>CM040242.1:83996289-84596289 GCA_022545495.1 Chrysanthemum lavandulifolium
ACTCTTCCCCTCTCTCACCCGTTTGAGGAGGTGACTTCCTTCCGAAGAGATCGATGAATTTCTTGTTATCGATGAATCAATTCACTGGAATTGATGATGTTTATGATTCGGAGGGGATATTCTTTATCTTGAGCAATTGCTTAATGAAGATCCATTACCTTCACTCCTCCGAAAGAAATCACAATTGAGGAAATCAAATCAAGACAATCATCTATCGATGAATTTTCCGAGGTTGAACTTAAGGACCTACCTCCTCATCTCGAGTATGCATTCTTGGAGGGTGATGATAAATTACCCATCATAATTGCTAAGGACTTGAATGAGGAGGAGAAAATCGCTCTCATAAAGGTCTTGAAGTCACACAAGCAAGCAATTGCTTGGAAACTCTCCGACATTAAGGTATCAACCCCGAGTTTTGTACTCACAAAATCTTAATGGAGGATGACTTCAAACCAAAGAATCCAACATCGAGAGAAGGGTGAATCCTAAGATTCATGAGGTTATCAAACAAGAGGTTCTCAAACTTCTTGATGCCGGTTTAATTTACCCGATCTCCGATAGTCCTGGTTAGCCCAATTCATTGCGCTCCAAAAAGGGTGGCATAATCGTTGTCACGAATGAAGAAAACGAGTTAATTCCAACTCGATTGGTTACGGATGGCGTGTGTGTATTGACTATCGCAAGTTAAACGAAGCCACCCGTAAAGACCATTTTCCTCTACCCTTCATGGACCGATGCTTGAGAGATTAGCAGGAACGAGTACTATTGTTTCCTTGATGGTTTCTCGGGTTACTTTCAGATCCCCATTGATCCGCTTGGATCAAGAAAAGACCACATTCACCGCCCATACGGAACATTTGCCTACTAGACGTATGCCTTTTGGCTTATGTAATGCTCCCCGCACGCTCCAAAGATGTATGATGGCAATTTTCCACGACATGATCGGGAAACTATGGAGGTGTTTATGGATGACTTCTCGGTCATTGGGGACTCATTTCATACATGTCTCTCCCATTTAGACAAAATGCTAAAAGGTGTGAAGACACCAATCTATGTCTAAACCGGGAGAAGAGCCACTTTATGGTCAAAGAAGGCATAGTCCTGGCCATAAGATTTCCAAGAATGGGATTGAGGTAGATAGAGCAAAAGTTGATGTTATTGCTAAATTGCCTCATCCTACTACCGCCAAAGGTATTAGGAGTTTTCTAGGTCATGCCGGTTTTATCGTAGATTCATTCAAGATTTCTCTAAAATCGCTCGCCTATGACCCATCTTCTCGAAAAAGATGCTCCTTTTATCTTTTCTCCGAGTGCATCAAGCTTTTGAAACACTAAAGAAAAAGCTTACTAAGCACCCATTCTAGTTGCCCCGATCGATTTACCTTCGAGCTCATGTGCGATGCAAGTGACTTTGCTATCGGTGCGGTCTTGGGGCAACGCAAAACTAAGCATTTTCACCGATCCACTACGCAAGCAAAACTATGATCAAGCTCAAACCCATTACACCACTACGGAAAAAGAACTATTAGTCGTGGTGTATGCTTGAGAAGTTTCGCCATACCTTATCTTGACCAAATGCGTGGTGTATACGGATCACTCGGCACTCAAATATCTCTTTGCAAAACAAGATGCAAAGCCGAGATTGCTCCGCTGGGTTCTCCTCCTACAAGAATTTGATATCATTATTCGTGATAAAAAGGAGCCGAGAACCCGGTCACGATCATCTGTCCCGATTAGAGAACCCTCACCAAAATGTGTTCGAGAAAAGGAAATAAATGAAACATTTCCTCTCGAATCACTCAATGTGGTTTCTTTTCGTGGAGACTCTTCTACCCCATGGTTTGTCGACTTTGCAAATTACCAAGCGGGTAACTTTGTGGTGAAAGGGATGTCGTCCCAACAGAAAAACAAATTCTTTAAGGATGTGAAACATTATTTCGGGACGACCCTACTTGTTTAAAATTTGTGCGGATCAAGTCATCCGCGATGTGTGTATGGTCGAAGCCATTGACATTCTCAAGGCTTGCCATTCTCGACCCACTGGGGACATCATAGCCCCAACTACACCGCCAAGAAGGTGTTTGATTCGGATTCTATTGGCCCAATCTACAAGGATGCCCATGAATTCGTCAAAACACGCGACGCTTGTCAACGTCACGGAATATCTCATAAAGAAATGAAATGCCGCAAAACGCCATTCAAGTATGTGAGATTTTGACATATGGGGCATTGACTTTACGGGCCATTTCCTTCTTCCGTGGTAACAAATACATACTCGTGGTCGTTGACTACTTGTCAAAATGGGTTGAAGCTAAGGCTTTGCCCACCAACGATGCCCGAGTTGTGGTGAAATTCTTGAAATCTCTATTTGCTAGGTTTGGAACTCCACGAGCCATCATCGGTGATCGTGGTACGATTTTGCAATGACCAATTTGATAGAGTCATGCAAAAGTATGGTGTAACTCACCGCCTCTCATCTGCACCACCCACAAACAAGTGGGCAAGTGGAAGTTTCTAACCGGGGATAAAGAATTCTTGAGAGGACGGTTGGTGAAAACCGTGCCTCTTGGTCGGATAAGCTAGATGACGACTGGGCCTTCCGTGACAATTTTACAAAACACCCATCGGGTGCACTCCATACAAGCTTGTATACGGAAGGCATGTCATCTACCGGTTGAGCTCGAGCACAAGGCATCTTGGGCCTTGAAACATGCCAACTTTGATATTCAGACAGCTGGTGATCATCGGAAAGTTCAAATGAATGAATTAAATGAACTCCGTGATCAAGCTTACGAGAACTCTTTGATCTATAAACAAAAGACAAAGAAGATTCATGACTCAAAAATCAAGAACCGTGTTTTCAACGTTGGTGATCGAGTCCTTCTTTTCAATTCAAGATTGAAGATTTTCTCGGGAAAGCTCAAGTCCCGTTGGTCTGGACCATTTACCATCACTAAAGTCTTTCCATATGGAACCATTGAGTTATCTCAACCCGATGGTCCAAACTTTAAAGTGAATGGTCATCGAGTGAAGCATTATTTTGGAGAGGACATTCCCCCTGTGGTTGTCCCAGACTTACAAACTTTCCCCATGAACCAATGAATGCGGGGATCGAGTCAAGATAGCGACTCGGGAATCAAAAAAATAGATGCCATATGGGTTGTCACCCATATTTGAAATTGTCTCAAGTTTGTTCGGTTAGCCATTCACCTAGCTTGTGTGACAAAACTTTGCAGTTTAGCTTCTTCTTTCTACTTTCTACCACCCTAGTGTGGGGGGTTGCCCACATGTTTTGTATATAAGTCTTATTCAAAAAAAAAAAAAAAAATCTTCTTTCTAAATAATGGCCGTAGTATTTCCTTTCACGTTCTTTGTTTCGCATAATCGCGGTACTTTGAATATTGAGGGCAATATTCATTTCTAAGTCTGGGGAATTCTCACTAATTTTATCATGTAATTATACCGCCTAATTCCCGCTTTTGGCCAAATTTTTTTTTTGGAGTAAGTGTTTTACACTTTCTCATTTGGTTATCACCACCATGTCTAATAAACAAAAGGATTGGCTAATCCAGAGCAAACGGCTCTTGGTAAAGATATCTCAAACCGTTGACGGCTTGCAATTTGCCCAAAATTGTATGGTATTCACCACCATATCCTAAAAAGTGAAGAGTCACAGCCCGCAAGTTTATGGCTTGTGGTAAAGGCAATGGAAAAACCATAATTGGTAATCGACTCACCAAAGATAATATTGATAATTTATCTAAGAGTTGGCTAGTCCGTAGCAAACGGCTTCGGTAAAGACAAATCAAACCGTTGGAAGTCGGTGGTTTGCTCAAAATCACATGGTTATCGGTGTACCATGGTTCTTACTTGAACCGAAACATTTGGCTACTCCGTAAGTAATGGCTTTTGGTAAAGAGATTCAAATCCATTATGTTTTTCTCAAAAGATTGCTAGGACTAGCAATAGTTTAGTGTGGGGATTGATGAGTGTGTAAATACTCATCATTTTGGTTAAACCGAATCGCAAAACGCCTAAAATGCTCGAAATGCATCAAAATATCGAAAATATTCCAAAATTGCATTTTATATGTTTCGGATGCAAAATGTTCAAAATCGATGAAAATGAGCTAAGTTTGCATAATTGGCGCTTCACCCCCAAGTTTCAAAAATTGTCGAAATAGTCCCCGAGCACATAATTTCAAAGTAAAATCACCAAAGGTCCTTTTAAAATCATAACTTGTCATAATTAGTCCTTTGGTGAAAAATATCAAAAGTTTTGAGAAATTACAAAATTGGTCCTTTAAGTTTGAAAATTGGCAAAATGGCCCCTGAAATTGGAAAATGGCAAGTTTGGTCCTTGTACTTTTGAGATTGTCATTTTCAGCCCTTGAAACAAGTTTGAGATGTTGGCGATCAGGTCCTTCCATTTCGTAAATTACAAATGAAGTCCTTGTATTATTAAACCTTAAGCACTTTTGAACCCTATCACAACCATTGTGACCGCCACTAACCCATATGACCGCCAATTGCCATTTGAACCCCTCCAATATTATAAGCCAAGTCAAACCTCCTTTGCCTCTTTTCCTCCCACTCACGGCATCACCACCATCATCACACACCGCACACTCCGCTCGCAACCTTCCCTCCTCCATCATCATACCCCTAATCCTACCCTCCACCTCACACTCAAAGCCAAGGTGCATTTAATGCACCTTTAAACCTAACACTCAACCCAGCTGGCTTAAACAGCTTTTGGCGCCAAAAAGCCATCCAATGGCCAAAATGGTTCCAACTAATCCAAGGGTCAGTTTTATTAGTGGGATTTGAAGAGAGAGGTGAGAGAAGGAGTTTGGGTGTATAAAAGACCAAGAGGAAGCAACAAGAGGAGAGTACTTAGTTTAATTTTCACAATGAATGTCGTATTTCACTTTCTTAGACTTAAATAGATTTTCAGTGTATTTTTAAGGTTCTATGTATCAAAAGTAACTTGTTTAAAGTGTATTGCAACTCTTTTAATTCTAAATTCCAGTTTATGTTTATGTTTAAAAATTTCATGTTAACTGTTGCATTTTTTCAATTTCAAACTCTGAATCTCAAGCTTCAATCAGTTCCTTTCCAAGTTGAAACAAGTTTATATTAGCTTATAATAGCTTTTTATAAGCTTGTATTTCATTTTTAAACAATATTGGAATCTGGTCAATGAAAGTCAACATGGAGCAAAATCTGATGCAGGAATGGAATGGGTTAAAGGTAAATGGAATTGGGTTGATTTTTAGTCATTTGGGTTGATTTCGATAGGTTAGAGGTCCTGGTTTCATTGTTGGCAAGCCATTGTGGCTAAGGACATGTAAGTTATTTTCTAGATTCATAGCATAATCTGTTTTAGTAGATTATAAGTAGTTAAATCTGTTAATTAAGGTGTAATTAAGTTAACTTAATTTAGCTTGATCATTGAAACAAGCTTGCTCAATATTGGTTTCATTAATTTTGCAAAACAGTTGAGAATAGGTGTGTTTGGATTGACTGTCAATACTGTCTTAGAGACCTATGCAGTGGTTAGAACTTGTGGTGTTATGTTTGTTTAGCTCAAGTATACTCATCTCTGTCTCATTTTGTGCCTGCAAAAAGCTCCAAGTCAACATTTCACACAATCCATCTCAACTGCTTAACTGTTGAAAATTTGGATAAGCAAAACCTTGTTTTGTGTTAAGAATCAATAAACATAGCTTGCATTAGTGTCATTACATCATATTACTTCATTATCAGTCCTTAAATTGAACCCAAAGTTCATAAAAGTCAGCTTTTCCAATCTGTCATAAAAGTCAAATTGTCAAAAACCTGTTTTGGGCTCATCTAGGAAGAATTATCTTGAGTTCATTTCTGGGACATATTCAGTGAGATTTGGTATTTCATAAACTTCAGCTGGTCTAAAATCTTATTACCATTTTTGTTGATTTTTGTCAAATTTTTATAAGCTTCAAATAAGCTTGTGAATATGGTCCTAGTTGCCCTGCTCCAAATACTCAGCATAAACTGAGTTTTTCTCGGATTTGTGCAAGCTTGCACAGGGCTCATAAGAGCTTCCCAAGGTCTGATTTTTGGTTTGCTAGGTCTCACCCAGATCTAGTTTAAGTTTCTAAATTTGGTTTTTGTTGTCTAGCTTATTTGAGTGCTTATCTTTAAGCTGCAAGTTGCCCCTCAGAAACTGTTATTAGCATTTAACTCAAATAATCCAAATCTGTGTAGATTGCTATCAAGAGGTTTAGGTCAGTTGAGATTAGTTGCATTTCAGTACTTATAGCATATTAGAGCCTCTGTGAACAGTTGGTGGCTTATTGTGGTGTTTGGCTTATTCAAAGTGCTTATCTATAAGCACTTATCCATGAGCTTGCATAATTCTCCACATAAGCACTTGTTTTTCCATTTTCCTAGATTCATTACATTATTTTAAGCTTATCTTGAATTTTTCAGATTTTCTAAGTTTGTTTGCTATTTTTCCGCATTTAAATCTATTTTAGCACTTTTAATTAGCATTTAATACAAAAAATTAAGAAAAGTCTCAAAAAATAATTTTCATTTTTCTTAAGTTTAGATAAATATAAAAGACAAAAAATATTTTTCTAGATTTTTCTTAGTTAAATTTGTATTTCTAAGCCATTTAATTAGTTTTAATAGTTTTAATTCCTAGAAAATAGAAAATAATCGAGAAAAATATAAAATAGTTTTGAAAATTCTCTTTGATATTTTAGATTTTCTAAGTCTTAATTTTATTTTTCTAGCTTTATTTCACATTTTCTTGTATTTTAGGTAATTATTTAATAGTTAAAATAGTTTTTAATTAATAATAATTAGGTAATTAGTTATAAAATAATTTTCTTTTCTATAAATTTTCTCATATCTTTAGGTTTGTAAAATATAATTTTCATATTTTTAGGATTAATATTGTGTAAGTTTCACATTTTCATTCAGACGTAACGTAGTTTTTAATTCGCTTTATAAAACATAAAACAAAAACATCATTTTAAAAATAGTGATAGCGTTTATTTAATATTTTTATCTTTAAATTTTCTTTAATTTGCATTTAAGCCTCTGTAATTTGTTGGTTTTTCTCGTAGTTATAATCATATCGCATCCTTTTTCTGCTCAAATTTCTCGATCACTATACGCTTGGTGATCCATTGCATAGCTCATTGGGACATAACGACCCGGGGAAACACTATACTCCCCAGATCTTCATTGAGTTCGTGTCTTAACCGTTTTAAGTTTCTTACGGTCGGCCATTCACAAGTGGCCGGCTTGAGTGAGAAAAACTTGACGGTTTGGCACGCATCAGTGCTTATTAGCTTATTTCTTGGTCTGAATAAGTTGGAATCAGTTGTTACAAGTTTAATAGTAGGTTTGAACTCATTTGAGCTTGTGGTAGCTTTTCGTAGCTAATTGGGTATTGTACCTTATTTCCTTACTACTTATTTACATCAGTAAGGTTCTATAGTGCTAGAATCATATATATAATTATCTGAAACATATATGATTCTGGTAGAATCACATATGATTCTGGTAGAATCACATATGATTCTACTAGAATCATATGTATGAGTTATTAACAATCATATATGATTGTAGTAGATTATTTGCGGGTTATTAACATTTAAAATTTTAATGCAGGTCAATCAAAATCTGGCAATCCGAAGATGAGAAAGGGAGCAGTTATGAAGAATAGGACTGATACGCGTACAACGCGCGTTCGGGGTCAAAGGAACTTCCTTTTCGTCGAGCAAGTTTTTCAACACCCTAGGCAGTGAACCAAATCGTTGTAGTGTAGTATTAGGGTAAGCCTCGGGAATTGATATCGTTCTCTAGGTGAATAGGAATGCTAGTGAGAAATTACTACGCTAAGGTTAGGGTTGAGGAAGATTATTTTTTTTTATCTTTTTTATGTTTTTTTAGAAAATTGAAATTACGAATCTCGGGGTATTGGATTTGGGGGTTGGTATTTCTACCGATTACTCTACTATTCTAATTATCTAAACTAAGGTGAGTGTAGTTTATGTCTATTATTGTGTGCTCTTATGATGATTAAAAATGTGTTTACTTAGATGTTATTACTCCCTAGTTATCTCCTATTGATGGTGGAATTGTCATTCTTAACGCGTTGTGTTTTCTAAGGTCATAGGGTATGCGTTTATCCCTAACTCTTTGAAGCTACCTAAGGTTAATGACTACGAAATCTTTAGGATTCATAAACTTGACACTAAGGTTATCTTTGGATATTTAGCCTACAATTCCACTAGTAACTATAAGCTAAGGTTCAACAAAGACTAATCAAGCATTAATAACACAACGGATGACCTATCGCATTACTAGGTCAATCACAATTAAGATAAGAGACAACCAATCAATATTCAATACCTAGGTTTCATATATCTAAGCAAACACACAAGTAAATTAGCCGGACATGGAGAACATGCAAGCATACACACAAACAATTGAAGACATGATTGAATTAATGAAGTAAAACACTTATCTTGTTGTAAAATAGGGTATGGAACCCTAAGATATCGCCCAAGATCGCCTTGGTTCGGTTTAGGTTTTACTCCACAAAACTACCTCCCTAAAAGCGAAAAATTCGGATTCTATATATAGTGTTACAATATGCGACGGCGTCACTCTTTAATTGTGACGCCGTCGGGTCGCCGCCATTAGGGTTTCGTCTTGGCCACGTCAACTCTGTGACGGCGTCACCTTATGCTCGTGATGCCGTCGGCTTCAACCTCTGACGCCGTCGGGATCCAAATCTAGCCGTCTGAGTTGCGATGCCGTACTCTTTTAAACTTGATGCCATCACTTGTAAAATAGCAATTTTCTCTCTCAGTCGTCTCAAGATGTGTCGCGACGGGGTCGCAATTAACCCGTGACGCCGTCCCCTTCAATTCTAGCAGCTTGAGTGTCTCGATTCTTGACTTTGGCCATTTTCTTCATATATTCGCGCCTTTTCGTCCGAATAAGTGTCATTCCAGCAATTTGCCTTCAAGAGACCTAAAAAGTGAAAAGGAACAAAATTAAGTAGTAACGGATACAAAAGTGATCAATTAAGGGCTTAAATGACCCCTCAAAAGTGTACCTTTTAAATCCTTATCAAATATCCCTACACTTGGTATTTGCTTGTCCTCAAGCAAATGTGCTTTTAGCCAATTAATTTATAAGTTAGGGGTCATGAAGCATTAGTTTAGAACGATTCACAACACATATAAGCCCCATAAAAGTCATAACAAGCACGGAAATTACATACTAGCACCTCACAAGTGGTGTTTGGATACTCTCATCTCTCGGTGTATATGAAATATATCAAGTTGGAAATGGAAGATAAACACTCATTAACCGGTCCTAGTACATAGATTACCATAGGCTTGAGACTAGATCAAACCTCCATCGCTTTGGCGTAAGCACCTAGGAAAAACTATCCAAGAGGTCTTTTAAAGGGTTGTAACTTTAGGCTTACGGTAGGGAAACAAAGGGTTTGGTGGGATAGGCGATTTAGTGGTGACAAGTCAAAAATCTTTATGTTACAAGCATGAGAAGAATGGCGTTGCTAAGCCAAGACTCGACAATTTAAACTCTAGATAACTTTGAAATAAACAAACATAAATTTAAATATAGATGTAGGATGGTAGCCCGTATGTTTATTTATTTATTTTTTTTATCACTCTATTTTTTCGATTTTTTTTCTTCATACACTTTTACTCTACCATCCTCTACGATAACATTAAAATAATAGGGATTTATAGGCACATCCCTACACTTGAGTTTTTATTACTCTAACACTAATTTGACCCGAATTGAAAAGATCAAAACACTTGGAGTACATTATTACGCAAATAAAGGGAATTTGAATTTAACGTTCCCTTCCCGTCATTTCATAAAATTTAACTTTTCCCATGAGTCCCAATCGTCCCAAAACTATGTACAAAGGATATGACTCGACTTAGCAACTTATGCAAGCAACTAGATAATTGAACTAAGGGTTTAGTATGATAACAATAATGCACTAAAAGTGAGTGCATACAAGGTAGGCTAAGGCGATTTGAGTGTACATTTGGGGGTGGATTGTAAACAATGCTCTTCATTGATATTCCGAAAACCAAACATCACGAGAACCGCGAAAAGGATAGGCTCGAGGGGTTAACTAGGGGTATCGTGTACTAAAGATGAGTACAACGCAAGGGTGTGAGGAATTACTCAACCGATGTGGAAGAAGTAATTATATTACGGTATCAAATAAGGGTTATCCTAATGCCTCTTATCATTTAGTTATTCCTAACTACACAAGTGTAGTCTCACTAGCGATCTCGGAATGCATCACAAAACAAGTTCTAGAATCTATTATACTACCGGTACACACCCGAAGCATTAAAGTGGAATGCTTTAATTCCTACAAATCTAAGGGCGATCCTCACATTTTGGGTGGAATTTAAGTGGTAAAGGGTTTTTGTGCTAGTCATATAACTCCTATCCATGAGACGCTTTATTAAGACTAATGGCCCACTCCTACATGTCATGAAAAATTTTAAATTTGGTGCCAAAATTACCCTAACCGATATTTCTCATGGTTTATTACACAAATGCAATTAGACAAAGCAAATAGTCAAGGATAAGCATAGTTTCAAAGTTCCCGTTTTATTTTCTCTCCCTACACTTAAACTGAACATTGTCCCCAATGTTCCCCGAAAGTATCAAAGTTATGATAATGGAAGGTAATTAAAAACGAAAGAAACTAGTACTCCCCTGATTAGCTCGGTAGGATCCGTGTGAAGTAGTGGTTAAATCCTTCTTCAAGAAGAATGTATGCGTGAAAAGCTCATTCCAATCTTGTGTATCTTCTTCTTGATAAATAAAACCTGCACAGTTGAAGAAAACAAACGAAACCTTCGCGTAAAATCGGCGGTAACAATATATATATGACTCTACTAGACTAGGATATAATGCTTGTGGAATGGATATTTACAGATTTTCTGGAAAATTAAGACCTGGAAAATTCTAAAAATTTATAAGTAGCTAAGAAAATGATAAAAAAGTAGTAGCGGTTCGCTGCTCCCCGACGTGTCAGTTATCCCGACAAACCGGTCTGTGATTTTCTCGGAAAAATTCGGAAAATTTTATCTTTAGAATCTGGAAAATTTCCCGCAAAACATCCATTATGACTCGATACAAGCATTTGACTCAAACAAACACACATGTATATCTTTTAAATAATCGTAATTCTCATGTTCACGTTCTTTTTGAAAACGTGTGTAATCCTCCCTACACTTATCCCTTATGTAAAATAACTTTATATGTAATTAAGACGAGGTTAAAGACAAAATAAAGCATTTTTACAAATTTAAACATGAGAATAAACAATCAATAAAAGATATACGACACACAAACAAGCAAACAATTAAGCATGGGTTGCCTCCCATGGCTTTTCTTTATTTATGAGTCTTGTAGCTAGACTCGAAGTCGTGCCCCTACGTGGTCTCGTTTTTCATTCTCAATGAGAATTCTATCATATTGACAAAATTTTCATCGACTCTATACCTAGGCCCTAGGGTCAAGCAATCCCTATAATAAAGTCTCCTTTTCTCCCACATTAATTTCAAACCTTTTTCAACATCGTCTTCGCTTTTTTCCTCAAAAGCTCTAATGTTGTCTCGTTCAAAAAGGGATAAAGGGCCATATCCATTCGTCTTCCAAGGAATCCTATAAGCGATCTCATCGACCCCTTTCTTAAACCTAACCATTCCTTCATACTTATTATGGCTCATTTTAGATGTTTCAACAAACGGTTTTCCTAGCACTACTTGGGATAAGCTATAGTCAATGACACATACGATGTCTTCTAGGACCATAAAATCAACTAAGTAGGTGAAATTTCCTATAAAAACGTGTACATCTTTGACTCTTCCCACAAAGTTGCAAACCTCACCTGGATACTTAGGGTCTCTCCTAATCTTAAGTCGCTCATTCATAATGTCATTGTAAACAGCTGATGACATCACATTAATGGGAGATTCTGTATCTATGTAAGCATGCTCGACATTCCTATATCCGATCATACAAGGGATTTTGAGGTTCCAAGGATTTCCTCTCCTAATCTTTGGACATATCCTAATGATGGGTGATCGGGGATTTTCGATTATGTATTGGTGGTAAGCAACCTCTTCCTTAGTGGGGTAATGATTGAAATAAGAGCTATCTTCCTCATTCACGTTTTTATTCACTAAGCCATTATCCGAATTACTGCTGAACATAGAGCCAACAACAGAGGCGCTAACCACTTTCTCAACAGCATCCCTAATTGTACTATCAAATATCTTTTGCAAATCTTGAAGGTTGTTGTTTCTACTCACATAACGGCTTTGGTGGTTGTGTTGGTCATTGGGTTGGGTTTTGAGTGAAAGTGATTTATTTGATGGTGGGTTGTTGTTTGGTGAGCAATCACCTTCCATGATGAAAAGTGATGAGGTTACTAACAAAGGTCACAAAGAAGGGGGATAGACTACGAGGAAGCTAAAAATGGGAAAAAAGCTTACTTGATAGGAATCAAGCAAGGAAACCTATACGAGGTGAAAATCAAACTAGCTATTCTATTCCAAGCGTGGCGCCTAAAACTTGATCTGCATAACGCGCTCGGGTCAAAGGAACTTCCTTTTCATCGAGCAAGTTTTCAACACCCTATTCAATGAACCTAATCGTTGTAGTGTAGTATTAGGGTAAGCCTCGAGAATTGATATCGTTCTCAAGGAGATAGGAATGCTAGTGAGAAATTACTACGCTAAGGTTCGGGTTGAGGAAGATTATTTTTATCTTTTTATGTTTTTAGAAAATTGAAATTACTTAATCTCGGGTATTGGATTTGGGGGTTGGTATTTCACCGATTACTCTACTATTCTAATTATCTAAACTAAGGTGAGTGTAGTTTATGTCTATTGTTGTGTGCTCTTATGATGATTAAAATGTGTTTACTTAGATGTTATTACTCCTAGTTATCTCCTATTGATGGTTGAATTGTCACGTCCTTATTCTTAAAGCGCTTGATAACATCAAATAGTCCCGAATATTAAGTGTCAATTTCCCGATAATGCTTGTAATTTATATCGCTTATATGGATTTACGCTTGTTTTCCATTGTTTTCCACTTTCGTGTAAATTACGAGCATTGGAGCTAAAGAGACGCGAATTGGAGAAATATCAAAGATTTATCATCTCGATTTTAAAAAGTTACTGCGAACTCATCTCTCACATTACTACCGTAACTAAAGCGTGACTCGGAAAACCAACTCATCGAGAAGGTTACGGCGTAACTCTCCCAAAGGCTATGACGAACTATATTAGGTCAAATGAGGTTCCACGCCGATAACTACGCCGTAACTATTTCGCCAACTACGGCGTAACCAAGTAATATTGAAGACTACGACGTAACCACTAATAAGGTTACGCCGTAACCAGTAGATCTAGTGCAAAATATGAAGGAATTGATGGTTACGGCGTAACTCTTATATTAGTTACGCCGTAACCCAGATCTGGCCTATAAATACCCCACGAATTCCAGCATTTCTAATCATCCCATTCCACATACAACAAGCAAAGAACGTGGGAAGAAGCCAAAGGTAGGTCTAGAGGAGCATACGGAGCTGTCTCTGTAGGATCGTAATATTTATTGTGTTGATGATTCGGGTGGTCTTGGATGATCAAAATACATGTTTGCCATAGTTAGAGAGTTAGTAGAGAGAGAGAGGGTGTTCTTGCTAGAGGTTTACACAAATGTTGAATGTTAGATTATGAGAAGCACCACCCCTTCCATGGATGGAAGGGGTATTTATACTTACAAATACACGACCTCCTAACGGCCTGTGGATCAGGGATACAATGGGTAAAGACCCGTCCTTCCTCCACGGTGTTGCACTAAGCTATACTACGCTACAAACTAATAAATAAACTACTGAATAACATAACTAACGACAAGTCTACGAGCTAACTTAAGCTAGATAACATTTGGGGTGACCGACTCTTCACTATGGAATTTTCTAATTCCTAACAATCTCCCCCTAAGGGAGGTCACCCCATGTTTTACATTTCGAATCCTAGCATTCTATTCTTGACTTTGTTCTTGAGCTCGTAGACTTCAATTCTTCAATTTCGCAATCTTTGTGCTTTAGTAGTGCAACTTCAAAGTCTGCATAATTTGTACTTTTAGTGGAGGTCTTTGAACTGATCCACATCTTTGATGATCTTCGAGCTTTCTTTAAGATCATCAGCCACATTAAATCTCTGGATCACCCTTTATTGTGTTGCCATCATGTGAAGTTGTGACTTTCGGACCGACATGCTCACACTTTTGAATCATGACATCTTTCCATCGAGTAGCGGAAGCCTTCATCGGTTCATGATATTTGCAGTGAAGCATAAGCATAGTATGAAATATCGATCCGTGTTATGTAGATATGCACCGCTTATGATTTCTTTAAATTAAGTATGGATTCGTGAGCATGCGGCTTTTGATTGACTCCTCAATTACGATCACCGCAATCGTCAAATGTACCGCAAACAATGATTAGCAATAAAACACACGAAAGTGTCTTTGATCACTTCATTTGAATTGAGGTACACGCCCACGGTTCCCGCTGATCGAGACAAGTACCGCCTGTGATCGTAGGATTCGTAAGAATCTCCTTGATGTGGTTTCGCAATTGTTCTAGTCGTTCTCAAACCGAACGCCTCAAAGAAGACAACACGGAGTGAGTGAACCAAAGAAATTGAGATTCACCGATTGATGAAAATGATTTGAAAACAATCGCGTATTGCTTGAAGAAAGAGTTTTGCAAAGCAGCGAAGGTTTTATGAGAAAGATCAATTTTCAATCAAAATACTTTTGTATTAGAGAATGAGTACACATTCGACGCGTGCTAGCTAAAAGAAGAGATTCGCACATCGAGCGGTTTTTCTAAAAGTATTTTCAATCAAATATACTTTTGAATTTGAAATGAATACACATTCGACGTGCTAGAAAAGAAGGTTTGCACATCGAACGGTTTTTCCAAAAGTATTCGTCAATTCCATTCTGGACCAAGGTTGATTCAAGAATGAATCTCCCATCGTTTCTATCCAGCTTGTCACAAGCTTGATCTTTTGCAAGATTTCACATGTCACCCACCAAGAGCTTGTTAGATGTTGGCTCTAGAAGGATTTCCATCTTCATTGTGAATATTTACATATCACTCGGATTTTCCGCAATACCACAAGGATAATGCGTGGGACTCTTAATATATACTTACTTTCCACATTGTGTGAAAAAGCAAGTCTTCAAGAATTTAGTGTCCTAACGAGATATTGTGGATGATCTCTTGGCTCTAGACTCAATCGTGCATATTTGGTTCTCGTGTCGGAGACTAGGAGAGGTCTCTTCTTCAATATCAACAATCTCAAGAGAAAGTCGATAGATAATGTCGGTTCCCGTGAGAATGAAACAAGCCCTTTAAGAGGAACTTGAGTGGTTTAGGAAGTTTAGTGCGGTGCATCACCGGGTCCATGATGTCTTGTCTTCAATACCAGTGTTACCTTAGTAACCACCAGTAGCATATGAATTGAACCCGTTTACGCCCTAAGGTTGAATTGATGGAGGGCTATTTCTTTTCACCCTTTATCATTCATTTCTTTTCATTCTTCAACCCCTTGATTGCTTACCAAGACTTCATAACTAGAACCTTGTTGGGTTTATTCAGTTCTAGCTCTATCTCACCGCACTCTTCCCATTTCTCATTTTCTCCTTTTTTCATCATACCTAAGGACTCTACACTATCTAGTGGATTATCCTCGGTAGATCCTCCGGTTACGGCGGATCGTGGAACTAATACCTAACCTAACCATCCTTATAACACCATACATAAAGTAAATTGGTCGGTCTTTTGGTACAGTTCATTCCTTCTAGAAACCAATTGAAAAATCATTTGGAAAAACAATCAAGGTACTTGTGATACGAGATCAAAGCATTTTGTACCTTAATAGTTTTGATCATTTAGAAAACCTCCCCCTCAACATGTGCGTGTGATTTAGAAATTGTTTGGCACATGGAGGCAAGAGGACTTTGAAATATTTTCTTTGATCACAATTTTCATATGAAAAGCCATTTGATTTTATTGGTAAAATTCTCCCCTCAATATGTGCATAGGATATTTTAAAACATTTTATCACATAGAGGCAAGAGTTCTTTGAAGCACATCCACGATCACAAAATCCATTAAGAAAACCATTTGAAAACTCAATCAAGGTACTTTATAAATAACTTTTTAAAAAGCTTTTGTACTCGATAGTTACGCCCCTCAATATGTGCTTCGAGATTCGAAAACGTTTAGCACATATGAGAGAGCAGCCTGCACAATTAAATCAAAACGATCACCTTTTATCAAATTTCATTATTAAATCACAAATTCTCCTCCGATCAAAAATATCAAACCCTTTGAGATTTTGGATCCCAAGTGATTTAATAAGGTTTAGAAAACATGGGAGAAAATGTGGCCTTGTTTAAATACTCATATGGTTTTTGGATAAATCCTCCTCCTCAACATGTGCATTATGTATATTGATATCGTTTGGCACATGGAGGTAGGAGTGCCTATAAAGGACTAAAACCAATTCTACTTAAAACAGATTTGAGATTTAAATCACGATCTCTATCCCGATCAGAAATATCAAACCATTTGAGATTTGTGATCCCAACTGATTTAAATCATTTAGAAAAATTTGGGGAAAGACGTGGCAAGATTCACTTATGAAAGATGACAGATAAGGACCATTTTAAGACATTAAAGATTGTTAGTGTCGGGTATGATAGTTTTAAGAGATCTTTTAAGTAAAACAAAACAATTTCACAATCAAACAAGAAAGAAAAATTTCATTTTGAAAGACCTTGATTCTAAAGAAAAATCATACCATGACATAACATTAAATCTTTAGATCACCACATTTTAACGCATAAACCGAACTTTTATGAAGAAATATTGTTTGAAAATATTATATTTTAAATCACTCTCCCCTCAAACCATGACAAGAGTCGATGATTGAGTGACTTAAGTTTTGAAAAATTAAGTCCGGTGATTTTCAAAGATTTAGTCCAATATATTTTCAAAACAACATTTTCCATTTTCAAAACAATTTAATTCAATTTACTCAAAATTGTTTAAAATGGTATCTGCACAAAGATTAGTTGGGTGGTTGAGCCGCTTTTGTTGTTGTTCTTTGTAGGGTTTGGAAGAAAACCATCACCGATGCGGTGAGACTTCTTTTACGTTGCATTTTGAATGCCAGTGAGGTCAAATTAAGCTCCGTTTCTTCAATCACTTAGAAGAAAACCATCTGCGATGCGGTGAGACCTCTTACGTTGCATTTATGCCAACTCTCCATAGAAGTCCAATTAAGTCCGTTTCTTCATTTGTCAACCCAAGAAATAGTTACCCTTTCCTTTCGGCATCCAATCATCTTCAATTGTGGGATCCGGATGGGAACATTCTTTTATACCAATATACCGACATCGTTAGAGAACACACATACAAATATATGGTGGTCGACATCACCCAAACAACAATCGACTAGTAAAGGTCAATGCAACATATCAATCAGATCACATAAATGTATAGGAATAATGTGATCATCAAACTCAAATCATCTAATCCTAGCAATCATATCCTAGGCACCTAGTCCTTCAAAGATAGGTTAACATCATTTTAATTAAGCATATTAGGATAATTAAGAAAGCCCGTTAGATGATGTAGATTTGAAAAAAAACATTATCCCCCTCAATCCATGACTCATTTTATGAAAAGTTTAAAAGCGCTGAAGTCATTGATTGAGTTTTCACTTTAACAAAAACTCTGAATCTGATTGTTTTAAAAGGCAACTCATTTACCACCATTTTAGAAAACACCAAATATTTTTCTGAAGAATTTTAGACGAAAAAACATTTGTGTAGGAACAGCAGTCCTTCGACATACTTTCCTTGTTTTGTTTTTAGGATAAGTGCACGAAATATTTGAAAATTGGTTTAGCGCAACACTTTCCTTTCTTGAAGAACGGGTTGCTATCTCAAATAATAGCAAGCCATCGTTTAAAGCACGGGTTACAGTCTAAAGTAACTGCAAGCCATTATTAAGCACGGGTTACAGTCGGAAATAACTGTAAGCCATTTTTTTAGACATGTTTAAAAAAGAATATTTACACCTCCTGCTCGAACTTCATCTATGGTCCCGTGCCATTATTGAATGACATTTCTAAGACCGTAGATGTTATCGATACCAGAAGACATGTCAAGGAAAACATATTCTTGGTATTTTTGAAATTTTCTGATTTTTATGGGTTTTTGAAGGTTTTATATTTTTCTATTTTCTTTTGTTGGTTTTATATTTTTGTATTTTGTTTTTTAGATAAATATATACAAAGATAGAGAAGATGATATAGTTAAAGAAGATGATGATACGAGTACCGAGATAAGGATATCAAGTAGCACGTCGTACAAGATAGAAGTCATCAACTCTTAAACATTCACCACCAAAGCTTCGTGGCTCTTGAATCAAGAAAGAAATTGAACCATCCGAAAGTGAGACTTTGCGACTTCCCCAAACCGAAAATCCTTTAATGAGCAGATTCAAGCTCTATTTCAAGCTTGCCTTAGCCAGGTGCACAAAGAAGCACACCATTATCATAAATCCCGCTGCTCCTTTCAAGAACGATAATCGAGGATCTCCGTTCGGGGTTATATCATCCAAAAGAAGAACATCAACGTTTCATCCCACACTTAAATAATCTTCTCAAATTCCTTTTCCACTGAAGTCTGAAGCAATCCATTCCAAAAAGGTTTCAAGAGACCACTTCCCCCACGTAGTTGAATTGATGCAGTCAGTCTCTTAGACTAGAGCTCACGAACTCGAATACATATACCCGAAGACAAGGAAACTTATACCATCGAAGTAGCATATTAAGTCCAATAGCCAAAGAATAACCCCGATGTATACTTTTCTCTCCCTTAAATAAAGTGTATGAAGCTCAAGAACCCGAAATACCCGAATGCCCAAAGAGAGAACAACCGATAACATTGAAGAAGCAAGCCGAATCACTGATTATCTCTGCGGATGACAATCTGCGGATGTCCACTCCGAATAAGTGATTATATCTCGAATCACATACTAAGCCCTCAGTGAGACAATTGAGCATCCCAATGTACACAATCTCTATCATCACACACTTGTGTACCTCTTTTATCTTTAGAAACTTTCTATTACATCACTTCCCTCACGTAGTTGGAATAATAACACCAAAAGCCTCGATAAGTAAAACCCTGAGATTCTCTGCGGTCATGACATTTGTCTTCCCGGGATATATTCAATCACTTAGAAGAATTAAGTTCATCAAGTTTACTCGCTTTGTGTTTAGATGTGTGTCTCCTTCCCCGTTTCTGGTTTTGATGATTCAGAATCAGCAACACATAATAAGCCCGTATACTAGAGATTTGTTGAGAAGAACACTTGAACTCTTGTGAGAATCAACATTGCTGAAGACTCTCTCTGACAATTTTTATCAACCCATATGTAGACAATTTGAAGTGACCACTGAAGAAGAAAACCCAATATACCATACTTGAAACTGAAGTCAACTTCCCCACATTTGTATCTTAAGCTTGCACCTAATGATGGAAGAACGGTGTCGAGAATTTATGCTTCAAGCAAATCTCTAAGTACTCACTACCCAAACAAAGTATGAGACATTAACACCTCTTGAGATTATCCACACCGTCATATGCGTGTGACATCGAGTAAAACAAAGTAACTCCTAATAGTGATAGTTAACGTGTCTTCAACCATCCACCTCATCACGGTAACTAGATAAACCAAGTCTTCAACTCAAATTCTTAAGCCCGAGCAAGTTATCAAATAAGAACACGCCTTTGTGAAAGTCAACTTCAATCTCAAATAAGTGATAAATGATTAACCCCAAAGTAATCAACTTGTGTCAAATGTCCAACAATAGTCAATATCAATGTCTCGAGGAGTCATCGCTAAAATTATGAGCAAGTCTAATTGGGAATTGAATCGACTTATAACTTTCTCCCAATTAGTGCTCCCCTAAACCGCTAACTGCTTGAAAAATGCCCGGATAAAGAAGAAGTCTTTAGATCGTTAAATGCAACTCGCCTTTAGTCTTCTAACATGTAGCGTAAAATGTAGAACCGATCAGACTCGACCTTCTTCAAGATTGTCCAGTTGGGAATAGATAGTTAACATCTTCATTTCACCAAAACACAAGAACATCACCAAAAGCATCCCAATTAACTTACATCTTGAAAATCCCTTAATTAAGATCCTCCCAATCAAACAAGAATGTAAAGATGTTCATCAAGGAAATCAAGAATCACCCGCAATGAACACACAAAATGGTAACACCAAACTACCAATCACATCAAACAAGAACAGTAGAGATTGTTCGGAATCATCATGTTGATGTATACGTGAAGCATTAACCGAAGCACTTTGTCGATAAACTCATCAATCCGAGTGAAGATGTCAACCAACGGCTCTTAGAAGAGAAAACTCCATGTGAAGATAACCCGATAAGAAGAGGCTCGGTTCTTACATGAGTTTAGAGCCGTATGACCATTTATATTCTCAAATATCAATCAACAATGCAAAAATTCACACTTCTTCTCCCCTCAAGAATTGCATACGGAGATGCCATTCTTGACTAAATAAGTGAAAATCATCCGAATGTTCTATTCACACTTCTCTCCCGCAAAATCAAGACATGATGTCGCCATCTTCATTATAATCGAGCAAGTGGAATGAGAAAACAATCGGTGGTAGCCGGTTCACTTGATGACCAAGCGCATGGAAAAGTATGAAGCATGTTGATGAGAATGGTCATAATAAGAAGATTTTCTTCTTCCAAGATAATGCGCATCAAGCGCATACATTTCTTTTCTTTAAGAACGAGGCATGAACTGATGTGTTCATACGTCATAAGAAGATTTCTCTTCTTTTTAAGATAAAGCGATCGAGAGGCGTACACTTTTCTTTTCATTAGAGTACGAGGCCCGAGGCGATGTGAGCAGATGTCATAATCTCTCTTTTCAATCTCTTTTGGCAAAACATGTAATCATCACCATTATCATTCAAGAGGCTCTTTGTAGTGACGGTGATGGAGAAAACCAATATGATGAATTTGACCTCAAGTAAACTACCCCGAACTCGTGACTTAAACTTGCACATATGTAACAAAGAGCGGTGCCGATTTCCATTAGCATCTCTAAGTACTCTATGTACTCTATACTCTTCAACCAACCAACCATCAAGTATAAGACGACATTACCTCTTGAAAATCCATAATTGAATGTGACACCGAGCACTACAACGTAACTCCTTAAAGTGATAGTTATTTTGTGGTGGTATGAGCCCAATTCCCCCAAGTGGTAAAAGAAAAGGTAAAAGACACCCAACAATAACTAGATTTCCAAGTCTTCATTTTTGATAATAAGCTCGAACAAGGATCATGAAGAATCTTCATCCAACCATCCCCGATACCTTCAGATACTAAGTACACTCGCCCGTGATAATTCACTTCAACTTCAAATAAATAATATTGAATTAACGCCGTTGTCACATCTTCTGGTTAAAAGCTCAAATCTAGCCTCCTTTGACTTTTTAAGTGAACTATGATAATGGTTTCATCCCGACCATGGTTAAAAGCACATAATCCCGTAAAACCATGTAATAGCCAAACTGCCATGACGAATTATCCAAACACACATCCAATTCATGAAGTACACCCTTTTATCTCTTCTTTGAAACAAAAACCGTAGCACCAACATCAAAAAGATCCCGAAATACATTTTCCTTTCTCCAAGATGGTTCCATCAATACGGGATTTTACAACTCTATGGTTTAAACCGAGAAATAGTTTCTTTCGCGGGATTTTACAAAACCAAGAATAAACCGTAAGATAGATCCGGAAATGCAGTTTACTTTTACACGGATGTTTCCATTGTCACGGGATTTTACAAGTCTATGATTTAAACCGAGAAATAGTTTCTTTCGCGGGATTTTACAAAACCAAGAAAAAACCGTAAACAATGTCAGCTTGAATGTGTTATGACAAATTTGGTTTTAGTGAATATCTGTTTTAAGGGAACATGCAGAGGTTCATCAGCGGTTCATCATCCAACATCAACATTATCATCAACCAACCATCATTCACTTTGGTAAACACATCATTCACGCATTCTGTCGGCTAATGTAGTGACCACATGGAGAAGTGAACCCGATATACCAAACTTGATCATGAAGTAGAATTTCCCAGATTTGTTACTTAACCTTGTACTAATCCTTGTGAAGAAGAAACGGTGTACCCAATGTACAAAACCTCTTGACGTATCCTCAACTGCGTGAGACACCGAAGTGAAAGTTACGTTGTGGGTTAACCGAGAACGAATCACAACCGTACCTAAATAGCCAAGTCTTTATCACACTCTATAAATGCCCAAACAAGTCATCTTCGCGGAAGAGTAGAAAGAAAGAAGATGAAATAAGTGAACATGCCCGAAAAACCTCACTTCAAATCCAAATAAGAAATACCGAACAACAAACCCGTAGTCGTCTTTGATTAATCTTAAATTCGAGCCTTGACAATATATGATTCGCGAAAATGTATAGGCCAAGGTATCAAATCACATACCACATCAAATCTCATCATCACCCCAAATCTTATGGACAAATCATTTCAACAAATCTCAATATCAAGTCTCAATCTTTTAGCCAGATGAAACACCAACATTAGCCGTAAACACATGTATCATTCGTTGAGATTTAATGACCAAATATTGTTTGATTAGTCCACAAAGTCTATCATAATATTCATCGACCTCCTCAATAAATTGGCACATCTTTATTGCATCAAAGCTCCGTTGGAGAATAAGTTTGGTTCAACCACAACCCATATACCCGAGCCATTAAAAATTCATGAGCTTAGGACTATTACACAACATTTCAAACATGTCACGTTTAGTAAAGTCACGTTTGAACATTTACCAATTAAAAAATTGTAGCGTTAAAACAAGATATCAACCAGATCACGACCCAATTCAACATTAATACACGAGGCCCATCACATTCTACTCAAGGAAAAGCAAACGTATATCCCATGATTAAAAATTGACATGAAATCTGTTTGGCCCTTTCACGTGGCATAGATGAGACCAAAAAAACTCAAGATATAAAACCCACATAATCCCACTCATATCAATCTTACAACCCTAATTTATCTCACCAATTTGTGTGCAGTCAACAACTCCAAACCCTAAAACATCTCATAAACAAAACGCCTCCCTCTTCACATAATCCAAAACTCATGAAACCCTTAATTCTTTCAATTAACAAGTGAAAAAGTAATCACAGTTAAACCCCCATCTTCTATCTACAGCCACAAAACGAAATATCATAACATCTCACATCAACAAATTACATCTCAACAAGACACTAATCTCATCACAAGTATCATAATCTTCGACTAATCAAATCCGAAACACAAGTACAAGCAAACCGACACCCATATCTTCATCAGTAAAAGGTGAATACTCTTTCAAGAATGAAGAATATTTAACTCTTTTCGGCACAAAGATCTCATAGAGATCTCGGGTAGGTTTAATTGTTGTATGTTCGTTTTGTTTGAGTCCAGAGTCTTAACGAATTGAAAGAGAGGTGATTATAACAATGATGTTTTCAATCTTTCTTGACTATTCGGATATTATTTGAGGCAAGACTTCATAAATTTGGTCAATGATGATACAAGTTCCACATAAAAATTTTAGAAAGGTTACAATTTAACGAGGAACTAGTCTGAGATCGAGTATGTTTTCATTTTGTTTTACACGTGAATGGATTAGATGAGAGTTGGGGAGTGATTGCGAGGGTCCTTTGGTGAGTCTAGATTAGGATTAATAGTTGAAGACGTTTTTCGGTATGGATTGGAGTTAGCAAGGCTGAGATTGATCCTCGAACATGGTCTTTTTCAGTTTTGAATGATGTTAGACTGATGATGTATTGAAACAAAGGTCAAGTCGTTTTGGTATTTGTTGTTGAGGTCTAGTGGTCGTGGTCTTGTGGTATATGTGGTCGAGGTCTTACTTCTCCTTCATCCTTTCATATAATGCACCAAGTCGCCACGACTAAGTCGCTAGACCAAGTCGCCACGACTAAGTCGCTAGACCAAGTCGCCACGACTAAGTCGCTAGACCAAGTCGCCACGACTTGTAAAGACAAGTCGCTAGGTAAAATACATTGCATCTGGACAGTTTAGACAAGTCGCTAGCAAGATTATTGATGTTTTCCGATGAGTTTTCCGACTAATATTTCCGACTATCTTAATATTAACCCAGAAAAACATTAAAAAGTTGCAACTTTTTGACCTCAAAATGACCATATGTTTTCATGTATAAAACCTGTTAGACCTCTTACCCAGAAAAAACATATGAATATTCATATTGACCAGTTATGACCACAGTTTGACCACCATACATTACACGGATTTGGTACTAAAAGTAATAGAAAGATGCTGTTTGGACATAAATATGACACGAAACAGAACAGACCATTTGTTTTAGACCATAAAAAAACTTGTTAAAAACTGTTTTCCCACAAAGATAGAAACATAAATTTCCGAGCATTAAAAAGTACAAAAACAGTTTAAACAAAGCAAAGATACCAAACAAATCAACACAACACAATAACCTGGCTCTGGTACCAATTGTAGGATCGTAATATTTATTGTGTTGATGATTCGGGTGGTCTTGGATGATCAAAATACATGTTTGCCATAGTTAGAGAGTTAGTAGAGAGAGAGAGGGTGTTCTTGCTCGAGGTTTACACAAATGTTGAATGTTAGATTATGAGAAGCACCACCCCTTCCATGGATGGAAGGGGTATTTATACTTACAAATACACGACCTCCTAACGGCCTGTGGATCAGGGATACAGTGGGTAAAGACCCGTCCTTCCTCCACGGTGTTGCACTAAGCTATACTACGCTACAAACTAATAAATAAACTACTGAATAACGTAACTAACGACAAGTCTATGAGCTAACTTAAGCTAGATAACATTTGGGGTGACCGACTCTTCACTATGGAATTTTCTAATTCCTAACAGTCTCCAAGGGAGAAATCACTCCCCTACGATAAGCATTAGCCTTTTATCTTTTCTTTACTTTTGATTCATGTATTTTGTACCTTTAAATATTGAATTGATTTGTATGGTTAATATGAGCGGCTAAGCACCTCTTGGTGCTGGCCTAGTTATGATTCCTTAATTGTTTTTTTTGCTATTACATTACTTCCGTAAAATTATTTCTAAGTGTATGCATGCATAGTTTATTGGTAGCTACCCTTGTTTCGGTAGTTTTGAATGGCGGTAGAGGCCAATTGCCTAGGAGATATGACCAACTGACCTTAGGTGAGCGGACTGAGACGGGAAGGGTAAGATATGACCAACTGACGACCCTTTCTACTTGTGCGATTTGACCAACTGATCACCTACCGTTTGGATGAACTTAAGAATAAGGGGGTGAGTGTTTAAGTTGCTAACGCCCGGGCACTCACTATTATAAATCTAGCATGTAGCGGTACTTAATGGCTTGGCTTAGGGACCAGAACAACAGGACTTATGAGGGACACCGACTTCTCTGTGGTGGCATCTTTCTTTGATAGGTTAGGCGAATTGACCAAATGTTGTCCTCTCGACTTTGACCCCACAAGTAATTGGAAGTAAGTAGACGTAGACATTACTAGTTAGGAGGAATAACTAGGTTAGCACCACTCTACTCTATTGATTTATCCTTTGCCTTTATTTGCTGTTTTCTGCTTTAGTAGTTAATTAATTAATTCCTTATCGAAATCATTATTAAAATCTGTGACACTTGACTTAGTAATAATCCAACACACATAGCTCTTGGGACGACTTCGGTTTTACCGAATACTATACTACACACGACCGGGTACACTGCCCGTTAGTGCATTAGGGTAGACAATAGGTATAATGAGACTTTATAAATATTTAAACCTGGGAGTTATATTGGGATTTCTATTAAGTCTTTCATTTTCGTTTTGTATTAAACTTTTCTATTATTCTCACGGTCATTATTCAAATTTTCAGGAACCATGGAAGTTGTTAACATTGATGACCTCACTCTTGAGGAATATTTGGCGTTGACAAGAGCAGAACAAGGGTCGGGTCTCGTAAGACCGGCAATTGGAGCAGATGTCCGTTTCGAAATTAAAGACCAATTTATGAGGGAGCTTCGTGCTAACCCTTTTCGTGAAAGCAGGGTGAGGATGCATATGAGCACGTTGAAAATGTACTATACATCGCAAGCCATTTCAACATTCAGGCGTGTCTCATGATCTGTGTTATGCTAAGGGTATTCCCATGACTCTTCTGGAGCCGCCGGAAGATGGATTGAAAGATTGCCGTGGGCAATTAATACTTGGGCTCTACTCAAGAAGCACTTCATTCAGAGGTATTGTCCGCTGTCGAAGATTTCTAACCAGCTTTTGGAGATCCATAATTTCAAACAAGAAGACGATGAAACATTGTATCAAGCTTGGGATAGATACAACGATCTCCTTTACAAATGTCCTACACATGATCTAAACAACCAGCAAAAGGTCAATATCTTCTACAAAGGAATCAACGTAACTACAAGGCAGATGCTGGATTATCAAGGACCTATCCCGAACATGACTCCTACTCTTGCAATTGAAGCCATTCAAAAAATGGCTGATCATTCTCAAAAATGGCACAACGGAGGAAGTAAAAGAAACCAAAGCGGAAGTTTTAACGGAATTGCAGCAATCGTTAGTAAAATTGAAAATCTGAGTCGAGATATGCTAAAAGTCAGAGAAACCGTTCATGCCATCCAAGTGGGTTGTGAAAGTTGTGGATGAGGACACCTTACGAAGAATTGTCCTCACGTCGATGAAGAAAATATAATTGAAGAAGCTAAGTATGGAGAAAATAGACCGTTTTACGGAGATAATCGAAATAGTAACGGGTATCGTGGAAATTACAACCGTGGGCCTTATGGAGAAAGAAAGCCCAATCTTGAAGAAACAATTAACAAATTCCTGGAAAGTTCAGCCCAAAGACAAAAGGAACAAGATGATTGGTTAAAAGAATTCCAGGAAAACACTGACAAAAGCCTTTCCAATCACGACACAACCCTAAAAAACCTTGAATTTATAGGTGGAAAGCTTAGTGAGAAAGTAAAAATGAATAACAATAAATCTGAAGGATCAAGACCCTCAATGGAATGCAAAGTCGTTTTTTCTGATGACGGCTCAAAGATACAGGGTAATTCTCACATTGAAGATGCGAATACTGGTGAAAATTCCGTCGACAATTTAGAGTTACGCCGTAACCTGTCTAAAGAGTTACGACGTAACCATGTTTTTTATAGCGATCGAGGAGTTATGACTGATATTGATAAGGATGACTCAATCGAGTTACGCCAGAATTATACATCACGATTACGGTGTATGGCGGGATACGTCAGATGATGACTTTCTCAAGTAGACGAATCAGGAACACAGGTAATTAACGGATGGTCCTACGACATTAATCTATGCCCTCTGTCCCCATATAAAAATAAATATCACTGGTGCAAGGCGATACCCGTAACTAAGGGGGACTCGTATGATCTATAGGCTTCATGCGACCCTAGAAACGAAATTTGCGACGGGGGAGCCGATAAGGATAGGATCAAGAACAACAAATTTATGTGGGCTGCATATACTGATGAAGAAAGATTAGAAAAACTCTCATTTGAGGAAGAAGATGATGCGCCTATCACTCATCGGTGCACTCCAATAATCATAACTGACGATGAAGCCACACGAGCATGACCTACGTGTGACCCTTTCCGCGAATATTGCAACGGTGGGGATAATGAAAAAGAAGAAGAATGGACGTGCCTCACGAGCTTGAAAGACATAATATCAAGTTCGGAAGTTTGACATTTGATGATTGGTACGCAATACAATTCGGGAATGCTAGGATTAACCCGAATCTTCTAAAAAAACTCAAGATTGACTATGAAGATCATAATCAGAAAACAGAAGTGGCTAATAACGACATCCACTGCATGGAAGATCATTTAAGCGAAACTGACGATAAGGAAATACGAAGTCACTGGTGTGAAAGGATAAAATCTCCTGGGGAAGTTTTCTGGGCACATGCAACCCTTATGACGATACGTGTAATGGGGGAAGCAGCTTAAGAAGAATGGGAGAAGACGAATTCTTTTGGACCTCAACCAACGATAAGGAAAGAACAAGTTTCCCTTGGTTGGACAACTTGGGATTTGACAGTTGGGTAAAGATTAAGTATGGACATGTTGACACGTTAACAAAAGAGAAGATTTGGAAGGAATACATGAGTAATGAAGATTCAAACAACGAGGGTCCTAACAATTCGAGTGACGTAACAGTGGTGAATGACAAGGAGTTGGTAAGAAATGAAAAGGATGAATGCAAGCACGTACTAGTGGAAAATCTGCTCGATGAAGAATGGTTTAAAGGTACCGTTTCTGACGATGAGGACATTGAGGGGATTTTAGATTACCTCGAGCTGCAAGGGAATGAGGAATTTACTGACCCCGATGACAAAGCAAAGGAGGTGCAAACTCCTCAGGATTCCCTACAAGAGGCCGCCACCAATTATTGTCGAAAAATATGAATTCACTCGCTACCATTTGGGTCCGGAGGAAAAATTTTGCAAAATTCGGAAGATTGAGATTAAAGAATACCTCCGCACTGCCAGGAATGTCGCTTGGGTGAGGCATAACTTGATGAAAGACATTGAGGAAGTAGGGCAAGTCCAAAGGCCCCCGTGAAGCCCCGCAGCTCTGAGTCTAACTTAAAGACTCGTAAACAAAGAAAAGTGCTCTTTCGGGAGACAACCCGAATTATCCCCTTCTTTTGTTTTATTTCCATTTTTGTAGGGTTTTGTGTTTTCTAACCATTTTGCGTGAAACGAGAAGTAATTCGCTGCAGCTTGTCGATCGACAATAGTTACTACAGAACTCATCAATATGATTATGCCGTAACCAACCTTTACTGCAGTAATTATGGACGCATTACCAATTACGGGTAATACCATCTCGTGGTTCTGTTGTAACCACCGCTTTGCGAAATTATGTCGATTTTGTTAGCTATGGCGTAACTCCCTCAAAGAGTTACGACATAACTTTCCTCTGCTTTAATTCTTTCATTTTAAAACACAATAACCTTGTATTAGTATTTTAAATGAACTTTGTGGGTGTGTTCTGTAAACCCTCACGAGACTTCACTCGTCCACTTGGGACACCAAGTGGTTTAAAACTTGTTGCATATGCTAAATGCAACCGTGATTCCTACTGAAAGTGAGTTAGGTTTGTTTTTCATTTTCATTTTTTCTTTTAGAATTATGCTTGTCAAGAGTGTGATTTCGTGGATTGAAGTTTGTTCATGATGCTTATAATGAAGGCACGTCTTTTTTCGTGGGCCTTCTTTCTTTTGGAGCAGATTTCGGAAGTTCTCGCCTAATTCTACTTTTCTCTTCACCTTTATTTAATGCTTAGTACAAAAGGGACTTTGTACAATTCAAGTGGGGACGGAGTAGAATTATCTCTTGAACGTTATTTTGCCCTCGTTTTTCTAGTTTATTTTGAAAAATTATGCCATTTTTAAAATTTTGACATGTTTTTCTTAACCTAACTAGATTAGACCTTAGCCGAGCACATACAACCCTTGATATTATATGGTAAGATTAGCCTTATCCGTTTCCAATATTTTACCCCAAATCCACCAAATTATGAGTGTGTCGGTAGCTTGTAAACTTTAGAACTTGGCCTTTACATCATTTCTAGACCATAGACGAGGTATGTTGAGTTAGCTCGATGCATTTGGACTTTACAGTTTAAGAAGGCAATATTATAGGATTATCACCCAAATAGCCTTCCATTGTGTGTCTATCAATTAGTCACCTCAACTTCTCGACCCCCATGTGAAACCCTTTTGTTGCACTCACCTTTAGTGCAAGATACCCCTAGATACACCCATCTGAGCCATTACTTTCATTTTGTTAACCCAATATATTGTTTCGATACACCTATATACCTTAGCCTACCTTGTAGCCTTTATTTGTGATTGGGAAGTCATCATTTGCCTAAGTTCAAGGTTCAAGTGGAAAGGTTCGGAAAGCACACTTTCGTCGATGACATATTCCTGAAGATCATTGAAGACCCCCCAAATTCCCATTTTTCATCTCAAGTGGGGGGATATTATTGTTATTTATTAGTTATGATTTAAAAAAAAAATAAAAAAAATAGTTGTTATTTAGTTATTGTAAAGTGCGATGTTATAAGCACTATGTTATGCGCTTTATAGATGTAGTATCGAGGAGGCCACATCGGTCACATTCAAAGATTTGAGTTGGTAATTATGCCAACAGTTGGAGAAAAGGTAGTGTGCCCATCACGACGTCCTCTAATGACACATCTACCTAGTATTTCATGATCCATTTTTTTGACTTCAAAGCTTGAACTTTGGGCGGACGGTAAGTGGTGATGACTTGGTTATAGATTTAGACTACCCGTTTGATTTTTATTTTACACCAATTATTTATCCTGTGTCTTATCCTACCCTTTAGTCATGAAGCGTGTCTAGGTGATGCAACGAGCAATCTTTGGTGTCTTGGCCATGGATTTGGTCATGTATCATTCATTTTGTCCACTTCGCCGTGACATGTTAGTAATTAAGAGTCACCCCTTAACCTTTGTCGTGTCTACCCATATTGCATTCGAGAATTATTTAGCCCTTAACTCTAGTGGAGGAGATTTGTGTAACCGCCAAGCTTATGATAGAATACATGCTATGACTGTGCAATTGAGTGATCACCCTGAAATTGACACTTAGAATAGTTGAGAGATTTGAGTGTTTTGTTCCCATTTCGTGAGGTGTTCGGCTTTGTTTTTTTCTAGCATAAGGGATTTGTAAATTTATATTTTCCAGGATATGGGAGATATCTTTTTAGGAATCTTTCAAATAAGGTCTACTTGAGGGCAAGTAGAGTTCAAGTGGGGGGATATTTGATAACATCAAATAGTCTTGAATAATAAGTGTCAATTTCCCGATAATACTTGTAATTTATATCATTTATATGGATTTACACTTGTTTTCCATTGTTATCTACGTTCAGGTAAATTACGAGCATTGGAGCTAAAGAGACGCGGAATTGGAGAAATATCAAAGATTTGTCATAGTATGCTGATTTTAAAGAAGTTACGGCGTAACTCATCTCTCACATTACGCCGTAACTAAAGCATGACTCAGAAAACCAACTCATCAGAAGGTTACGGCGTAACTCTCCCCAAAGGCTACGACGTAACTATATTAGGTCAAATGAAGTTCCACGCCACTGATAACTACGCCGTAACTATTTCATCAACTACGGCGTAACCAAGTAATATTGAAGACTACGGCGTAACCACTAATAAGGTTACGCCGTAACCAGCAGATCTAGTGCAAAATACGAAGGAATTGATGGTTATGGCGTAACTCTTATATTAGTTACGCCGTAACCTAGATCTGGCTTAAAAATACCCCATGAATTCCAGCATTTCTAATCATCCCATTCCACACACAACAACGAAAGAACGTGGGATGAAGCCAAAGGCAGGTTTAGAGGAGCATACGGAGCTGTCTCCAAGGGAGAAATCACTCCCCTACGATAAGCATTAGCATTTTATCTTTTCTTTACTTTCGATTCATGTATTTCGTACCTTATAATATTGAATTAATTTGTATGGTTAATATGAGCGGCTAAGCACCTCTTGGTGTTGGCCTAGTTATGATTCCTTAATTGTTTTGTTTGCGTTTACATTACTTCCGTATAATTATTTATAAGTGTATGCATGCATAGTTTATTGGTAGCTACCCTTGTTTCGGTAGTTTTGAATGGCGGTAGAGGCCAATTGCCTAGGAGATATGACCAACCTGACCCTAGGTGAGCGGACCGAGACGGAAAGGTAAGATATGACCAACCGACGACCCTTTCTACTTGTGCGATTTGACCAACTGATCACCTACCGTTTGGATGAACTTAAGAATTAGGGGTGAGTGTTTATGTTGCTAACACCCGGGCACTCACTATTATAAAACTAGCATGTAGCGGTACTTAATGACTTAGCTTAAAGGACCAAGAACAACAGAACTTATGAGGGGAGACCTGACTTCTCTTGTGGTGGCATCTTTGCTGATAGGTTAGGGCGAATTGACCAAATGCTTTCCTCTCGACTTTGACCCCACCTGAAGTAATTGGAAGTAAGTAGACGTAAACATTACTAGTTAGGAGGAATAACTAGGTTAGCACCACTCTCCTCTATTGATTTATCCTTTGCCTTTATTTGTTGTTTTCTGCTTTCGTAGTTAATTAATTATTTCCTTATCGAAATCATTATTAAAATCTGTGACACTTGACTTAGTAATAATCCAACACACATAGCTCTTGGGACGACCTTGGTTTTACCGAATACTACACTACACACGACCGGGTACACTGCTCGTTAGCGCATTAGGGTAGAGCATAGGTATAACGAGACTTTATAAATATTAAAACCTGGTCAGTAAAACCTGCATCAGCGTTGTGTTTTCTAAGGTCGTAGGGTATGCGTTTATCCCTAACTCTTTGAAGCTACCTAAGGTTAATGACTACGAAATCTCTAGGATTCATAAATTTAACACTAAGGTTATCTTTGGATATTTAGCCTACAATTCCACTAGTAACTATAAGCTAAGGTTCAACAAAGACTAATCAAGCATTAATAACACAACGGATGACCTATCGCAATACTAGGTCAATCACAATTAAGATAAGAGACAACCAATCAATATTCAATACCTAGGTTTCATATATCTAAGCAAACATACAAGTAAATTAGCCAGACATGGAGAACATGCAAGCATACACACAAACAATTGAAGACATGATTGAATTAATGAAGTAAAACCCTTAACCCTAAGATACTGCCCAAGACAGCCTTTGTTCGGTTTAGGTTTTTACTCCACAAAACTACCTCCCTAAAATTGAAAAATTAGGATTCTATATATAGTGTTACAATATGCGACGCCGTCACTCTTTATTTGTGACGCCGTCGGGTCGCCGCCATTAGGGTTTCGTCTTGGCCATGTCAACTCTGTGACGGCTTCACCTTATGCTCGTGACGCCATCGGCTTCAACCTTTGACGCCATCAGGATCCAAATCTAGGCCGTCTGAGTTGCGACGCCCTACTCTTTTTAATCTGATGCCGTCACTTGTAAAATAGCAATTTGCTCTCTGAGTCGTCTCAAGATGTGTCGCGACGGCGTCGCAATTAAGCCGTGACGCCGTCCCTTCAATTCCAAAGACTTGAGTGTCTCGATTCTTGACTTTGGCCATTTTCTTCATATATTCGCCTTTTCGTCCGAATAAGTGTCATTCCAAACAATTTGCCTTCAAGAGACCTAAAATTGAAAAGGAACAAAATTAAGTAGTAACGGATACAAAAGTGATCAATTAAGGGCTTAAATGACCCCTCAAAAGTGTACCTTTTAAATCCTTATCAATGACTCCTCCAAAATCAACAGTCGTCAAACCGAAAGATGTTGTCAAACAAAAACATGTTGTCAAACCACAACCTGTTAAATCTTAACTTTGTGTCAAACCACAACCTTTTAAACCCACTACTGTCAAACCTCAACCTTCTGTCAAACCGAAACCCACCAGTGTCAAACCTACTGTCAAACCTCAAGCTTCTGGTAAACCAAAACCCGCTACTGAGGAGCAAGAGGATGAAGACAGTGGTTCTAGTGAAGATGATAGATGGTAGTAAAGACAGTGGTTCTCGTGGAGGTAGTGATAGTGGGTCTGATAAAGATGGTAGTAAAGATAGTGGTTCTCGTGAAGGTAGTGATAGTGGGTCTGATAAAGACAGTGGTTCTCGTGAAGGTAATGATGAGGACAAGGATGAGTATGATGGCAAGGGTGAGGATGAGGGTGAGGACGAGGAAGAGGATGCGTCTAATGAAGAAGAGGGAAGTGAAGAGGACAGGGGTGAGGAAAGTGAAGAGGATGAGGAGTTAATTAAGAATTTAAAATCAAAGAGTGTTAATGGAAAGAGTACAATGGTTAAGAAAGATATTTCTAAGTCTGATAGCGACTCCAAAAATCAAAGGCCTAAGAAACGTGTCAAGCAGATGAAGGATGTTTCAGAGACTAAGAAAAGGAAACGTGTTTCTAAGTCAGAAGAAGAAAATGTCTCGAAGCCTAAGAAATCTTTGAAGAAGGCTATAGCTTTATTGAAGCCTAAGAAGGAGCATTTGTTAAAGGCAGAAGAGAAGGTTAAAGTGAAGAAGGACCGTGTATTGAAGTCGGATTCAAATAAGGAGAAGAAGAAACCTCTTACTGCCGACCAGATTTAGAGGAATGAGTATCTGAGTAAATTTTAAGTTCTCTTTTCTAGGACAGTTCCTTCTAGCTTGTTTTCTACAATCCGTGATGCGAGAGTTGACATGGGATCTTTCTTGTCGGATATTGGTTTTTCTTCCTTGCACTTGGTTTCTATTGACACACTTTCATCTCGTTTGGCAAGGATTGTGGTGTCAAAGTTTAATAACAGAACTTACGAGTTTGTGTTGGAGAAGGGGGCGATTCTTGTCATTCGTGAGAAAATCCACGAGATCTTAGGAATTCCTCTTGGTGGAATTTATTTATTTGATTTACCCGAGATATCTCTTGATGATGCTTTTGTGAAGTTGTGGTTGAAGTAATTTTATCCAAAGAAGTTGAAGGATATCCGAGATAGTCATATTGCTTCAAAGTTGGTCCTCGCAGAGCGAGTTGACTTTATGTTTAAAGTCAACTTCCTTATGTTATTTGCCAATGTGATGGGTAAAGCTGCTACAATGAAGGCGATTGTTAATTTGATTGTGCTTAGACGTATTACCGAAGATACTAACATTGCCCAAATTGATTGGTGTGGTTATATTTATGACTGTCTTAAATATAGTGAACTCCCAAAGACTTATGGAGGCTACTATATTGGTACATTGTGCTTCTTGATTGTAAGTTTATCCTTTTTATATTTACAGTTTTTGTGTATTCTTTTTTATGATCTCATTGTGAATTTTCTTACTTTTAACAGCTCCTGTATCTTGATTCCACAAAATTTAAGTGTTTTAATGTTATCCGTTACCGTCCTGCTATCCGAAACTGGAGCACAACTTCGATGAATCTACGACAAAAGCTTGAAATTGAAGAACAAGTCATAGGCAAATTGGATTTGCATGGAGATTGGAGTGAATCTGGAGTACATGAAACCGAAGGTTTTTATGATGGTGGGGTGAATGTGAGCGAGGCTCGTACTTCCTGTGTGCCTCCTACTGATAAACAGGTTTGACTCTTTTCCTGTCTTTTTTGAATTATTTGTTTGAACTACAATCACATATGATTCAAACAGAATCATATTTGATTCAGAGAGAATCATATGTGATTATGATAGAATCATATGTGATTCAAATAGAATCACATATGATTCAAGTAAGAATCACATATGATACTCCAGACTCGATTTTATCCGCCTGACTGGTTAGGAACATGTCTTATTAAACCCGAGAGTATTCATATTCAAAATGTATCCAACCTCCTATCTTTTCATTTCGAATATTACGTTATCATTATCATGATAAACACGGTAATTTCTATATCATATTTAAAATTTAGCCGTTTATACAATTCAACAAAAGAATATATAAAAAAAGTGTTTTTGGCTCGACCCGACCCATTTTGATCTGTTACCAAACCCAACCATTTTACCACCAGGTAGATGGATATTGGAACTTCTTGATGTGTTTACAGTTGCCCTATTGGCTGGAACAACTATAATATCTCTGCTGTTTGTGCATATTTGTCTGTTGTTTCTATGAAGCTTGGTTATATTCAGCAAATAATGTGATTCTGATAGATTCTGATAGAATCATATGTGATTCAGAGATAGAAGCTTGGTTATATTTGTTTGTTGTCTGTTGTTCCTATGTGATTATGATAGAATCATATGTGATTCAGACAGAATCATATGTGATTCTGACAGAATCATATGTGATTCAAATAGAATCATATGTGATTCTAATAGAATCGTATGTGATTCAAACAAAATCACATACGATTTTGATAGAATCGTATTGATTCAAACAGAATCACATACGATTCTGATAGAATCATATGTGATCCAAACAGAATCACATATAATTATGTTTGAATCATATGTGATTCTTACTTGAATCATCTGTGATTCTGATAGAATCACGTGATTATGTTTGAATCACATATGATTCTATCAAAATCACATATGATTAAAGACTAATTGACATGTTATTCAATATTTTCACTTCAGTTTTATGTGACATGTCTTATATGATTTTGTTTTTATCTTCAGAGTTTTTGCAAAATGATTAAAAACAAGCTTTCAAACATATCTCGTGAGAAGGTTGAACTTGAAGATCTTCTAAAAAAGGCTAATACCGAGTTTTCGAATGACGAAGAAGTTCTTGAATTATACGAGAAATATGGAGGAGTATTTAAAGAAGTTATATTATTTGAAGATGTTCATGTTGATGATTTTAATTCAGGAGATGGAGGAGGATCTGATGGTGGTGAGAACGTTAATGGGGGCAATAAAGATGTTGAGGGAGATAATTTGGAAGGTGAGATTGTTGCTTGCGAGGCTGTTCTTGAAGATGAACAGGAAGTACCAATAATTACTGAAGAAATGTAAACGCAATACGCAATGGATTGAATCAGATATTGATTGGGTCGGAGAGGTGATTGACTGTATTTGCGATGCATATTATGATGTACTTAGTTTAACCTTTCTCTCTTAGCAGTTTGATCTTACAAGTTTCAAGTTGAGTAATAACACAACAAAACAAAAATTTCATCTTTTAATCTTTTTATAATTTGTTCTTTTAATCTTTTGTAACTAAAAATTTGTTTTGATTCAGGATGTTATTAACTGGCCTCGGGTTGTTCAGCCAGTTGTTGTACGGCCGGTTAACCCTGAGTGTCCTCAGACTCTTGAACGAGTGGTTACTCGTTCATCTCCTAAGAAAAGAGTTCATAAGCCATCTTCTTACTTGTCATCTCCATACATGAATAAGAAGACAACAATTATCGCTCTTCTTAAGAGGCTTGAGTTTGATTTGGGGAATAGCTTGTTTTCAATACAGGGCGATAAGTTGTAAGTTTACTTTATTTTTATTTGTTTTGGTCTTTATTTTTATTCCTGTAATAACATTTCTAGTTCACTTTTTTTGTTTTGATTTTTAATTTAGTGAAACGGTTTTTCAAACTCGTTCTGGTAACCATGAGGTATCGTCTATACGTTTGAACATGGAGACGTTGGCACCAAGTTTGTGGATAGACGCAAATGTTGTTGACTGTTGGGGAGCGGTGCTGAATTATGAAGAATCGCTTAAAAAGGATCTGTCATCAAAAAAGGAATTTTTTCCTACGAATTGTATTGTAAGTTATTTTATTTTATTTTATTATAATTAAACTTTTTCAATCAGTCTTTACTCATATGTTATCTAAGTGAATCATATTTTATGAGAATCATATGTTATTCTGATGAGAATCATATATGATTCTGAGTGAATCATATATGATTCTGATTGAATCATATATGATTCTCATCAGAATAATCATATATGATTCACACAGATTCATATCTGATCCTGAGTAATCATACATGATTCACACATATTCATATCTGATTCTGAGTGAATCATATATGATTATGATACTTTACACATAAACATGATTTAGTTCAAGGATTATAATAGCATATGATTTTTTTTAATACAGACAGAAGCTATGGTTAAAAAACTGATTGATGAAGGTGAGTAGTGGAATCTGTTTTCAGCGGAGATTTTGGCTCATTTTAAAAATGACGATGACAATGCCTCTAGGTCTCTTGTAGATATTGAATTGGTAATTTCTCAATCCATTAGAAATTTAATTTTGTAGAAGTCTGAATTTGAGTTTTAGCTTTCCTTTTTTTGTTGTTGTTGAAATAGGCGTTTTTCCTGATTCGTGTCTCCAATCATTTTTATGTTGTTGTTTTCAACATTAAGAAGAGTGTAACATTGATGATCATCCTTGATAATTCTGATTCTGGAACCTACAATTCCTACAAGGGCGCTTGTGAACTTTTGGCAAGTTCTTTTAAAAATCACATGTGATTTTTATACAAGTTATATGTGATTTATGTACATTTTTTAACCTTGTTTTTATTTTTTGTAGAAGACGTTTTTTTCCAGGTTTCTGCAAGAACATAATCATCAAAGATATGATGTTGTTTCTAAAGTTAGAGGACGATTTCCAAGGATGAAATGGAAGACTAAGAGCAATCATGTAGACTGTGAAGTTTTCGCGATGATTCATATGGAGTCTTATGTTGGTGATCTTGTTTCAAAATGGGATGTTGGTCTGTGTGCAGAATCAGAGCAGCAGGCTGCATTGTTGAGGCGAATGAGGTTTAAGATTGCTACCAAGATTCTATTGCATGATTTGAATGAGCATTCGCAAAAGATGTATGATTTGGCTTATAAGTTCCAGTCTGAGATGCCTGAAGAGAAAAGGATTTCAATTATTGTGAATGCAATCAAGAATAGGTCTGAGCGTGAAAAGGATGTTAAGAAGGATGTTGAGCGTGAAAAGGATGTTAAGAAGGACGAGGTTGTTCATGCTCTTAAGTGATGGTAGTCATATTAGTTTATGTACTGATGGTAGTTTAAAACTGATGATAGTATCTGATGGTAGTCATATTAGTCTTTTGGTAGTACGGATGGTAGTATCTGATGGGTAGTATTTTGGTAGTATTGATGGTAGTTTAAAACTGATGAGTAGTCTTTTTGGTAGTATTGATGATGGTAGTATCTGATTGGTAGTTTAAATGTTTTTCTTACCTGCTATTTTGCTATATTTATTAAAGTTTTTATATCTAAATCACATATGATTTTTTCACAAATCATATGTGATTCTGAAAGAGTCATATATGATTTTTTGCAAATCATATTTGATCTGTTCAGAATCATATATGAGTTTTGAAAATAATATATGATTGTCAACAGATCATATATGATTCAAGACAGATCATATATGAATTTGACAAAATCATATATGATTTGAAAAATCATATATGATTTGTGCAATGTAACTTTTCTTTTAGAATTTGTATTCGGTTAAAAATAGCATATCTGCTAGAACGATAAACTAAAATAATTCAGCTAAACAAAAGCTGAAATAAGCAACAGATTATATGATTCTAAAAAATCATATATGATTTTGAAACATCATATATGATTTCCGCAATGTAACTTTTCAATTAAACAAAATGTAACTTTTCAAAATCACATATTATCCTCATAACACTTTTCCGACAGTGCAAAAAAAATAATAACTAAATGTTAATACAAATAAGCCGTAAAAATGTTTATTTAAATTTTACGATATTCTAATGTTTTGTCGATAACAAACGTAAAATCATTTCAACGAAACAAATAAAATACGTAAATGGTTTGAGCCAATAGTTTTCTAACACACTTACATTTTCACATAAAACACTAAAACAAGTATAAGTGGTTGTATGATTTAATAATACATATGTACAACAACTAGTGTTTACATATTGGGCAAATATATATATAACTAGTATGTATTATAATGGGTAATACAATTGGGTAGAAACTTAAGTATTTGACCCATTGACCAAATACATTGAATGTAGTTGGGTATAACCCAAAGTCCATGACCCATACCCATGGAGCTTGACCCATAACCCATTGCATGACATCATGCTTAAGTCATACATGGTTTTAATCAATGGCCCATAGTTTTATCCATGAACCATGGACTAGATGCAATGCATCTTATATATACATTATATCTACTTGGATACCCATGATCCATAGCCCATGACCCATGACCCAAAACCCATGGGCAAAGGGGAGCGTCCCACGGATCCCCAATATTACACTGGACGGATCCCTCAAGTGAGGGATCCGTGGGATCCGTGGAACAATAGCAATTTTCTCTCTATAAATAGTGAGCCATTTCTTCATTGTTTCTCACCCCTTTCTAGCATATTTTCTCTTTGAGTTATAAACTCTCTAACCTCTGATCCAAGCGATCTATGTATGTAGTTTTGTTTTCGTGTGATTCTCTAGGTTCATCTTAAAGGCGAGATCACCATCTTTTGAAGACAATCAAGCTCAAGTCCATGAGTTGCCATGCTTCATTATCATCAAGACTACTAAGGTTCTCTTGTTGATAGTTCTTTTCTTTCTCATAAGAAGTGTAGTGTTGAAGACATTAGCGAAAGATGTCTAAAAGAGTCAAGACGAAGACATTAGTGAAGGGTGTCGATCGTCCGTATTGAAAGCACTAGTGAAGGGTGCTTAGAAGTCAAGGTTAAAGGCATTAGTGAAAGGTGCCTAAGATGTACATTCGATATGGTGTGATTCGATGTACAAGATAGATTAGTATTGGGTCAAAGGATATTGATATCCTTGTTGATGTTGTGAAAAGGAGTAGATCTCCTTTGGGGTTAGATGATTTGTAGTGTTTGGGTAGTAGTTCCACCATTGTAATGGAACTCTGTATTTAGCCTAGTACCAGATAAAGGGTAGGCGACGCCAGGATAGGTTTGGTTCTACTGTGGAAGAACCCGTATTCAGCCTTGCACCGGATAAAGAGTAGGCAACGTTGTGAAGGCTTCTCCGCCATAAGGAGTTGGTGTCGTGTAGTGTTTACGAACTCTCGAGTAGGTGACTCGGGGAGTGGAGTAGGGCAAGGAAGGTGTCCTTGTAGCCGAACCACTATAAATACTAGCGTTGTGGTTTTGTGCTTCTTACTCCTTATCTTTTCATTACATACTTATATATGCTTGTCTATCAACATCCAATACACATGTTTAGTAGATTAACATAAGTCGATCTAAATAGTTTAAAATAAAGTTTTAATCGATAAAACTATTCAACCCCCCCTTCTAGTTTTCCACAATTGGCATCAGAGCTTCGTTACCAAGTTTCTTAAAGTATATTGAACTTTAAAAACTTGATACGATCCGTGTTTAATTGAAAACTATAAAGAAGGTCTTTTACAAAAACAAACACCATGTTTTTAAAACACCTTGTTTGGATGTTGATTAGATAACAACATTTTCTTTTATTTATTTAATTGCACTAACCTTGTTTGTCATGTTGCTTAGTTAAAGTTCATGCCTACCAAGCCATAGGAATTGCTTGGTAACAAGACTACCTTCCCTAAAAAGGTATCTTAAACACGAAGGAACCGGAATTGTCTTCTGACATTTGTTGTGTCATTTGTAAAGACATTCCTAAGTGCTTTAGAGGTATGATTTTCCACTTATCTCTAAATAACATTAGATTAATAAATAAGTATGCTTATATAGGAGTCTATATGATTATCTTTTGTGCATATTCATATATTACACATAGCTTCGTTAGGAAACTTTTTCTCGCATACGTGGTACTCTTTCGTCTAAAGTCGAGGTTTATAAAATTAGTGTTTTAATTTATTTAATCCATAAATCATATCTTTCTAATAATAAAACAAAATACAAATCTCAAAAATTCCTCCTACCCCATAAAAACCCCCTCCGACGTCCACTCCACGAAATCCTCATTTTTCAAATCTTCCACTTTTAAAAATTACCTCTCATTCAAAACTTCATCTTCCTCCTCATCTCATCTCATCTCAAACCAAAATCAAGAAGGTTCTTCATCAACATGGTTTACGCCGCCCTCGTACTCATCGCCCTAACACTCATCGCTCTCGTGTTTCCTATGATGAAGTTCACGTATGGAGACATATACTTTGTGTTGTTAATCTACATTGGTGTTATATACCCAATCCTTTGTATCGTTCTTAGCATTGAAATGAAATATTACTAATGTTCTAGTTTATCTAGTTAATTTCTCATAATGTGTTTGTTATTTCTTTTGCTTTATATCTCTCGTAATTTTTGATCTTGAGACATTTTTGAAACCGACAATGCATGCTTTAGTAAAAATTGGCTAAAATACATACCTTTGTATAAACATATAAGATGCAAAAACTTTTTTTTTCGTCAAAACCTTTTTCTGTCACTACAGATCCACGGATCCCTGTAGGTATACTAGCCGGATCCCTTATGGGAGGGAACCGTGAGAACCATCCTTCTGGATAACAGTTTTTCATGCAAAATAAAAACCGTTTTATTCCTAAAAGAAATGTTCCACTAAAATGTCAAACATTAAGTAAGTTACCATTGTTAATAAACATCTTGTAAAAACGTTAGGTAATCATTGTTTTACCCGTAATACGTCACATCCTATTAACTCTTCTTCTCTATAGGTTTCGCTATGTCGCATAAGTATGAGTTTGATTTTTCACTCACTAGCGTTTACACTCCTAACATTTCTCTTGAGCCCAACACACCTGGCAATCATGTCCGCGGTTCAATAATCTCGAAACCGTCACTTCCATGAAGGACGATTGTCGACACTCTACAAGACGAAGAAGGTATCAATACCTCCTTCTGAACCATAGGACTAGAATGTCTTCTCGAAATTAACGAGAAGATATGTCCGAGGTTTGTATTGGAATTCTTCCGTCAAGTTGAACTCGTTCGTAACGAGGATCGCTCTCTATCTCTTTGCTTTTAGATCAAAAACCAAAAGTTTTTTCTAACCCTTGGGCAATTTGCTCACATCCTCCGAATTCCAAATCATGGACAATGTGCCTTCACGGAAGATTGGTCTCTTGATTCTCTCTTCAACTATCGTGAAGAAAATAGTCCATATTGTTCACGCATACCTTCCTTGGAAGACTTGACTCGCATAATATGCAAACCCCATTACTCCGATCCAAACATTATCTATACACGGGATATCTGAGAAGAGTACAAGGCTCTTGCACTCATCCTACGTGAAAATGTTTGGAGTCTTAGGGGAAATCGAGAAATCCTTCCCGCTTGTTGTGCTCACATAATGTATTGTTTGCTAACACAACAACCATACAATCTCGCCTACTTCTTCGCAAGGCGAATTGTAAATCTTCAAGGCTCTAAGAACAAACTAATCCCTTATGGAATGTTCTTGACACGCCTTTATCATCACATCATGTACTTCCACCTTCAATTTCAAAGTCTCATTTATGCGTGCTTGTGAACAAGATGATGGAACCTCTAAACACATATCTCATAAAAACTTTCTTCATTCCCGAATCGGCGAACACTCATCAACCATTTGATGATCCATCTAGCGAAAACGCTCAAGGAACTTAGCTTTCTTTCAAAATAGAGTCAATCCTTAGTATCCATGCTTTATCAATGTAATGCAATTTCCTTCATGAAATAAAACATCTTACATTTGATATCTAGACTACATTAGTGTTAGAACTTCTTAGCAAAATCCTAACTTTGAAATATGATGCATTGTGCAACCCTTGCATACCTTTTGTATAGGTTTTGCTTAGCAGAGAGACGAATCCCAAAGTTTGTGCTAGACAGATCCCTACTCTTAGGGAACCATGGGATCCAGCAAACAGAAATGCAATTGCAATCATTGTATTTCAAAACATGTCTTTAGATCACTTCACACTAAGCTTGACATAGTGCCTTAAGACAAATTGAGTCCATATCAAGTTGAGTAAATTTTTCGTACTCACGCATAATTCATTTAGATCACACTCAAAACACCTATAGATCTATCGTCTCACCAAAACTCATTACTCTTCCGCTCTTATACTCACACATAATCCCTCACATGTTAAAACATCTAGTTTTAGAAATCTTTTAACTATAGCAAATGGATTGTAGCCATCCTTACCTCAAAATAGGTCGAAATGGGTCAAATTCTAGCTTTTCCATCTTAAGCTTTTAGGATATCTTCCAAAACATTATCTTAAGTTACTATCTGGTCTCTAGGATCATTTAGCTCCATTTGACACTCTCAAATCTTTAGTGTTATCTTTGGTCACTTATTGGTACTCATAAAAGTTCCAATTTCTTCCATAAAAGGCAATCATTAGCTACACCACTCATTACTCTTAAGCATTTAAGTACCCTTTCATTTAAGACACTTAGATGGACTAAAACACTCAAGAAGGTATAGGCATTAGACCTTATAAACATCATTGTTACCCTTTCCTAGCTGCTGAGAGACGGATCCCTAGGATTAGCCTAGACGGATCCCACATTGGAAGGAACCGTGGGATCCGTATGACAAATTCATGTCAACTCTAGCTAAAACAATCATTTCAAGCTCATCTTGCTAACTTGAACACTCCATCTCATCTTAATTAAGTTCCTAGATCAGTACAACTCTGAAATTGACTCTTGTGCATGCTAATCATTACATTCCAAGGAATCTTAGTGGCTTAAGTCTTGAATGCACTAGCCAAATCCCTTGCTTTATAAACCACATTGTTAGGACTCCTAAAGTCATCATCTTCATCCTCATTTTCAGCACTTAGAAACCTTTAAAAACCTCTTTGAATCATCTCATCATGAGGAAAGCTCCAAGCGGTAACTCATCCACCAAAGGACCACCTAAAAATTGCTCGTGTTGTACTTAAATTTCATCAACCGAATCATCTCCGTCAAATCCACAAATGCTAGGATTTCTCCTCCACCAACTCAACCAATCAAACCAATCCCTAAAAGGATAGTTCCCACAAAACTACCTATGCCAAACACCACCATACCTTCCAAACCAAACAATCCCATTTCCACTAAACCATCACCATTGGTACCTAGAGCCCTTTCATTCACCACTCCACTCTCATCACCACACCTCTACAATCTAGAGGATTTACCTCCTAGGTCATCTCATCCTCCACCACCGGCAACACTCTCCTCATTAGGAGGAATAATGGAACAAAATCAAGGTGTTGAGTCAACACTAGCTCCGGCTTCCTTTTCGCCGTCACCATCAAATAATCCCATTTGGATTATGAGAAACTATCAAAGTTAACCACCCGACCACATGGAAGTCGACACCTCTCTACCACCACCATCATTCTTGGTCGAGCCATCTTCGAATGCGCCTCCACCAATCCCTCCATCGTTTGAGGCTCCTCAACCCGCTTCACTTGATCCTTCACATCAAGTAATTTCATTTCTTCCATCACCGCTACCTAGCCATGACAAAGATTGTTATCATTGTCAACATGTTGAAACTTTGATACATAAAGTACGGGAAGATCAATGTTTCATGTTTTATCACCTCCTCGAACGTTTCGACGAGATTAAACCTAAGCAAACTTGAGGTAGAGGATTTTAGTGGTGTCCTAGTATCAAGCGTAACTTAGATAGTCTAGTAACTCCAAGTCATGTATCGTTCATTTTCTTAGTTTTTAGAGTCATGTATATCATATCTCTAGTTTTATTAAATGAAATTACATGATATTTGCCATATTTATGAGTATATGATTAATTGGTATAATACATATCTCATTTTGATGCAAACATTTTTTTTGGTACATCACATTTTCTCTTTGAGTTATAAACTCTCTAACCTCAGATCCAAGTGATCTATGTATGTTTTTGTTTTCGTGTAATTCTCTAGGTTCCTCTTAAAGGCGAGTCTTTTGAAAGCAAGCTCAAGTCCATGAGTTGCCATCCGTTATTTATCGAGGTTCTCTTGTTGAGTTCTTTTCTTTCTCATAAGAGTGTAGTGTTGAAGACATTTTCTAAAAACACCATTAGTGAAGGGTGTCGAGGCGGATTGAAAACCTAATCAAAGGCATTAGTGAAAGGTGCCTTGAAGTAGTCAAAGACATTTGAAAGGTGTGATAGCCACGCATTCGGGGTATTGATATCGAACCTAATCGTTGTAGTGTAGTATTAGGGTCGGTATTGATATCGTTCTCTGGGGAATAGGAATGCTAGTGAGAAGTTACTACGCTAAGGTTAAGGTTGAGGAAGATTATTTTTATCTTTTTATGTTTTTAGGAAATTGAAAGGTACGAATCTCGGGTATTGGATTTGGGGGTTGGTATTTCACCGATTACTCTACTATTATCTAATTATCTAAACTAAGGTGGTGGTAGTCTATGTCTAATTAATGTGTGCTTGTATGATAGTTTAAAGATGTGTTTACTTAGGTTTTACTACTCCTTAATTATCTCCTATTGATGGTTGAGTTGTCACGCCTTATTCTTAGTTGCGTTGTGTGTCTAAAGTTGTAGGGTATGCGTTTCTCCCAACTCTTTGAACTTACCAAAGGGTCTCGTCTACAAAACCCACTAGGGATAATAAACTCTTACTCTAAGGCACTCTTTGGATGGTTTAGCTTACAACTACTCGGTAATTATATTCTAAGGTTCACAAAGATGAATCAAGCATTTAGTACACAACGAATGACCTATCGCATTACTAGATCATTAATCAACTAAGATAAGAAACAACCAATCAATATTTAATAATTAAGTTTCATATTCCCTAAGCAAACACACAAATAAATTAGCCGGACATGGAGAACATGCAAGCATACACACAAATAATCAAAGACATAATTGAATTGATGAAGTAAATACTTATCTTGATGTAAGATATGGTTTAAAACCCTAAAATACTGTACAAGACACCCTTGGTTCGGTTTTAGGTTTTTACTCCACAAAAGACTCTCCTAAAACTGAAAAATTCGGATTCTATATATAATATTACATATGCGACGGCGTCACCTTATGTTTTGTGACGCCGTCGTGTCGCCATCATTAGGGTTTCGTCTTGGCCACGTTAACCTTGCGACGGCGTCACCTTATGTCCGTGACGCCGTCCTCTTCGCCTTCTAACGTCGTCTCGGATTGCATCTAGGCCGCCCGAGTAGCGACGGCCTACTCTTTTAAAGCCCGACGTCGTCACTTGAAAATAGGGTTTTGGCTTCGTATCGTCACAAAATCCTCCGACGGCGCCGCATTAACACCGACGCCGCCGCGCGCATTTCGGGAGCTTTGAGTGTCTCGATTCGACTTTGGCCATTTTCTTCAGATATTCGCCTTTTCGTCCAAATAAGTGCCATTCCAGCATTTTGCCTTCAAGAGACCTAAAAGTGAAAAGGAACGATATTAAGCAATAACGGATACAAAAGTGATCAAATAAGGACTTAAACGACCCTCAAAATGGTACCTTTTAAAACCTTATCAAATATCCCTACACTTGTTATTTGCTTGTCCTCAAGCAAATGTGCTTTTAGCCAATTAATTTATAAGTTAGGGGTCATGAAGCATTGATTTAAAATGGTCCACAACACATATAAGCCCATAAAAGTCATAACAAGCACGGAAATTACATACTAGCACCTCACATGGGGTGTTTGGATACTCACATCTCTCTCGGTGTATATATGAAATATAACAAATAGGAAATGGAAGATAAACACTCATTAACCGGTCCTAGTACATAGATTACCATAGGCTTGAGAATAGATCAAACCTCCATCGCTTTGGCGTAAGCACCTAGGAAAGACTATCAAAGAGGTCTTTAAAGGGTTGTAATGTTAGGCTTACGGTAGGAAACAAGGGTTTGGTGGGATAGGCTATTTAGTGGTGGCAAGTCAAAATCTCTATGTTAAATGCATACGAAGAATGGCGTTGCTAAGCCAAGACTCGACACTCTAAAACTCTAGGTAACGGAAATAAACAAACATAAATTTAAAGGATAGATGTAGGATGGTAGCCGTATTTTTTTTTTTTTTTTTTTTTTTCTTTTTTTTTTTTTTTTTTTTTTTTTTTTTTTTTTTTTTTTTTTTTTTTTTCGATTTTTTTTTTTTTTTTACTTTACCATCCATCCTCTATGGTAACATCAAAATGATAGGGATTTATAGGCACATCCCTACACTTGAGTTTTATTACTCTAACACTAATTTGACCCGAATTGAAAAGATCAAAACACTTGGGGTACATTATTACGCAAACAAAGGAATTTGAATTTAACGTTCCCTTCCGTCATTTCATAAACTTTAACTTTTCCCATGAATCCCAATCGTCCCAAAATCAGATACAAAGGATATGACTCGACTTAGCAACTTATGCAAGCAACTAGATAATTGAACTAAGGGTTTAGGGTGATAACAAACAATTGCACTAAAAGTGAGTGCATAAGGGGTAGGCTAAGGCGATTTGGGTGTATATTTGGGGTGGGGTGTAAACAATGCTCTTCATTGATATTCGGAAAACCGAAACATCACGAGAACCGCGAAAAGGATAGGCTCGAGGGGTTAACTAGGGTATCGTGTACTAAAGATGAGTACAACGCAAAGGGTGTGGGGAATTACTCAACCGATGTGGAAGAAGTAATTATATTACGGGTATCAAACAAGGGTTATCCTAATGCCTCTTATCATTTAGTTATTCCTAACTACACAAGTGTAGTCTCACTTGCGATCTCGGAATGCATCACAAAACAAGTTCTAGAATCTAATATACTACCGGTTCACACTCTAAGCATTAAAGATGAATGCTTTAATTCCTACTAATCTAAGGGCGATCCTCACATTTTGGGTGGAATTTGGGTGGTAAAGGGTTTTGTGCTAGTCATATAACTTCCTATCCGTGAGACGCTTTTGTTAAGACTAATGGCCCACTCCTATATGTCATGAAAATTTTAAATTTGGTGCCAAAATTACCCTAACCGACATTTTCTCATGGTTTATTACACAATCACAATTGACAAAGCAAATAATCAAGGATAAGCATAGTTTCAAAGTTCCGCTTTATTTTCCTCCCTACACTTAAACCGAACATTGTCCCCAATGTTCCCGAAAGTATCAAAGTTATGATAAAAGAAGGTAATCAAAAACGAAAGAAACTAATACTCCCCTGATTAGCTCGGTAGGATCCGTGTGTGAAGTAGTGGTTAAATCCTTTCCAAGAAGAATTTATGCGTGAAAAGCTCCTCAATCTTATGTAACTTCTTCTTGATAAACTAAACCTGCACACTTGAAGAAAACAAACGAAACCTTCGCGTAAAATCGGCGGTAATAATATATATAAGACTCGATTTAAACTAGGATATAATGCTTGTGGAATGGATGTTTACAGAATTTCTAAGAAAATTAAGACTGGAAAATTCCAAAATTTATAAGTAGCTCGAAAATGAGAAAAAGTGATCGATGTTTTACTCCTTCCCGACGCCGTCAGTTGCAATCTCGACGCCGTCAGTTATCCCGACAAAACTGCTGCGATTTTCAAAAAAAATTCGGAAAATTTACATCTTTAGAATTTGGAAAATTTCGCAAAAACATTCATTATGACTCGATACAAGCATTTGACTCGAACAAACAAACATATATATCTTTTAGTTAATTGTTATTCTCATGTTTACGTTTCTTTTGAAAACGTGTGTAATCCTCCCTACACTTATCCCTTATGTAAAATACCTTTATATGCAATTAAGACGAGGTTAAAACAAAATAAAGCATTTTACAAATTTAAACATGAGGATAAACAATTAATAAAGGATATATGACACTAACAAGCAAACAATTAAGCATGGGTTGCCTCCCACGAAGCGCTTTTCTTTATTTAAGAGTCTTGTAGCTAGACTCGTAGTCGCACTCACGTTTTCTCATTACCGCCCTCTTGACGGTCTCTTACCGGGATTCCATGTTGTAGAAGTGTCCTATGATGCACTCTCTAAGAGTTCATCCTCTCCCCAATCGGTCCTATATTTCGGTCCTAAGTTCAAACAATCCTTATAGAACTCGAAAATCTTAGCCATAACATAATCTACTCCTTTTCCCTATCCTTATCATTCCTATAATAGACCGACGACTTAAGTTCCTTTTCATCATTAGAGTGATGAAAACTTCTCAATCTTAAACGGCATTTGGTAAGCTATGTCGTCGTTCTCATCCTTGAATCGCACTACTCCTAACGAGGGGTCATAGGTCATCCCGGTGCTTTCTATGAAAGGTTTTCCTAGAATAACGTGGGACAAGCTAGAGTCTATGGCCGTGCTAATATCATCCACAATTATGAAGTCCGTAGGGAACGTGAAACTACCTACGTAGACGGGCAATCCCTTGAATCTACCAAGAAAATTGCACTTATCCCTAGGATTATCGGGGTCTTGCCTAGTTGGGATAGGCTCCTTCATTATCCAATTGTAGTAGGTGCTAGTCATTATGTTGATTGGGGATTTACGATCAATGTAGGCCTTTGCCACAAAAAGGTGTCCTATGCAACATGGTATGTTAAGATTCCAAGGGTTCCCAAACTTGATTCTAGGGCTTTTCCTAACATACATGTGACGGAGGTCACGCACTAAGTGAGGGTGGCGAGATAGTTCTTCTTCCGTAGGAAATTTGTTGAAATAGTCAATGTCTACTTCATCTACTTCCTCGGGTATTTCATTATTCACAAGCGTATGGTCCTCTTCGTCATCCGTTTCTATCGTGTTTCACTAAGGCGATGGTATTGACGAATTGAACGTGCTTAGTTAGCTTGCTTGGATCCTTAATCTCTATACCGAAGGTTCGGAGTTGAGATAGCACTAACCTTCCTATCACTATTGGTTATGGCTTTCAAAAGGTTGTCTATCTTCCTATCCATCTCGGCTTGTTGATGGTTAAAGCGGTCCGAGAGCTTAGCCATTTGGGTTTCTTGGGATGCAACTAGGTTTTGCAACATCCCTTCGATGTTTTGTTGGTTAGGACCGTTAGGTGGGGCCATGAGAAATCATTAGAGGTGAATTCTTTGGTTTGTCCCCGAGAAGTCGGGCTTGCTTTTCCATGCCTCACGGGTTTCATTGAAATTCCTAGGTCCGGTGTTGTAGGAATCTTCCTCCCGCTCCATTAATACGCGAGGATGCGAGTCAACGGAAGCGTGTTCGGGGATTGGGTGCTAGCGCGTGTTATGAGGATCACAAAACGGCTCGCACGAAGAAGAAACTTTGTTCACATGGTGTGAAGATTTAGGATTTTCGTAGGAACTCATGAGGAACTTAACTTGATCTTCAAGTTCGATCATCCTACGGTCGGAAGGTTGTGAGTTGATGGAAGGCAAGGAGATTGCCTTGACGGTTTTAGGTAGCTCACGGGGGTCATCCCAACTTTCGTTATCGTAGAGGGCAAGGTCCTCTATTATACCCCATGATTCTTCCGCGGTGAGATCACTAAGTTTTCCACCGGCCGCTTGGTCAATGGATCGCTTAGTGGGAAGTTGACATGATCATAAAAGATTTGGACTTGGAGCCAAAGATCAATGCCGTGATGAGGACTTTATGAAGTAAGTCCTTGAATCGGGTCCATGCTTCAGAGAGATTCACCTTGACGTTGTTGGAACATCAAGATGTCATTCCTAAGCTTAGTGGTTCTCCCGGTGGGAAAAATTGAGCAAGGAAGCGAGAGGTAAGATCATCCCAACTTGAGATGGAGCCGCCGGAAGTCGCTCAAGCCAATTACTAGCTTGGTCCCGTAGAGAGAATTGGAAGAGACGCAGCGCGTGGTCTCCCGAGTAGTAGCATCAAGGTCGATGGAATCGACAATTTTGAGGAAATCCTCGATGTCGATTTGGATCTTTGAACGAAGTCCATGGAATGCACATCCGCTTTGCACCAACCGGATGGTGTCGGATCGCAAGGCCGTAGTTTGGGCTTGGTCGGGAAGCTCAATGGTGTTCCTATAGCCTAGGTGGCTTGGTCTTGAGTATTCACCAAGAGTACGGGCTCTTGGCGGGTCATTTGGTGGTGGGTTGATGAGTGGTGGTTGGTTATCATCTTCCATGATGAAAAGTGATGGGTGTTACGAACAAAGGTCACGAAGAAGGGGATAGACTAAGAGGAAGCTAAAATGAGAAAAATTTACTTGATAGGAATCAAGCAAAGAACCTAAACGAGGTGGACTACTAACTAGCTATTCTATTCCCGCAGCGCGCCAAAACTTGATAACGCCACGCGCGCTGTTCGGGGTCAAAGGAACTTCCTTTTCTTCGAGCAAGTTTTATAACACCCTAGGCAAATGAACCTAATCGTTGTAGTGTAGTATTAGGGTAAGCCACGGTATTGATATCGTTCTCTAGGGAATAGGAATGCTAGTGAGAAGTTACTACGCTAAGGTTAAGGTTGAGGAAGATTATTTTTATCTTTTTATGTTTTTAGGAAATTGAAAGGTACGAATCTCGGGTATTGGATTTGGGGGTTGGTATTTCACCGATTACTCTACTATTATCTAATTATCTAAACTAAGGTTGTGGTAGTCTATGTCTAATTAATGTGTGCTCGTATGATAGTTTAAAGATGTGTTTACTTAGGTTTTACTACTCCTTAATTATCTCCTATTGATGGTTGAGTTGTCACGCCTTATTCTTAGTTGCGTTGTGTGTCTAAAGTTGTAGGGTATGCGTTTCTCCCTAACTCTTTGAACTTACCAAAGGGTCTCGCCTACAAAACCCACTAGGGATAATAAACTCTTACTCTAAGGCACTCTTTGGATGGTTTAGCTTACAACTACTCGGGTAATTATATTCTAAGGTTCACAAAGATGAATCAAGCATTAAGTACACAACGAATGACCTATCGCATTACTAGATCATTAATCAACTAAGATAAGAAACAACCAATCAATATTCAATAATTAAGTTTCATATTCCCTAAGCAAACACACAAATAAATTAGCCGGACATGGAGAACATGCAAGCATACACACAAATAATCAAAGACATAATTGAATTGATGAAGTAAATACTTATCTTGATGTAAGATAGGGTTTAAAACCCTAAAATACTGTACAAGACACCCTTGGTTCGGTTTTAGGTTTTTACTCCACAAAAGACTCTCCTAAAACTGAAAAATTCGGATTCTATATATAATATTACATATGCGACGGCGTCACCTTATGTTTTGTGACGCCGTCGTGTCGCCGCCATTAGGGTTTCGTCTTGGCCACGTTAACCTTGCGACGGCGCCACCTTATGTCCGTGACGCCGTCCTCTTCGACTTCCGACGCCGTCGGATTGCATCTAGGCGCGTCGAGTAGCGACGGCCTACTCTTTTAAAGCCCGACGTCGTCACTTGAAAATAGGGTTTTGGCTTCAGATCGTCACAAAATCCTTAACATATTGATTTCACAAACACATCAAACCATACATCACAAATAGGCGATAAGATGAGGTTTTTAGAGAGAAAGAGTTAGAGGTTTGGGAACTTAGTGAGAGAAAATGAAAGTATTATTATGAGCTCCAAACTCTACCTTGGGAGGTAGAGAGTATTTATAGTTCTTACATAAATCGCCACCTACGGGCCGTGGATCGTGCATACAGTGGGTAAAGACCGTCCGTCCTCCACGGTGTTACTTAACTAAATACTACTTAACTTAAATAATCTACGACTACGAGCTTAACGATTACATATACTTGAGGTGACCGACTCTTTAATAACCGGATTTACTAAATCCTAACAATCTCCCTAAGGAGGTCACCTCAAAATCACCTCAAAATTACATTGAATACAAACAGATATTACATTAAAATTGTTCTTGGATTCTTGTTGTAGTTCTTTGCTCAAGCTCGTAGTCATTGATTCTTCATTATTGCATGTTTGGTTAATCCAAGTGGAGGTCTTTAACCGATCCACGTGATAATGAGTTTTGAGCCACTTTGAGATCATCACCAACATAAATCTCGACTCTTCCATTGTGGTGTTGGTATTATGTGATGTTGTGACTTATGGACCGACATGCTCACATTCGGATCATGATATATTCTCATCGAGTAGCGGAAGCTTTCGTTGATTCATGATATTGGCGCAGCACAAAGCGTAAGCATGGAGTGAAAATATCGAGTCATTGATGCACTTATCATGATTTCTTTAGAAATGAATGTGTTGTGTGAGCATGCGGCTATGGATTGACCGCTTCATTTCGATCACCGCAAACGCCGGGCGACTCGCATACAACAGCTTAGCAATAAAGCGCACGAAAGTGTCTTTGATCACTTTCGTTGAATTGAGGTACACGCCCACGGTTCCTCGCTGATCAAGACAAGCATCGCTCGTGATCGTGTATAATTCAAGAATTTCCTTGATGTGGTTTCGCAATGCTCTAGTCGTTCTCAAACCGAACGCCTCAAAGAAGACAACACGGAGTGAGTGAACCAATGAATTGAGATTCACCGATTGATGAAAAGAGATTTGAAAACAATCGTATCGCTCAATAGAAATTGTTTTTGCAATACAACGAAGGTTTTAATGAAAATCAATTATCAATCATAAACACCTTTTATTTTGAAATATTAGTACACAATCGATGTGCTAAAGAAAAGAGTTTTAAGCACAACGACCGGTTTTTCAAAGGTATCCGTCAATCCATAACTCGAACTGTGATTGATTCAAAAGATTGAATCGCCCCATTGTTTCGCTCGGTTGTCACATGGTTGATCTATTGGATAGATCTCACATGCCACCCACCGTGAGCTTGTTTGATGTTGGCTCCGTAAGGCTTTCCATCTTCATTGTGAATATGTTTGCATATCACTCGATGTTCCGCAATACCACAAGGATAATGCGAGGACTCATAAGATATAATCTCTTCCACATTGTGTGAAACAGAGAGTCTTCATTGAAAGTGTCCTAATGAGATTTATTGATGATCTCGTGGCTCTAGACTCAATTGTGCATATTTGGATTCCTATATCGAGACTAGGAGAGGGTCTCCTTCTTCAATATCAACAAACTCTAAGAGAAAGTCGATAGATAATGTCGGTTCCCCGTGAGAATGAAACAAGTCCTTTTAAGAGGAACTTGAGTGGTTTGGGAAGTTGTAGTGCAAAGCGCCACCGGGTCCATGACGCCTTGTCTTCAATACCGATGTTACCTTGGTAACCACCAAGAGTATATGAATTGAACCCGTTTCGCCCCTAAGGTTGAATAAATGGAGGGCTATTTATTTTCACCCTTTTCTCATTCAATTCTTTTTCATTCTTCAACCCCTTCAAGCTTACCGAGACTTCATAACTAGAACCTTGTTGGGTTTATTCCAAGACTAGCTCGCCTCATCCGCACTCTTCCCATATCTCACTTTTCTCCTTTTTCATCATACCTAAGGACTTCTACACTATCTAGTGGATTGTCCTCGGTAGATCCCTCCGGCTCGGCGGATCATGGGAACAAATACCTAACCTTATCATCCTTATATCACCATACATAAAGTAAATTTGGTCGGTCTATTTGGTATTGTTCATCCGCCATTGGAACCAATTGAAAACCATTTGAAAATCAATCCAGATACTTGTGATATATTATCAAAGCATTTTGTACCGAATTGTTTTTGATATTTTTAGAAAAAGAGCTCCCCTCAACATGTGCATCATGTATTTGAAATTGTTTTGCACACGGAGGCAAGAGGAAGAATTAACTTCTTTGATTACCATTTTCTAAAAGATATCAACATCACTTCCCGATTAAATCAAGTAGATAAAGCATATTGGGAAGGATGAGGTTTTCAAAATTTGCTCCCCTCAATATGTGCCTCGAGGTTTGAAAGAGTTTTGCACATACTAGAAGGAACCCGCACTTAGAGACAAATCAATCACGCTTCAATTCTTTGTGGTTTAAAAGATGCTCCCCTCAACATGTGCATGGAAAATTTGAAATCGTTTGGCACATGTGGGAGGAGAGCTTGTAAACACTTATGAAACCATTTATCGAATTATCGCTTTAAACCAATTTAAATCACAAATTCTCCCCGATCACAATTTTCAAATCATTTGAGATTTGTGATCTCAGAGATTTAAATTGATTTTGAAAGCTTTTGAGGAGAATTGTGACTTGATTATGAAAACATTTTAACCGATAAGGATCGGATTTTGAGACTTTAAACTCCATTGATTAAACATGCATGATTATCTTTTGAAAACAATTGTATGACAAATAACCTTTTGATTTAATTGAAATCATTCTCCCCTCAATCAATGACATAAGTTGTTGATTGAGAGATAGATATTTTGACAAACGTTAAGTCCAGATGATTTTCAAAAATAGAGTCCGAGTTATTTTTCAAAGCAATTAGTTTTCATTAGATAGTAAGTAATTGTTTATAGAATCGAGCATGAGATTTGAAAACAAGATAAAGCATGGCTCGTTCTTTCTTTGAAAAACGGGTTATCCTCGAAATGACAATAAACCATTGTTTCACTTTCTCCCAAAAATATTTTTTTATTTTTTTTTTTTTTTTTAAGAACATTCGAACAACATCTAAAGTCCCGTGTCATTCTTTGAATGACAGCACAAAGACCGTAGATATTATCGAATCGAGGAAAACATGACAAAAAGACAATATTTTTGGAATTTTTCAAGATTTTCAAATTTTTATGGATTTTTGAAAGTTTTATATTTTTCTATTTGCTTTTTGAAGGTTTTGTAATTTTGTATTTTGTTTTTCGAATAAATATTTACAAGAGATAGATGAAGGAAAACCTTTTACTCCTCTTCTTCCTCTTGAAGACGTTTGAGTGTTTCCGGTTGTAGGCTCTTTAGACCAAGTCGTGGAAGGATAAACTCAAAACGTTTCTAGGAAGAGCTTTGGTGAAGATGTCTCGCTAACCGGTATTCATCCTCACAAAATATAGTTCCACCACACCGCTTTCTACTTGCTCCCCGATGAAATGATGTCGAATGTCGATGTGCTTTGCTCTTGAGTGTTGTACGTTGTTGCATGAGAGAGCAATAGCACTTTTATTATCACAAGATGTAGGGATTTTGTTGAATTCAAAGCCATAGTCGATAATTGGGATCTCATCCATAGGATTTGAGCACAACAAGATGACATGGCTATGTATTCACCTCTGTAGAGGAAATAGAAGTACTCATTTGCTTCTTTGAAGACCACTCACAAGCTTATCACCCAAAACCGAGCACCTCCGCACGCATTTCGACGAGTATCTTGACATCCCGCATGATCAAGATCTCGATAGGTCGTTAGTGACATACCGGTGTCCTTCGGTACCAAAGTCCCATATTGATGGTTCCTTGAGATACCGAAGACCCGCTTAACCGCTTCAAGGTGCTTTTGGTAGGCTTAGCTCGATATCTAGCACACATGCAAACAATGAACAAAATGTCCGGTCTACTAGCCGTGAGGTACATCGTGATCCAATCATACTACGATATTTCGCTTGGTCTACCATGATCCCCGAGTGGTCCTCATCCGCTTTAGTACGCCTATCATGGGAGTGTCAACAGGTCACTAGAATCAAATCCAAATTTCTTTAAAATCTCATTTGCATATTTAGATTGATTTATAAAATGCCTCCGGACTTTGTGAAATTTGTAATCCCAAGAAAATGACATTTGTCCCATCATTGACATTTGAAATTTGGAACCCATTTCATTTGAAAACGGTCACATTCATTGGGGTCACGAGGCAAAGATAATATCATCAACATATATTTGAACGTGAATTAAATGTTTGCTCGACTTTCGGTGAACAATGTCGGATCAATCGCTCCTTTGTCAATCCAAGAGATAGAAGAAACTTTGATAGCGATCATACCATGCCCTGGAGCTTGCTTTAAACCGTAAAGAGCCTTCTTCAAACGATAGACGTGAGTAGGATGCTCGATTCACAAAGCCTTCAGTTGGTCGACGATACGACTTCTTTAAGATCTCCGTTAAGAAACGCCGCCTTTACATCCATCCGATAGACTACCATGTTCTTACTTGCAAGATTAGCCAAGAAGATTTCGATTGCCTCGATACGAGCAACTGGAGCAAATGATTCTTCAAAGTCAATACCTCCTCTTGACGGTATCCTTTGCAACCAATCGAGCCTTGTTCTTTAAAACATCACCATGCTCATCAAGTTTCACTTTGAAGATCCACTTTAGAGCAATGATCATAGCACAACTGGAGTGTACTAATTCCCATACATCAAGTCGATCAAACTCATGAATTTCTTCTTGCATGGCATTGAACCATTGCCTTCATTCATGGCGGTTTTAACATCTTTTGGTTCGACCTTAGAGAGTACGGAGTTGAAGAAGCACCATAAGGCATCGGTTGCAAGTTGTTTCCGTGTGGATACCGGACGAGAGGGTTTCCAATGATGTTGTCCAATGGATGATCATGTGTCCATTTTCCGAGGTGTTCATGTGGTTGTTGTTGAGGAACCAAGTAGCAGAGTCGATATCTCCGATGAAGATGGTTCGATGATGATTCAGAGCAAATATGTTTTCAAATGGAGCATCTTCGGAGTAGCAAAGGGATTAACTTCATCATTGGTGCCGTAAACAATTCCATGATGTACATTCGATGATTGATGATTTGTTGATGAGACAGAGTGATCAAGCAGCAGCGCTTCTTGACTTAATGATATTGAAACCAAGGGTTGACTTCATTGATAGTGGATAGAGAGCAGCCTCTGTTGATGGAATTGACATTTCATTAGCATTTGGTTCATAGTGTTCATCAAACATTGGATCAAACAATTTCTTTAAATCATCTTCGATGGAGGTACATAAGGAGTTGCCGGAGAGGATTAGAAACAAGAGTAGAACCGATAGGACTACTTGATGAAGGTTGAGATGCGGGTCCAGAATCGGATTGTCCCGGAGCCATTTGCCCGGACACTCATCGAACGTGACGTGAATAGTTTCCATGATATCTCGAGTTCTTTTGTTGTAGATTCGTAACCCTTCTTGTTTGATGCATAACCTACAAAACTCCAATGTCCGCTTTAGCTCTTAATTTACCTAAATCTTGACCATCATTTGTTGGATAGCACAAAGCACCAAACACACGAAGGTAGGATAGATCGTTTTCGCTTATGGACAAGTTCATATGGAGTTTTTCCATGAGAGGTGTGTATAAGGGAACGATTTTGGGTGTAGCAAGCAAGTGGCAATGGCTTCACCCATAGAAACATTGGAACCTTTGAATAAATTAGCATTGTTCTTGCGGCTTCCACAAGAGTTCGATTTTGTCTTTCAACTACACCGCTCGTTGAGGAGTTCGTGGAACACTTCTTTGATGACCGATTCCAACACTTTCATAAACCGAATTAAGTCTTTGTTAACGAACTCGTGCCATTGTCTGCTCGAACAATTCTAACAAGTATTGTTGAGTCGAACTCAAGTCGTTTGATAAGTTTGATGATGACATCCGAGTTTCATCCTTTGTCCTCAAAAACTTTACCCAAGTAAATCGAGAGTAGTCATCAACAACTACTAGAATGTATTTCTTCCCATTTATCGCTTGCACTCTCATTGGTCCGCATGCATCCATATGAAGGGTATGAAGAACTTCCATTATCGAGTTTGTGGGTTTTGGTTTGTGGGCATATTTCGTGCTTTTTCCCAATTGGCAAGTCGAACAAAGATGATCTTTTCATATTTTAACTGGGTAAGCCTCGACAAGATCCTTTCTCGAAAGGTTATTAATGGTGCCAAGTTCAAGTGATTGAGACGACGATGCCATAACCATGACTTTGTTTTAGAAGCCTTTGACAAGAAGCGATTGAGAAGACTTCATCATGTCTTCGATAGAGATGGTGTATAGGTTAGAACCACGAGTACCTCTTAATAATTCCACACCATCAAGTTCTCTAACGAAACAAGTATGTTTTCTAAAAGCCACTTCTAGATCGGAATCACGTAATTGACCAACAGAGAACAAGTTATGACCAAGACCTTCCACATAATATACCCCGAAATTACACTTTTACCAACCACATAATCTCCATAACCCATAATTGCTCCAAAATGGTCGCTCCCGAATCTAAAATCCCGATGAATTTACTCACGAAGTTCATGAGTCATGAGCGATCTCCAAATATATGCTTGGAACAAATGAGTCCGTGTACCACGTAATCGATTTGAACGATCCGCAGCTGAACACGCACAAGAATGGATATCGGATAATTGGGAACCCCATGCAATAATGGGTTCCACTTGGTTAGTAACAATGATTGGAACACCCACATCGTAAGTAGAAACAATGGAATCATCGTAAATAGATGCAAGTGCTAGTGTCCGATTTGACCTATTCAAAGTATGTTCACTTCTTAAGGGAATAGTTCTACCAGTAGGCATCCATTTTCTAGTGGGCATTGTCTTAGCAAATTGAGGGCAGAACTCATTAACCTTACGGCCAGAAGGTATCCATTGATAACCTATTTTACTAAATATTCTTCCTGTGGGTTTCCACTGTTTTCTAACTTTCTTTCGCCTTTGCCTTTTAGCCTTCTTAGCTTGATTTTTAACATTAACAATTTTAACGGGCATTTGACAAAGATTAGACAAAACATTCACACCACATTCATGATTAGTAATGTAATTCAAGCAATCATCATTACATGGTTTGCGATAGTAGCGTAATTCGAATTAATTACAAGACGCTTATGGCTAATACTAGAATCAACACGATTCATTTTATTCAACTCAAACTTAATATTCCTAGGGTGGTCTTCTACTCTCTTCCAATGCACATTCTTAGCTCATGAGGTCCTATCTTGCTTGGTATTGCCCGGAGGCTTTGACCCGCTTGCTTTAATGTCACCGACACTCTGTAGAGGGAATTATGGGAACATTAGTTGGTTGATCTACTTTTGCATTCCCGAACTAGACGTGCAGGATCCGAACTACTTGAAGGCACATTAGTGTTCACTTTCTTAAAACTGGGCATAGAATGGTTTGTATGCTTGGCACTAGGCATAGAACAAGGCATCACAACTTTACCTTTCGCACCTAAGGATTTAGGACATGTTGCAATTAAACATTCTAGCAGCTCCTGAGATCGTTTGGCCTGAATGCAAGCAAACCTAATTTCTCTATCAAGAGGCTTATTTATGAAATCCTCTTCCACAATCTCACGGAGACATTCTAGACTATCCTTAAGGTGAGCACAATAGTTATGAAACACAAGTTCATTATTCCTAAGATGAGGAGGAATGTATTTAACAATCACAAGATATTTGCATCCGAGGATGACTTTGATGCAACATTCTCATTAAAGACAAGTGGCGCTTCCTTTTCCCGACTCCTCGATTCTCAATTTCTTTTGTAAAGACGTTATTTTTCGTTGTTTTTGTCACGAGTGACTTTCATTGAATCATATAACTCTTTAAAGTGTCGTTTAACTTTTCATTTTCTTCTAGAAAACTCTCGCTTTCTTTTGTAAAACATTAACCAAGTTTTGAAGATGAAAAGTTTGAGAATACCGAGAATCTAAAGGAGGAGGCATTTGGGAGCCACCACATTGTTCTTTTCACCCTTTAATTGAGAAATTTGGGCTTTCAACTTTCTCGATCGTGTTACAATGAGCTTGAATCTGTTTCGTCACGCTTGTTTATCCGAAAATCGATCAAACTCGAACATCCGAGGATGTCTTGATATTTGAGGTTTTGACATTTTCTTTAAGATGTTGATATTTTAGTTGTAAATCAAAATGTTCAACTTCTAGTTTAGAAAGATGTTTTACCAAATTATCGTGATCATCCCGATCAATTTTCTCATTTAGTTCGAGTTTTTGTTTTCAAGCTCAATGACACGATCATGGGAAACTTTCAATGCAATAGATAATTCATGAAATCGATAGGCCCTAAAGTCAAGCAACTTATAATAATGCCTCCTTCTTTCCCACATGAATTTATAACCTTTTCAACATCTTCCTTGCTTTTGTCCTCAAAAGCTTGATGTTGTCTCGATCATAAATGGACAAGTGGCCATACTCGCTTGTTTTCCAAGGCATCTATAGGTGATCTCATCGGTTCCTTCCTCGAACCCAACCGCTCCATCATGCTTGTTATGGTTCATTCTAGATGTTTCAACAAACGGTTTCCTAGCACTACTGGGATAAACTATAGTCAATGACGATCCTACATCTTCTAGAACCATAAAATCAACTAGGTAGGTGAAATTTCCTATAAAGACATGCACGCCCTCGTTCTTTTCACCCTTTAATTGAGAAATTTGGGCTTTCAACTTTCTCGATCGTGTTACAATGAGCTTGAATCTGCTCGTCACGCTTGTTTATCCGAAAACTCGCATCAAACTCGAACATCCGAGGATGTCTTGATATTTGAGGTTTTGACATTTTCTTTAAGATGTTGATATTTTAGTTGTAAATCAAAATGTTCAACTTCTAGTTTAGAAAGATGTTTTACCAAATTATCGTGATCATCCCGATCAATTTTCTCATTTAGTTCATCGAGTTTTGTTTTCAAGCTCAATGACACGATCATGGGAAACTTTCAATGCAATAGATAATTCATGAAATCGATTCGAATAGAGTGCTTAGTAACAAGATAAAACACATCTTGAGCAACACAACTCGAAATCAAATTCTCATTTAAGATATGCAAGTTCTTCCTTTCAACTTCATTATATTTGAGTTCTGCTCATAATCATTGACCTCAACTATCATTGCATCAAATTCCTTTTCCATTTCTTTAATATCCGAATTTATCCCTTTTGAAGACTCTCAAATTGACCTTTTAATTGTTTAAAGAAAGGCATGACCTCGCTTAAATAACATTCTTTAGTTTGCTCAAACCCCTTTCCCCGCTATCCCTCGTAGGTGTGATTCTCTTTTACACGTTTTCTCAAAATCAACAAACAACTGATAAACAACATATAGGTCGATTAAGGTCTTGCTATTAGTGGCAATAGATCTAGGAACTAAATGCATTGGTGTATTAGGAGGATACACAGTTGCTTTAGGCAAATTCCTACAAGGGGATTCTTTTCAACAAGATTTTCGCTTTTGCATATCCATATCCTTTTCCGTAACACTTGTTCGTGGGGTTAATAGAGTTCGAGGCTTAAACTTGTTTAAGGATATCCAATTTTCCTTAGTGTAATCATGGGGTTTGATCGTTATATTATTCATTTTACACTCGTGATCTTCTAGCTTCTTATTCATTTTCTCCCTAGTGACTTCATCTCGATTTCTTATCTTCCTCAAGGCACTCAACAAGCAACTAGGTTTTCGCCTAGGCTTAAGGATTTCATTACCATCATAAAGTACCTTATTAGCAGCTCTAGCCTTTTAATGACCTCTGGATTTGGTTCCTCAACAATGGGAATGCTATGCTTATCGCTAAGACTCTATGCTTAGTGATCAAGTGAGCAATCAATGGTATTCCTTGTACGCATAACTTATTTTCAAGCTTGTTTTTCAAAGTTTTTAGATTGGAAAATCATTCAAAAGTTTTGATTCCTTAGCATTGAATTCTTGCTTAAGCATTTTAACATTTTCTTGAAGTTCTTGTTTTTGCTTAGCGCTTTAGAAAGCTTTTCTTGTAAGGAGTTTAACTCTTGTTTTAATACTTCTTCTAAAATTACTTTTTCTAATAATTGTACGCATTTGGTCATCCATTTCCGCTCACGGTGGTCAACTCAAACTTAGCACGTTGTTCATAAATAGCAACTTGTTCTTTATAGGCATTCGCTTTAGAGATAACAGAATCATCGGGGCACATGCAAGTGTATTCATAAAAACATAGTCATCATTGATCGCGGAAGATGCATTACTTGGTACAACCTCACTTTCACTTTGCTTCACATATTGATCATATGGGACAATATTGCTATTACCCTCATCATCAATATCCGATTCATAAGTTTCAAGAGATTGTACTTTATTATGCATCTTTGCTCATCAACATCATCATATAGTTTTAATACCTCGAAATGATTTTGTCTTTGGATGGACCAACTTGTTGTGGTGGAGAGACCTTTGGAGAGACCATAGGTGAGATGCTAGCCATGAAGATTGTTTGAGCAAGAGGTTCATCATCGACATCGAGTCAAATGCATCACAATCGCCTACTTGAAAGGCATTTTGATGATTATGACCTATCTCCCGAATTGGTTGCTCATCAACATCAAGATCATAGGTTCGGCATTTCTCAAGAAGAAACAACAACTCCTCTTCATCCAAAGTCGCTCCATTATCCCGAGCTTGCACAAGCAACATCTTGTCTCTCAAGTATTCTCGCATTCTATGGACGTTTTGGAGATGTGCGCTCCTAGCAATATGTCCTCACCACCACAGCTTGTAGCACTTAATTGGCTTTGCTTGACCTTGATTTCCAATCCTTCCCGATTTCGATTTGCCACATAACCTCTACCAACTCCACCTCTTCCCTGCTCATACCGCTTTCTTGAACTGGTTGCACCATAACCTTCCCATCTCTCGACCGTAGCTTGATTGTGTGGATTGGATGCGCTCGAGGTTATTGTTGTGTGTGTGGAGAGAGTTCATGTTTTGACTAACCATGAGAGAAAGTTGATTGATGAAGTTTTCCATGAGTGTGTTTGAGTCGGGAGGCTTATATGTCGGATCGTGAATGAGCTTGTAATTACCATCACCCATGGGTATGACTTGAGAAGCTTTGGTGGTAATTCCAACATTGGTGTAAAAAGCGTTGAATCATTTGATGAGCTTGTTTCTCCCCGGTTGGTTTTGAACCGATCAAGAATCTTTTTTCAAACATAGCATGTCTCTCATTTCAAGAAGGAAGGCATACAGTTGCTCATAGTTTGTATTCTTCAATCCTTTGGTTAGCTTCACAGAGGTGACAAACTTGTGCCATTCGGGATTCATGTTGTTCACAAACTTTGAGTTCAAATTGAATATTTGGCATGGTCATCTTGATGTTCCTCATGTCATTCACAAGCTTATGGAATCTCACATAGTACTCATAGACACTCTCATCCGGTTTCATCTTGAAGTGCTCAAATTCATCATACAGCTTGTGATTCTCTGCCTTCCTTGGTTAATTCGTAACCCGAGAGAAGCATCTTGACATTATCCCATACCGCCTTGGCTTCAGTGTTGTGATTGATAAGCTTGTAGATATCTTTTGGAAGACCTCAAGTATAATGTTTGAAGCCCCGATATCAAGATCGAATCTCTTTTTCTCCTTATCATTGAGCTCATCATACGCCTTTGGTCCGTCTATTCCATAGATCATTGTTCCATCCGCAGCAGATCAATTAAGTCTCTTGTAGTCTCAACTGATAAGGTCCTTCATCAATAGACTTGAGAATGTTGACTCCATTTTCCTTTCCAAGACAAGACAACTGATTCGTTGAGCCCAAGAGTCGTAGTAGTCGGCCTCGCAAGCATGGGTGGACGAGTATCCGAGCCACCGCTTGAACATCCTCAAGAATAAATGGAGATGATTGTAGGTACGCTGGTAGACATGTTAACAGATTACACGGATTTTATAACTCTATGATTAAACCGGAAATAGATTCTTTCACGGATTTTACTAAATCAAGAGAAAACCAGACATAAACAAAAATCAACCAAGTCGCTAAGAATACTTGAACCAAGTCGCTAAGACCAAGTCGCTAAGACCCAAGTCATTGGACACAAGTCGCTAAAGCACCAAGTCGCTACGGTCAAGTCGCTAAAGAGCAACTCGCTAAGGTCCAAGTCGCTAACACCAAGTCGCTAAGAGTACCAAATCGCTAAACCGTCAAGTTGCTAAAGAACAACTCGCTAAGATCCAAGTCGCTAACACCAAGTCGCTAAGAAGTACAAGTCGATTGAAAGCAAGTCGCTAACTTCACCAAGTCGCTAGTCGTAGTGGAGAATCCACTGTTGTACTTTTGTCGGCTTGTCTCAATAGACAAGTCGCTAGGACCAAATCGCTAACAATTAACACTACAACTCGCTACCTTTTATCAAGCAAGTCGCTATGATGAAAAACACAACGAGAACCAAGTCGCTAGCAAGAAAAACTTCAAAACACACTTTTCAATCCAAAACAAGCTCAACCACAAGTGATTCAAGCTTACCAAATCAAAACCCAAGCACTTACAATGATTCTAAACACAAAAGTACATCCAAAATTCAAACTTTAACACTAGAAATGATCCAAATGATGCAAAACCACTAAACTTTTTCAAACTCAAAACCATCTAAAACCACTAGAAATCCAAGGATATGTAAGAGAGATGATCAAACCATGGCTCTTGATACCATTTGTAACATATTGATTTCACAAACACACTAAACCAATGATCAAAGAGGCGATAACATGAGGTTTTAGAGAGAAAGAGTTAGAGGTTTGGGAACTTAGTGAGAGAAATGAAAGTATTATTATGAGCTCCAACTCTACCTTGGGAGGTAGAGAGTATTTATAGTTCTTACATAAATCGCCACCTACGGTCGTGGATCGTGCATACAGTGGGTAAAGACCCGTCGTCCTCCACGGTGTTACTTAACTAAATACTACTTAACATTAAATAATCTACGACTCACGAGCTTTTAACGATTACATATATACTTGAGGTGACCGACTCTTTAATAACCGGATTTACTAAATCCTAACAAGGAAAGAAAATTAGAACTTTTTTAGTACTGAAACCATATATGATTCTATGTAAAATCATATATGATTTTGAATGAATCATATATGATTCAGGTTGAATCATATATGATTCTGGTTGAATCATATATGATTCTTATTGAATCATATATGATTTCATGTCAGATGGAAACAACAAAAAATATTTAACAATTGAAAGTAAATTTACCTTGTATTCTGCTACCTTTTCAGATTCTTCTTTTTCTTTAGAAAGTATCCTATAAGCAGCTGCATTCCTATCTTTAACCCTAACCATCTCACAACCCTCTTTCGTTTTAAACTCTTCTATTGTGCAAGACCAACAAGCTTCTTTTATTTCCGTTTGAACAAGCATAAATATTGATCTTGTATATACTTTATATGCATGGCGTTCCATCTTTAACTCAGAGAAAGTTTTGGAGTCGAGTCAAATGTGTTGAAGTCCAATTGTTCTTGCCTATACCTTTGCCTCTCCATTGCTGATTCGAAGCACATCATGAAATTAACCAATGTTGACCCATGATTTGTGAAATGTCTAAAGAATGCATTTTCACTCTCGGACCTTGAAGTAGTTCTCATCAATCCAAACAATGGTGAGTCAATAAAATAATCTGGTAGCCACATTTCTCTAAGTCTAAACATCTTTTTCATCCATTTATGGTCTTGCAATCCAAAATCTTCAATCAATTTTTTCCATTTTTCTTCAAATTCCAATGGTTCCTTGAACATATTCCACACAATCTTGTTGAAGCGATTTTTGAAATCAGTTTCATTATAGATTTTTTTTACAAATCTGTAAGAAAATTTCATGTTACATAGAATCATATGTGATTCACATAGAATCATATGTGATTCTAAGTGGCAAATTATATTTCTCAATTTTAAAATAGTATACGAATTAAAATACCTTCGCTGGAATTTTTTGTGTCATATGCCACATACATAGTCTATGCTTGGATTCAGTAAAAACTGCTTCAATTGCTAACTTCATGGCTCCATCTTGATCCATTACAATCATTTTTGGTTGTTTTTGATGTAGTCATGAATGATTTTAGTAGCCATGTGTAAGCTTCTTCATCTTCTCTTAGAAGCATTCCCGCACCCAATGTCACGCACTTTTTATGATTATCTATCCCGGTGAATGGAACAAACACCATATCGTATCTGAATATCACAATTTTCATACCATATCGTATATGAGATTCTTATTAACTCTTTTTAAATCACATGTGATTCTCACATGTAATTCTGTGAGAATCATATGTGATTATGTGAGATTCATATATGATTATGTGAGAATCATATATGACTCTGTGAGAATCATTTGGGATTATATGAGAATCATATGTGATTCTCACAGAATCATATATGATTCTCACATAATCATATATGATTCTCACATAATCATATATGATTCTCACAGAGTCATATATGATTCTTTTAGAATCATGTATGATTCAGATTGAATTACAAGTTCTTCATGTAAATAACATGTGATTCAGATTGAAAAGAGACTTACTTGGTTCTGAATGTTCCATCAAATGACACAATATCTCCGAATTCCTTATAGCTGCATTTGGCAACTTCATCAGCCCAAAACATGGCAACCAATTCACTTTTTTCAACCTTATAATGAAATGTAAAGTTCGGAACATATTTCTTTCGATTTTCCATTTTGTTTATCAGCATTTACGCGTCGCTTTCACCTATGCATATGTTTATATCCCTTTGATGATTCTTGAAATCACTGCTTGTGCCATGAACATATTGAGAACCACCTTTCATGCTACATAACAAATGGCGTGCCTTTGTTGCACCAAGTCTGAAGTTTGAAGCTTTGACAACGAATATTTTTTCCGCTTAAGTCATCTTCCTTTATTTCTTTGTTAGATGCTCATACTCTTTTGGAATCATTAAATGATTGTGCTTATCAACAAATTTAGTTACTTCATATTCTCGAGAAATAGGATCCAAAGTTATAAATATTCGCGCCATACAACCTGTTACCCGTTGTCTTGTATTTCTGAATTGTTTATCACTGCTTTTAAGATCCAATTTGTTGATATTTATGTCTTTTGGAACGCCTTCCCTATTACACATAAGGTACTTACTTTTTACCAAACCATTTTTTGTATTTTTCTGTGCAGATTTCTTAACTTCAAAGCCTGCTTCTTCAGCGTATTTGTTGTACATTTCAATACATTCCTCTATCGTTTTAAACTTTTTCCCCTCAACAGGTAAATAAATGTGATCAACAACGGGTTCTCAGTACACTGATCCTCCAGGAGTTTCTTCATGTGCGTATAAAGTTGGTCTTGGTGTCATCACATAATCTGTATAGTGATTTACATTAAAAGGATCAAACAATATTTATTTTCATAACAGAATCAAAGTATGATTCTCATAGAATCACATATGATTTTCCTTAGAATCATATATGATTCAATCAGAATCATATATGATTTTACTTAGAATCATATATGATTCATTTCTTCTTTATTACATAAACATATCGATATAACAGACAAACTAAAATATGTGATTTTGCTTCACATGTGATTCTTTAGAATCACATATGATTCAGAAAACTAAAATATATGATTCTGAAGAATCACATATGATTCTTCCCGAATCATATGTGATTCTTCGCAGACGCATTTCATCAAACACATGGTGTGCATCCATATCATCAACATCTTTATCACAATCATATGTAATTCCACTAGAATCATATATGTAATTCCACAAAATATTCAAAATAATCAAATAAACAAAGCAAAATAAGCAAAGAAAAAAAATTATCTGAATCACATATGATCCTTTTCTTGTTTACCTTGAATAACAAGTGTATCTTTTTCTTCCATAATCTCAGCATCCACCAATATATCATCTTCAATCATAACCTCAGCATCCACCATAAGCTCATCTTCATATATATTTTCATCAAAAACATCATTGTTTTTCATTATCAACGGTGAGGATGGTGTAGCGGTGATGGTGGTGGAGCAGTGATGGTGGTTGAGCTGTTATGGTGGTGGAGCAGTGATGATGTGGATCGATGATGGTGGTGGAGCAGTGATGATGGTTGAGCGGTTATGGTAGTGGAGCAGTGGTTGAACCGGTTTTTGTTTTGTGTGTGTGTGTGTGTGTTTTTTTTCCCCTAAAATTTTTAGGAAATAATGAAGGTAGTTTTTTTTTTTTGACTAAAATACACCGTTCGTCCCTAAACTTGTAGTGGAGGATCGCGATGGGACGAAACCGGCATAATCATCGCCACGGGTCCAAACAAGATCGATTAAATGCCGATTGGTCCTCGACCAATCTCGCCGTTGTCAACGTTATTTTGCCGAGGAAACCGTCTTTCACCGTAGCGCATTAAATAAAACCGTTTCTAAATGAATGTAGCTAGTATATGTGTGTAACAAGGTTTGATCTACATTTATGACCCATCCCTAAACTATCCTTCAAAACCCGTCCTCTTCAAAAAGATAATTGTTTCGGGATGGTACGTTCTTTGGTGTGGTAAGCAAGCTATTATTCGTACTTCGTGGACCTCTCGCCAACCTGTATGCCGATTCTTTGCTTGTCCTGCTCAAGTAAGTGCGTCTTAATATTTCTTGTGTAAGTTTGTAACAATGGTGGTTGTTTAATGACTTGTCATAACCAACAATAGGGTCTTCTTGTCGGTGGATAAGATGGTATGATCCCGAAATCTGTGCTCGCTCAAGAATGATCATACCGGGACTTTTGAGGGAGAAATGAGCTTGAGGCAAGATTAGTAGTCGCTCAAGGTGATGTGTGGAAGTGGAAGATTTACATGGTGCTAAGTTCGATGTTGTTCTTCATTGTTTATGCATGGGATAACGTTTTAACCTTTTATGTAATGAGGCTAGTTGGTTAATGTTGTGTATCTTGAATTGTAGTAACCTTGTTATGAAGTATTCAGCTTTTGTTTGTTTCGATTTTCTATGCCTCATGGCTATGCAGATGGTTTGAATGTGTTTGGGGTTGACTTTTAAATGTCAACATTCTTATGATGTTCTATTTTAGCTTTGGTTACTTTTGACGCAAACAATTCACAAATCAAGCTTAGTCAATTTCAAAAAATACACAATAATGACATGGTTCCATAGTTAATGCAAATGGATATAATTCCAGCTGCATAAAATTGCATACTTTTCAAAGAATGAGCGCTACAGTTACACACCCACACACAAATATGTTTTTAGATTACATAACTTGTCCATAGAAAATAAATAGTAAACTAGATGAAACATTGTCTAGATAATTAGCATAATGATTTGACCTATGGTGAGGCCATCATTCTTTCCAAAGGTACCGCTTCCTAGTCATTCTTCGTGTAGCAGTGGGTTGAAGTAAACCGCTGAACATCACTGATCGAATCACTGATCGGGATTGCTCATGCATGATGGGATCGAATCGGTTCACTTGAAGTTCTTGGGATTGTGACAGGATGCATCATGTATGATGGGATCTTGATTCTGGCTCTTGATTTGTAGATTGAACACCACTTCCTTGAACCGCACTAACTGGCTTTCTAGAACAACACCCGTACCTTCACTTGTTTATCCGCTACTACCTTTTACATTTAGGATGTCTTCTTTTCCCGCACTTTAGTAGGCACCTTTTGACATTTACCTTATTGGCATTTCCACTATGTTGAGCTCCACCATACCCTAGGCATGTTACCCGGTTGTGTCCAAAGAATGCCACAAATACTACACCGACACTCTTCCAAGCCCTTGACACTTACCATCCTTCACAATCTCTTCGATTGTGTGCTATCCTAACTCTCTTTCTACCTTTTGCAAAGGGTTTGTTTCGGATTTCGTGGAACAATTGTTGTTGGCATAGTTGATTTTTCCCAATGTACACCGCTAGTTATAGTTGGACATGGTGTTTGTAGGTAGCCTCCCAGTGAGAAGATAGTAACAAGGATGAGCCCATGTTTCTCAGCTCCGACTTGTTGGCCATTTAAAGCCATATTCCAATTGGTAGCAACAAGATGTTTACATGGTAAACCTGTTATCTCCCATCTTACGCAAGTACAAGACTTGTGTACAACATTAACTACACATTGGTCACCCCATGGTCCACTAACTCGAAACTTAGATCCCCATTCCATAACACATTATACTTAATGACCTCTTTCTTAATAGCCTCTAGCATGTGTTGTGCGGTTGGTGTTAATGGCCCATCACTCTTCCGAATCACCATAAGAACATGCATTATCCTCTTCATACAATATTCCTCGATGTATTCTAAGGTCGTAATAATAGGTTTGCTTAACCCTCTTTAATTTTCTCATGAAACACTTGACACATGTTATTAAGTAACACATCAAGTAGCTCTCCTAAAGATGACAAGTAATAAACATGTATTAATTGTAATGCTTATATCTTGCATTTACGATGACAAAGTAAGTGAAACAAATAGATCACTTACATGAAAAATGTGACCTTGACCAATGGATCGGTGGTATCTTACTTAACCAATCATGGGTGGTTGATTAAGTTTCTTGAGATCACCATAGCTTTCATAAACTGCATAACAATGATTGAGGTCATTGCACATTTCCACAGATGGTCTTTATAGGCCCTACCTTTCCATTGCAATTTCATTTTCTCATGTATGCTTTAATACGTAATCGTGTTCGCACTTTCAAAAACTTCACATACTCTACTTATATCCCGCACAAAATCAAATATCTTTATCAGATGTTTCAAAACAATGAGACTTAAATTCATGAACAGAAAAGAGAGTACCTTATTCATGTCAAGAATAAAAGTGATGCTTGAAATTGGCCCAAGTGCTAAATCATCGGATAAACAATGAAGAAACCAAGTCCATGATCCTATGTTATCCGAATCAACAAAAGCATAAGCGAAAGGGTATATACCATTGTTGCTATCAATTCCCACAATTGTCATCATTGACCATTGAAAGGACCACGAATTGAAAAGCAACAATTTCAACAACGATCTCCCACAATCTTTAAATCCTTGCTTGAAGGCACCTAAACAAACATACACTCTCTTGAATTCTCGGTTGGAAGAGACTCATCCTGAGGTCGCTCCACATTCATCTCCACCGTCAGATTAGGGTTTGTCTTTCGCAACTCTTGAACATAATCTCTCAACATGGTAAATTGAAGCTTGAATTGACCCCCGATGGCTTTTATGGCTAGGTTTTGGCCCTTAATACCTTCCGCAGGACACTGAAGGTCGTATTGGTTGGTAAGTTGATTATGCACCGACCGACAGAAGCTCTGGATTTGTTTCAACTCAGCCGTAATTTTCGTGAGATATAGCGAAGGTCAAAAGCTCGACTTCCTTGATTGCAAACAAGTGTGTTGCTCATTATATGTTCCGACCGACTGTGACACTGCCTCACCATTCCCGCCGACAAACAATAGCCATGGGCGAGTATTTCAAGGGTCCTTTTGGCGTAAAGCAATGCTCTTATACCCTTTCGCTTAATGGACTTCTAGATGGGCCAATATTCACCCAGACCTTCACTGGGCCCTCAAACCGAACACAACCCTACACCGACCCTTATTCTTGTTTTGTCATTCTTCAAAAAACAACTCCTCCTAGTTTCTATTGAATGCTCTCTTACTAGCTTTTTACTTCCCTCGCAGAGCAAACTCGACCAAGATAGAAAAAGTGGTATAAACGCCATTAGCAAAGTGTGCGTGTTGGAAACTAACATGGTCACCGCAAAATACTTCATCAACCATCATGTAAATCATTTACCAACCGCCGTCATCACTTATATTACATGTTGTTCCTTCTTCACTAAATCATTACTCTGACCTACTTGTAGCATACCAAGCTGTGCATCATTCTCTTGACAAGTGTTATCTTGATTTGGTTCAACTGCATTGCCAAATTCACTAGTGTCACTCGCTTGTAACAGACTAAGATCAACAACAGGATCCTCTTCCATGTTATCCTGAGTCAGTTGAAACAGACTTACATCCACATCAGGCTCCTCAAAGTCGTTATTCACATCAAGTAGTGGTCCGCTCGCTTTGTGTAAATGCTTGTCCCGTGTCAATTGAAACAGATTAACCTCAAAATTTTCGTGCTCCTCAAAGGTGTTATTGACATCAACTAGTCTTCGTTCCACCGTTGTCAAAGTCCTTCCCATGAATCACTCTAAACAGATTAACCTCAACATTATCAGCTCCTTTAGAGCATTGTCCTCATCAACAACTACTAAAGCACGCTCCTTTGCTTTGAACAGTTGGCTAGCAAATGAGCGATCTAAGGTGGAAAAGAGTGGCTCAATGTTTGGCAAATTGCTAGCTTCACCAATATCATTGACGCCCACAGCAATTGTGTAAGTTGGATAAACCGATCTAGGCGTGTTCATTATCTATATCATCTAACACCAACCGCTCTACAACATGATTGAATAGCCGCAGAGCAACTTTTCTCCTATCTTCATCCATCTCCCAAAACACAGCCTTAATTGATTGTGGGGACATTTCACAAAATTCTAATCTAGTCTTCCTATTTCAACATACACGCCTATCGCCTTATGTCAGATAACAACATCTTTCAACAAGTCTAGATTAGCGTGTTCACTAAAGAAAACAAACCGTCGTCTAATGTACAACCTGTGCTTAAGAAAGTAGAAATAATTGGTTTGTCGGACTCATAACCGATTTGGGTCATGAGAGCATCCATTTCATCAACAGATACCTCTTTTATTTCAACAAGATCAACAAGGCATTTCTTTCCTCCTTGATATATCCCACGGAAAGTATTTGAATGTACCTTCATAATGGAACATCATGCTAAACGATCCAGTTCACCCACAGATAAAAAATGTACAAAACTTTGTTAAGCTAAAGTTACCTAAAAGGGAATAACTTAATCACTGTACTAACATATGATTGTAATAGGCTCTAACCAAAAAGACTTACAATATCTCCCGATCGCAGATCTTTCCTCCGCTTCACGATCATCATATAAAGGATATTCCTTACTCGCCACGTAGTAAATCCAAGGTGGTTGTTTGTTATTTTCTTACTCGATTATTTGATTTTATGATAGACATCGCTTAGGGTTTTCGGGTGAGCTTCCAAAACAAGTTTGGGGATGAGCAATGAGTACCCGGTTTTGTTATATTGTACAATATGGCGGAAATTGGACAAGACAGTTATACAATGTATACCACATAATGACTATTCTACCCCAAAGCAGTACCATGATTACGGGTTTATTTTGGGTATAACGAACGTTGACAACGCCTGTTATTGGTCGAGGACCGATTTGGCATTTAATCCAGACTGTTTGGACCGTGGCGATGATTATGCTGGGTTTCGTCCCATCGCGATCCTCCACTACAAGTTTAGGGACGAACGGTGTATTTTAGTCTTTTTTTTTTTAGTTTATATATTTGTTTTTTTGCCCTTCTAAGTGTAAATGCAGGATTTAATCTTAGCCTTTAAATGTAATTGGATTAGATTGTTGGGATGCATTGATTAGTTCTATAGTTACTCAAGGATCTATAAAGATCTCAACTCTACATTACTATTCTATAACTTAATTTAAAAAAAAAAAAAAAAAAAAAAAAAAAGTTAAACTTATATTTTGGGACTAACCGGATGTTGCAATCCCAAACGCCCAAAATAAAGGTTGTTTAATGGAGAAATACTCCATTTTTCCGTAAAATTTTCATATGAAAAGGAAAAACTGAAACCCGTTTAGTCATGACTTTTTCCAATAATTTTCCAAAATATGAATTTCATTTTCCAATTCTTAATAAAAACGAAAATACCATTACACCCTTCTCACTTTTTTCATTTCCAAAATAATAACCTCATTTCCTCTCTCCCACTCTTATCACGCCCACCTCCGCTCACCTTCCATCATTTTAAAAAAGGAAAATATAAATCTAACTAAACGGGTTTTCAAACTTCTCAACTCTTCTCTAGAGAAGAAAAACCATTCCCTTCTCTAGGAATTTAGAAACGAAAAAACAGGAAAAATTTTCTCCAACTAAACGGCCCCTAAATCTTTTGAAACGGACTGACTTTTGTTCCAGACAATAGACCGTCCCCCAGAAACCTTCACACACACACACACGTAAACATGACATCATCAATGGCGGACGTTACCCACCTTCATCTCGACGACGAACACGACGATGACGACGACTTCTTATTCTCCTTTTCACCTCGTAGAAACCAAGATCTCCACTTTTCAGATCCCGATTTCACTTCCCCATTAGACATGTTTCATCATCATCAGCAGTCGCATTCATCTTCTTCGCTGCGTCTAATTATGAATGATAATGATTTCACTCATCATAATCATTCTCATAGGGAAATTCATGGTGATTTTGATTTAGGGTTAGGGTTTGGTGTAGAAAATTATGATAATGATGACTGTGGATTAATGATGGGTGGAATAAGTGTCTATGATTCGGACCAAGACGATATTATTATTGGCGTAAATGATGATGATGAAGAAAGTTTGAGGGTTTGTTGGGAAGGTTTTGGCTTAGAGGATGGTAATGAACATGATCATGATCATCATGGTGTGGTTGATAATGAGGATGAGGATGATTGTATTGGATTCGATGTTCCGGTGCATCAGCATTTTGAGTGGGAGGAGGTGGAAGGTGGAGTAGACGAACGGGAAGTGTTGACCGTCTTTCTTGACGCCGAAGAAGAAGAAGAGGTTGGGAATTACGAGAATGATGATTTGGAGTGGGAGCTTTTTTTTAATACGGGAAACCGAGTGAATGTGGAGAGTGATGATGTGGAGTGGGAAGTTTTCTTGAATGTGCATAATTTACAAGGGGCGGATCAGTTTGAGGAGTATAATGATGTGGATAATGAGATGTTGTTTGGGCAGTTTGTGGATAATGGTGACTTGGGTTTGGTTAAACCGCCTGCTGCGAAAAGGGTGGTGGAAAATCTTGTGAATGTGGTTATGACAAGTAAAGATGTTGAAAGTGATAATGCGGGTTGTGCTGTGTGTAAGGATGAGATTGGTGTAGGGGAAACGGCGAAACGGCTTCCGTGTAGTCATCATTACCATAAGGAGTGTATTGTTCCTTGGTTGAGTATACGGAACACGTGTCCTGTTTGTCGTTATGAGTTGTTAACAGACGATCCTGATTATGAACGCAGGAAAGCAGAAAGGGTTGTTGCTAGTGATTGATGTAAACTGATGAGGTAGTTAGTATTGTTTTGAAGAGATGGTGTCGGGTTGTGAAATGTAGATATTGTTCCAAGAGTAATATCCTCTCATTGAGTTATGGAGGTTGATGATTCGAGTGAATTTCATATGTGGGTTTGTTCAAGCTAAATGATTGCTTCATTTGTAGTTGACCTCTATGGCGTCTTTAATATAAAATAGAGAGTACTTTAGTTTGAGACATTTGGTGTCATTCTATCTAAGTTTGATTTGTTGAATATATTTCTTAGTTGATATATACATATGCATATTACATCCGACTAGATTGTGTTGGATATTTTCATATATACATCATGAGCTAGGAAATGGATCCATCGGTTTAAGAAATCACCTTGAGAAGTTACCAGTAATCTCCACAGGAGCAATGACCGTCTCTAAAATGATGAAACCGCTTGTTGTCCCTCACGATTATTTCCCTATCAACAGCCTTTGACACCAACCTGATAGCATTGTGACAATCTTCACAAATTCGCAGGTTCTTAAAAATCCTCAATGTTACACTTTTATCTGTTTGTAACAAGCCAAAACAAACAGCAAGCTTCTCACTATGTCCCCTTAAGATATCTACTTTCTCGTCTTCTGTGAGTTCATGAAGTACACATTTTGTATCTGGTTTATACCCATATTGGGTGGCAATGTCCTGTTCTAATCTTTGCCACATATCATGGATATCGGGAATAACTTTATTACCAGCAACAAAGTCATATACTCTCCCTCTAATCTCAATCCAACTGCAACCAACTTGCTTCTTAAGGCCGTTTTTCTTCATTCTTTGCCTAATCGTTCGTACATCATCCCACTTACCAGAACTAGCAAACAGATTGGATGATAACACATAGTTTTCTGCTTTATTTGGTTCGAGCTGTAATAACTTTTCTACAACTTCCTTCCCTAACTTTATATTACCGTGAACTCTACATGAACTAAGTAATGAACTCCACATTCTAGCATCAGGTTCCTGAGGCATTTTAGCAATAAGCATTATAGCATCATCGAATCGTCCTGCACGACCAAGCATATCAACCAAACATGCATAATGTTCCAGTTTTGGTTTTACTCCATGGACGGGCTGCATGTCATCGAATAACTTAAGACCCTCTTCAACTAACCCACCGTGGTTACATGCCATTAAGATGGCAATCAATGTGAAGTGGTCAGGTTTCATGTTCAAACGCCGCATTTCATAGAATAGCTCAATCGCCTCCTTTCCCCGCCCATTAATCCCATAGGCTGCAATTAGAACTGTCCATAGTTCGACATGCTTTTTATTTGTTTGGTCGAATACATATCTGGAAGCTTCTATGCATCCGGTTTTTGCATACATGTCTATGATTGAAGATTCTACTAAAATGTCGTTTTTAAGGTTTTTCTTTAATGCATAACAGTGAACTGATTGTCCTAGCCTTAGAGCTGATAATTGAGAACAAGCACTCAATACACTTGTTGTCGCGATCTCTGTAGGTTGGATCCCACTATAAGTCATTGTACGGAAATTATTTAATGCTTCATTTGGTAGTCTCTTCTGCGAGTAACCTGCGATCATTGTATTCCATGATACCAAATCTTTGTTTTTTAATCCATCAAACATGATTTTTGCAGACAGGGGTTTGTCACAGTAAATGTAAAATGAAATTAGTGAATTACCGATATGTGAATCAGTTTCTAACCCATTTCTAATCACAAACCCGTGAATTTCTTTTCCATATTTAAGCAACTTGCACTCTGTACACACTAAAAGTAGGCTACCAATGGTATACCAGTCAGGTTTGAATCCTAAATGTGTCATTTTTCTGTATGAATCTATCGCTTGTAAAAGATCACCATTTTGCGTGTAGCCACTGATGAGTGCATTCCAAGAACTTACTGTCTTATTTTTTATGCTGTAAAAAACATTTTCAGCCAAACATAATGGCGACCCGCATTCACATTTTGCATAAGCTGCAATGAAAGCATTTGCAACGAGCTCATCAGATTCAATCCCACGTCGAATTGAATACCCATGAAGTTCCTTCACTTTTACTAGTTTTGAACAATGAAAACAAACTTTCAAAACGTTTAAAACAGTGACCTGATCAGGTTTCACGCCGTCACTGCCACTCTGCATTTTATACAGAAGTTCAAATGTTTTTTCGACTTCACCTTCTTTAGAACAACCCCATATAACCGAATTCCAAGAAACAACATTCTTGTTATTGTTTCTATCAAGTAAAGTTTCGGCTTCTAGCATGTACCCACATTTCACATACATATCCATCAAAGCATTTTGCACCTTCAAATCTTGAAACAAACCCGTCTTAACAGCCACAGAGTGGATCATTTTCCCTAACGAAACCTCCTTTTCACCACCGCAAACTGGCAACATCGTCACCAATGTAGCAACATCCGGTACAAAACCATCCCCCCCAACCAACTCCACAAACAAATCAACACACTTCCCCAATAACCCATTATCCGAAAACACAGAAATCAACGAATTCCAAGTAACCAAGTTTCTCTCCGGCATCTTATCAAACACGTTAACCGAATCCTCAACAAACCCAAACTTCCCGTACATCGCAACCAACGAATTACAAACAAAAACATCTGAAACCAACCCAACCTTAACAGCCATCCCATGAACCACCAGCCCAGACACGAAACTCGACACCCCAGCACAAGCTTTAATCACACAAGGTAAAGTAAAACTATCAGGTACATGGTCAGTTAGCAAAAACTGGCTAAAAGTGTACATAGCATCATACCACAGACCATTTTTAGTGTACCCACTAATGATGGTGTTCCATTGGTACAGATTCCTGGCCTCGGGTTTCTCGAGGGGTTCGGTGTGGTGGAGTGGGTTTAGAGCTCTGGTGAGGTGTTTTGATTGGTGGAGATAAGTGATTCTTTGAGGGAGATGGTTGTGGTGGTGGTGGGTTGCGGTGGCTGGTGGTGGATTGTGGTGGTTTCCGGCGTGTAATGGTGGTGATGATATCATAGCCATGATGGAATGACTTTATCCATATTAGAGATAATTCATCATTTTATCTTGTTTTCTTAGAGTGAGTTGGAATGACTTTATCCATATTTTTTCTGTAAAAAATTTAGGTGTTATATATGATTACAAAAGTTACAGTATAGAGACAGTCAGATAATTTTGTTTTTGCAGTAGAAAAATCACAAGAGCTATAAACATTAGTATATAGTTTACATATGTGATCAGTTAATCAACTTACGTGTAGAATGATGATGACTACAAACTAGGCCGATTAGACCTTTATCATCATAGCTAGGCCGATTAGTCCTTTATCAGTAAGGAAACCATAACTTTGGTCAGTAATAACATAGTGAAAATAACAATATATATAGGAAATTAGGAACTTAGTCTGATCATCCAATTGATCTGTCTTCCTTTCATTTCAGAGCTTAACTGTTGAATGTGACTCTTAACAAATTGAACTAATGATTAAAATGGCATCAACATGCTCTGTGACCAAACTGTGTTTGTCAAAAAATCTAAACATATAAGCGCTCCTGAAATCAGTGTGAACTTGATTCTATCCATACGAGCTTGCACACAAATTGAATATATGGTTAGAAATGAGAGATCGTTCTGCTGTATAAAACTTGATTCTTTCCATACGAGCTTGCACACAGCACACCGTCACTTGATGCAATGGTACCCATTAGTTGCTTTAGTGTTGTGTCTATTGCAATAACTGAGCTCCCTATGCCACTCAGGATTCCTGGTAACGCGTGTGATGACTGTGACAGCTCAACCAAAGTAACCTGGATAACAAAGTTGTTACAAATATGTCAGCTTCTGTTACTTGTTAATGAGCAAGAATACAGGTGGTTGTTTTGACCCATTTAATCATGAATGGGTTTATTTAGATGTGTTTTCAACTCAAGTAGGTCAAAATCATTAAGTTTACCAAAAGGAAACACATCAGCCGGGTTGGAGGGGTCAAACACGTTGATATTGAAAGTCTAGATCCATGCATACTTAATAGTCTCTTTGTAATAATAATGAACGCGCTAAATATTTATCGAAAACCACAGTAATTTACAACAAAGATGAACACGTCAAACATATTGAAAATGTTTTTTTAAGCATAGAACCTACTAAATCGTTTATATTTGAACATTTGGTTCATTATGGTATAATAGTGTATATCTACTCATATACATGTATTAACCAAACATTAAAAATGGGCAAAAGAACACATATAGGTGGAGAATATAACCCATAGAAGGCCTCATCCCTCCTTTCAAAACCATCCAAACCTCGTGCGGGAATTGCCCCAAAGAAGTCTACATTTCCCATACCATATCAACCAGCTTAGAGATCCTAAACCGTAAAATATATAGGCCTCAACTTCTAAGCCCTTAATCTTTTCAGCATAAATAGACTCATCAGTTGTATGCAGTGGCGGAGCCAGGAATTATGATCACGGGGGGCATCAAACAACAAGATGGGCTAATTTTTGTAACTTGAAAAGTCGGGTCGGGTTGGGTTTACCAAAAAGGCAGCAAAAGTGCTATAAATATTCATAGATCATATATTATAGTTAACGAAATAATTTAACATGTCAAGTGGCGTAGAAATACTAAAATGCTTGTGGTTTTATAACAATTTAGCCGAACAAATGTGATTATTATATAAAAAATGTAGTAACTAATACGAGTAACAAGATATGAAAGAAAAGAAAACTACAATGGCTAAAGTTGTATCATTATGAAAACCCAATTTCCAAAGTTATACTAGCAACTTAGCAAGTGCACTTTGAAATATACTCAAAGAGACAAACTTTATTACAAATAATATTAAATATATTATATTTTCATACTCACTCATCTCCTTCCTCTACTCTCCCACTCCCCTTTCTCTATGTTCTTTGTTTTTCCAGCAAAACAAAAAGTCAAAACCTCAAAACCACCGGATAATAAATATTTGACACCACTCAAATTTGTGGTAAGATAAAAACGACGAGGGCATTCAGAACTTTTGGGTGAGGGCACTTACGTTTTTTCCCGTCACTTGGACTATTTTTCCTATATGTTTCGGGTATCCACAAGAACTTGGTTGGGGGCATGTCCCCCCATAACTGATGATGTGGCTCCGCCCCTGGTTGTATGAAATTCAAGCCTTTTCTCTACTGACTCTAAACCTGCTTTATAACCTAGAACCATTAACTCAAACTTTTGAAAATCTTTTAATAATTTATCATATTGAGATTTAAGTTCCAAGCAAGATTTTGAACAAGTAAAATCATTTGATACCTCAAAGTCAGAACTTGAAGAAGAGTAAGCCATAAGTGCATAGTTGGGTCCTTCCTCTTCTTGATCACTCCAGTCATACCCACCTAGACTATCACATGACACCAAGGCTGTGGAATTAATGTTTCCACAAGCACACTCCTTCTTGAGCCCTCCTTGTTCTTGTGGTCTTGAGTTCTTGGAGCCCTGCACTATCTAGCAAAGTGTCCCCTTTTGTGGCAGTTTTAGCACTCCACTTTGGACTTATCAAAGCTAACTGACTCATTGCCATTGACATTGAGCTTCCTCCCAGTATTCTTCAAAAATCTTCTGGCCCTCATGGTCAACATGGCCATTTGCCATCTCAAATCCATCTCTTCTAAGTCATCTGGATGAATTTGCTGCAAGTCCTCATGTGCAAGTTGAGAACTATTAGGTTGACCAACAAAGAAGGAACAAATAACAGCATCACTCAAGCTATCAATATTGGCAGCATTAACTTGAGTGCTAGCAGTAGAAACTCCATAAGAAGTATTAACTACTCCTTCAGTGTTGTTATTTGCAGAGGACACAAAAGCCATGTTTGTGCTTGAACTTGAGCTAGATTTCCCTTTAACTTCTGGTTCATACACCTTGAGGTTGTTATAGAGATCATCCATGCTCATTGTATCTAGATCAGCTTTGTTTCTCCACACAACAGCATGTGTGTTCCACTCAGATGACAAACTTCTTAACAACTTCTGATTGACATCTTCTTGGGAAAGCTTTGTACCCAAAATCTCCAACTGACTGACAAGCTTTTGTAGCCTATCAAAAGTTTCATCAAGCATCTCAGAGCTTGAAGCAGTGAAGTTCTCATACTGTTGCTTGAAGAGATTTCTTTTTGTCTTCCTTGTAGCATCATTGCCACCAAATCTCTTTTCAACAGCTTCCAGCAACGACTTGGCATCTTTAATAGAGTTGAACTTTAATTGATGTTCATTGGGAATGCCCATCATTAAAGTAGATCTAGCCTTCATCTCCAGTCTTCTATGTGCCTTATCTTAAGCAGATGTAATAGGCAAAGCTGTTACAACACCTTCCACAGTCTTTGTTTTTGGCAAGGTGTTACCATCCTCTATGACCTCCCACAGAGAATAGTCTATCATCTGGATATACTGCTCAATTCTCATCTTCTGGATCTCAAACTCACAAGGTTTGAGCATAGGATCCTTGGATGCAGCCACCATGTGTGCAGAATCTTGATCCATGTCTTCTTCTAGTTTACAGTTTCTAGATCACAAGCTCTGATACCACTTGTTGATCCCAGTAACACTAGATCTCCTTCTTTAGCTTGTATAAAGAACTAGTTATATTAGATAAATCTAACATAACTAATGATAGAAACTGTTCTTCAATGTATTAAAGATTATTCATAATCTAATCTGTAATCTTTAGAAGAATTCTTTAATGAAACAGTAAACAATGAACACAATTCAACAAACAAGCCTCAATATTATTAATGATAATAATACAAATACTCTAACAGTATTAGGGTTACAAAACCTTGAAGCTAATTGACTTTGTGTTTTTGTATATATTCTGTACATCTAACACAATGCCCTTGGACCTTCTTTTATACACCAAGGAGTCTTAACCAACTTACAATAATTTTCTAAGTATATCAAATCTTTTCTATACTCATCTATTACAAAACTTGTATCAAAAGTAATCTCATACATAAGCCGTACTAAAAACATCTAACAGTACTAACTTAAACCTAATGGTTGTAACTTAGACTCTAGCAGCAGTAACTTCATCAGCAATTGTAACTTTGCTCTGACAGTCTTAACCACACCAGCAGTTGTAAAACACTTAGAATATTTTCCTTGAAGTTCATGAGCAGCAGTATCTTTACCTGAGCAGCAGTAGCATTAACATAAGCAGTAGTAATACAAACAACAGTAAGGAGTCTTTGAATCCCAACAGTCCAGTTTGCCACGTGTCACCACCCGAGTGGTGCCACGTGGCGTTGATGTGGCGTTGGGAGTTATAGCAAAGCATGGCTCGAACTTGGGACCTCTCGTTTGGGAGTGAAGAGTGCTACCAGCTACGCTGCAACATCACTTCAATATACTTATGCATTATTAATCTTTTAAGCCATATTGCACACAGTCTATTTATATTAAATAAAAAAGGGTCATATATGATTTTAACCGGTCATTTAAGGAGTTTTAGAACGCTTCAAAAAGTGAGGAAAGTACCGTTGAACTTGTTTTTTCGTGCTTTTTCCAATGGAGTGCTCGGGGAATTTTTCCAACTTTGTTTGGATCTCGATAAATGCGAAAATATCATCGAAACTCATCTGAAAATCATCGTTTTTGCTTTGTTTTCAACCCCTGTACCTGCAAGACATAATAACACATTCTAAACATATTTGCAATATAATTTCATGTATTTCATGGTTATTAGTCCATTTTAGTGTGTTTCTAGTATAAAAATGATGTGTGTTTAAGCACACATCAATGTACCAAAGCATAATTAATATGATAACATAATAAAAGCTTATTTGCATATTTACAATGTCATTTTAGAACATAAGATGCAATGTATATTTTTAGGTTGCTCGTAGGAGTTTTCCTGGCTTATTCATCACTTTATTTGCACTCTCATTATCATTTACTTAAGGTGAGTTTATAGCCCCACTCTTACTCGTTTTGAACTACTTTTGGGGTGAGAAAACATGCTCGTTTCACTTACAAATACTTTACTTGTTTAACTGAAACACTTTACTTGTTTAACTAAAATAATTTATTTGTTTACTGAAACACTCAAGACGTTTACTGAAATACTTTATGTTAATACAAATAAGCCGTAAAAACGTTTATTTATATTTTACGATCTTCTAATGTTTTGTCGATAACAAACGTAAAATCATTTTAACGAAACAAATAAAATACGTAAATAGTTTGAACTAATAGTTTCTAACACACTTACGTTCTCACATAAAACACTAAAACAAGTATAAGTGATTTTATGATTTAGTATTACATATGTACAACAACTAGTGTTTACATATTCGGGTAAAATATACACATAACTAGTATGTAGTATATTGGGTAATATAAATGGGTAGAAACTTAAGTATCATAACCCATTGACCAAATACATTGAATGTAGTTGGGTACAACCCAAAGTCCATGGAGCTTGACCCATAACCCATTGCATGACATCATGCTTATATCATATATGGATAATATCCATAACCCATGGTATTGACCCATACCCATGTGACTAGGTGCATTGCACTTATAAGATACATTGTATCTAGTAAAAGACCCATAGATCAACCCACAACCCATGACCCATGACCCATAACCAAAATACCCATGGGTAAAGAGGAGTGTCTCACGGATCCCTAGCTTTACGCTAGACGGATCCCTTGTGGGAGCGATCCGTGGGATCCGGGGAACAGTAGACATTTTCCTCTATAAATAGTGAGCCATTTCTTCATTGTTTCTCACCCCTTTCTAACATACTTTCTCCCGAGTTAAAACTCTCTAACCTCGGATCCAAGTGATCTATGTTTGTAGTTTTGTGTTTGTGTGATTTCTAGGTTCCTCTTAAAGGCGAGATCACCACCTTTGAAGTCAAGCAAGCTCAAGTCCATGAGTTGCCATGCTTCCTCATCATCAAGACTCATCAAGTCTTCTTGTTGATGATTCTTTTCCTTCTTCTAAGAAGTGTAGTGATTGAAGACATTAGTGAAAGATGTCTCAAGTGTCAAGACGAAGACGTTAGTGAAAGGTGTCGATCGTCCGTATTGTAGGCATTAGTGAAGGGTGCCTAGAAGTCAAGTCACAAGACATTAGTGAAGGGTGTCTTGAATATCTAGTTAAAGGCATTAGTGAAAGGTGCCTTAGATGTACATTTGATATGGTGTGTTTTGATGTACAAGATAGATTAGTACTAGATCCAAGGATGTTGATATCCTTGATGATGTTGTAATAAGGAGTTGGTCTCCTTTAGGATTAGTCGTTGGTGTAGTGTTGGGTAGTAGTTCCTCCATTGTAATGGAACTCGGTATCTAGCTTAGTACCGGATAAAGGGTAGGCAACGTTGTGGTAGGTGTGGTTCACCTTGGTGTGAAAGAACCCGGTGGTTAGCCTAGTACCGGAAAAAGAGTAGGCAAGGTTGTGAAGGTTTCTCTACCATAAGGAGTCAGTGTCGTGTAGTGATTACAAACTCTCGAGTAGGTGACTCGGGGAGTGGAGTAGGGCAAGGAAGGTGTCCTTGTAGCCGAACCACTATAAATACTCGCGTTGTGGTTTTGTGCTTCTTACTCTTATCTTTTCATTACATCCTTTTATATGTTTGTTTATCAACATCCAACACACATCCAAATAGATTGACATAAGTCGATCTAAATAGATTAAAATGAGTTTTAATTGGCAAAACTATTCAACCCCCCATTCTAGTTTTCCACAATTGGCATCAGAGCTTCGTTACCAAGTTTCTTGAAGTATATTGTACTTTAAAAACTTGATACGATCCATGGTTAATTGAAAACTACAAAGAAGTTTTTTTTATAAAAACAAACACCATGTTTTTTAAAACTCTTTATTTGGATGTTGATTAGATGACAACATTTTTCTCATTATTTATCTTTTTCTAAATGCACTAATCCTCTTTGTCATGTTGATTAGTCAAAGCTCATACCTACCAAGCCATAGGAATCGCTTGGTAACAAGAATACCTTCCCTAAGAAGGTATCTTAAGCACAAAGGAGCCGGAATTGTCTTCTGAAATTTGTTGTGTCATTTGTAAAGACATTCCTAAGTGCATTAGAGGTATGACTTTCTACTTATCTCTAAATGAAATTGGCTTGATAAATAAGTATGTTTTCCTAGGTATTTATTTGATTATCTTTTGTGCTTATACTCGTTTTACATATAGCTTCATTAGGAAGCTTTTCTTGCATACGTGTTTCCTTTTTGTCTAAAGTCGAGGATTATATAATTTGTATTTTATTTCATTTAATCCTAAAATTATATCTTTCTAATAATAAAATAAAAACACAAATATCAAAAATTCCTCCTTCCCCATAAAAACTCCCACCGTCATCCACTCCATCAAATCCTCACTTTTTCAAATTTTCCAATTTCAAAAATTTCTTCTCATTCAAAACTTCATCTTCCTATCCATTTCATCTCATCCGAAACCAAGAAGGTTCGCCATCAACATGGTTTACATCGCCCTCGTGCTCATCGCCTTAACACTCATCGCTCTTGTGTTCCCTATGATGAAGTTCTCATACGGAGACATATACTTTGTGTTGTTAATCTACATTGGGATCATATACCCAATCCTTTGTATCATTCTTAGCGTTGAAATGAAATATTATTAATAATCTAGTTTATCTAGGTTATTATTATCATAATGTGTTTGTCACTTCTTTTGATTTATGTGTTTTGTATTCTTTCATGATACATTAGAAGTCATGTATGCATGCTAAAAGAAAATGTAGGCTAAAACACATATCTTGGTATAAAATTGTAAAACCTGTGTTTTTATCAAATCTGTTTCTGATACTACAGACCCACGGATCCCGGCAAGTATACTAGCCGGATTCCTTATAAAAGGGAACCGTGGGAACCGTACTTCTGGATAACAGACTTTCATGCAAAATAAAAACCACTTTCTTCCTTAAAGAAATGTTTTATTAGAATGTCAAACATTAAGTTAGTTAAAAAGTCAAACATTGTTAATAAACATCTTAAAAACGTAAGGTAATCATTGTTTTACCAACAATACGTCACATCCTATTAACTTGTCTTTCCTATAGGTTTCGCTATGTCGCATGAATATGAGTTTGATTTTTCACTCACTAGCGTCTACACTCCTAACATCTCCCTTGAGCCCAACACACCTGGCAATCATGTCCGTGGGTTCAATAATCTCGAAAACCGCCACTTCCACGAAGGACGTATTGTAGACACCTCTCTACAATTCGAAGAAGGTATCAATACCTCCTTCCGAGCCATAGGATTGGAATGTATTCTCGAAATTAACGAGAAAATATGTCCAAAGTTTGTATTGGAATTCTTCCGTCAAGTCGAACTCGTTCGTAACGAGGATCGCTCTCCATCTCTTTGGTTTTGGATCAAAAACCAAAAGTTTGTTTTAACTCTTGGGCAATTTACTCACATCATCCGGATTCCAAATCATGGACAATGTGCCTTCACCGAAGATTGGTCTCTTGATTCTCTCTTCAACTTTCGTGAAGAAAATAGTCCATATTGTTCACACATACCCTCCCCGGAGGATTTGAATCGCATGATATGCAAACCTCGACCATATTACTCCGATCCAAACATTATCTTTACACGGGACATTCGAGAAGAGTACAAACCTCTTGCACTCATTCTACGTGAAAATGTTTGAGTCTTAGGGAAATCGAGAAATCCTTCCCGCTTGTTGTGCTTTCACATAATGTGTTGTTTGCTAACACAACAACCATACAATCTCGCCTACTTCTTCGCAAGGCGAATTGTAAATCTTCAAGGCTCCAAGAATAAACTCATCCCTTATGGAATGTTCTTGACACGCCTCTATCATAACGTCATGCATTTTCATCCTCAATTTCAAAGTCCGTTGTACGTACTTGTGAACAAGATGATGGAACCGCTAAACATATCTCTCATGAAGACTTTCTTCATTCTTGACTCCACCAACACTCATCAACCATTTGATGATCCTTCTAGTGAAAACGCTCAAGGAACTTAGTAGTCTTTCAAATAGGATCAATCCTTTTGTAGTCATGCTTTATCAATGTAATCCAATTTCCTTCATGAAATAAAACTTCTTACATTTGATATCTTAGTATTAGAACCTCTTAAACTAACCTTGGAATATAATGCATTGTCTAAATCATTGTATACCTTTAGTAAAGGTCCTGCTTAGCAGATAGACGGATCCCAAAGGTTGTGCTAGACGGATCCCTACTCTTAGGGAACCGTGGGATCTGGCAAACATAAAATGCAATTGCAAACATTGTATTTCAAACATAGTATTAGAACACCTCACACTAAGCTAGACATAGTGTCTTAAGGCAAATTAAGTCCTTATCAAGTTAAGTAGATTCTTTCTACTCACACATCATTTCTCACAAGATCCCTCACATCTAGCCTTGGAAATCTTTCAATTATGGCTAAATTGATCATAATCATCCTTACCTCAAAATTTGATCAAATTCTAATTTTTCCATCTTAAGTCTTTAGGATATTCCCCAAAACATTATCCTAAGTCACTATCTGATCTCTAGGATCATTTAGCTCCATTTGACACTTTCAAAATCCTTAGTGTCATCTTTGTTCATTCATTGGTACTAATGAAAGTTCCAATTTCTTCCATAAAAGGCAATCATTAGCTACTTCACTCATTACCCTCAAGTACTTAAGCACCTCTTCATTTAAGACAATTAGATAAACTGAAACACTCAAGAAGAAATATGCATTAAGCCTTACAAACATCATTGCTATCTTTTCTTAGCTGCTGACAGACGGATCCCTAGGATTAGCCTAGGCGAATATCTCGTTGGAGGGAACCGTGGGATCCGAATGACAGATTTATGTCAATTCTAGCTAAAACAATCATTTCAAGCTCATCTTGCTAACTTAAACACTCCATCTCATCTTAAATGAGTTCCTAGATCAGTACAACTCTTAAGTTGACTCTTGTGCATGTTAATCATCACATTCCAATAAATCTTAGTGGCTTAGGTCTTGAATGCACTTGCCAAAACCTTTGCCTTATAAACCACATTGTTAGGACTCCTAAAGTCATCATCTTCACTCTCATTTTCAGCACTTAGAAATCTTTACAAACCTCTTGAAATCATATCATCATGAGAAAAACTCCAAGTAGCAACTTATCCACCAAAGAACCACCCAAGAAAATTGCTCGTGTTGTACACAAAATCTCTTCAACCGAATCATCTCCGGTCAAGTCCACAAATGCAAGGATCTCTACTCAACCAATCAAACCAATCCCTAAAAGGATAGTACCCACAAAACTACCTATGCCAAACACCACCATACCTCCTAGGCCAAACAATCTCATCTCCACTAAACCATCACCATTGGTTCCTAGAGCTATTTCATTCACAACTCCATTCTCATCACCACACCTCTACAACTTAGAGGATTTGCCTCCTAGGCCATCTCATCCTCCTCCACCAACAACATTCTCCTCATTAGGAGGAATAATGGTACATAATCAAGGTGTTGAGTCTACATTAGCTCTGGCTTCCTTTTCGCCGTCACCATCACATAATCCCATTTGGATTATGAGAAATTATCAAAGTCAACCACCCGACCATATGGAAGTTGACACTTCTCTACCACCACCATCATTCTTGGTCGAGCCATCTTCAAATGCGCCTCCACCAATCCCTCCGTAGTTTGAGGCTCCGCAACCCGCTTTACTTGATCCTTTACATCAAGCAATTTCTTTTCTTCCACCACCACTACCTAGCCATGACAAAGATTGCTATCATTGTCAACATGTTGAAAGTTTAATACATGAAGTACGGGAAGATCAACATTTCATGTTTTATCATCTCCTCGAACGTTTCGACGAGATTAAACCTAAACAAACTTGAGCTAGAGGATTTTAGTGGTGTCCTAGTATCAAGCGTTACTTAGATAAGTCTAGTAATTCCAAGTCATGTATCGATCATTTTCTTAGTTTTTAGAGTCATGTATATTATATCTCTAGTTTTATTAAATGAAAATACATGCTACTTGCTATATTTTTGAGTATATGATTATGTTGTATAATACATATCTCACCTTGATATTAACATAATGTGTTATATCACCATGGCTGAAATTAATCATCAGCCAGACAGATCCCTTAAAATTGCCTAGACGGATCCCTACAAGGAGGGAACCATGGGATCCGTGATACAGAAAACTAATTTTCTACTATCTTGAGTATTATTTGCAGGAAATTATGCATCATACTTGTTTTCTAACCTTTTTTTTTTTTGTAGTTATTCAATTTACACATGAAGACTTTGACACCCTAAAGCTAGGGGGAGCTTTTTGTCAAAGCAATACATTGCAAGTTACTTGCAATATTAGGATTACATTTCATGACATCCCTTTGCAAAATTGCAATCATCAAGGGGGAGCACATTCGTCACATAGACGAAATCTTTTGCAAGCTTAGTATTATTTTCATGACTCCCTTACATAGGGATGAACTCGTCAAGAGGAGTAAAGACGAGATCCTTTCCCGTTACTTGCTCTCTATGTAACATATAGGATTTCACAAACACATCACACCATAATCATATGGGGCGTATACAAGGTTTAGAGAGAGAAAGTTCTAGAGAGAGAAAGGGAAGAGAGTTGGGAACTATGTGAAACAAAAGAAAATGGTATTGAGCCCAACCCTCTACCTTGGGAGGTAGAGGGTATTTATAGTTTTCTTACAAGACTCGCCTCCTACGGGCTGTGGATCAGGCATACAATGGGTAAAGACCCGTCCGTCCTCCACGGTGTTACTTAACTATCTACTAAATAACATAACTGGTCTACGACTATGAGCTTTCTAACGAATACATATACTTGAGGTGACCGACTCTTTAACTAACGGATTTTCTAAATCCTAACAATCTCCCCCTAAGGGAGGTCACCTCAATTTACATTGAATACAAACAGATATTACATTTTGATTGTTCTTGGATTCTTGATTAAGTTCTTTGCTCTATAGCCAGTAGTCTTTGATTCTTCATATTTTGCATGTTTGGTTAGTCCAAGTGGAGGTCTTTAACTGATCCACGTGATGATGAGTTTTGAGCCAGCTTTAAGATCATCAGATTGCATAAATCTCTGACTCTTCGTTTGTAGTGTTGACATTATGTGATGTTGTGACAGTGGACCGACATGCTCACATTCTGGATCATGATTTCTTTTCATCAGAGTAGCGGAAGCTTTAGTTGATTCATGATATTTGCGGCAGAGCGAAGCATGGAGTGTAAATATCGGAATTGTTGATGCACTCATCATGATTTTGAAGTGAATGTGTTGTGTGAGCATGCGGCAATGGATTGACCTCTCCATTCGATCGGTAGAAGCGTTGGGTGTACCGCATACAACAATTAGCAATAAAGCGCATGAAAGTGTCTTTGATCACTTCGTTGAATTGAGGTACACGCCCACGGTTCCCGCTGATCAAGACAATCTTGCTGTGATCGGTATAATTCAAGAATTTCCTTGATGAGTTTCGCATTGCTCTAGCCATTCTCAAACCGGAACATCTCAAAGAAGACAACACGGAGTGAGTGAACCAGCGAATTGAGATTCACTGATTGATGAAAAAAGATTTGAAAAACAATCGTGTACTGCTCAATATAAATTATTTTTGCAATACAACAAAGGTTTTAAGGAAAATCAATTATCAATCATAAATACCTTTTATTTTAAAATATTAATGCACAGTCGATGTGCTAGAGAAAAGAATTTTAAGCACAACGACCGGTTTTTCAAAGGTATCCGACAATCCATAACCTGAACCAGGTTTTTCATGGTTGATCTACTGGATAGATCTCACATGCCACCTACCAAGAGCTTGTTTGATGTTGGCTCTAGAAGGCTTTCCATCTTCATTGTGAATATGTTATCATATCACTCAGATGTTCTGGCAATACCACAAGGATAATGCGTAAGACACTTAAAATATGTTCTCTCTTTCCACATTGTGTGAAACAGAGAGTCTTCATTGATTATGTCCTAATGAGATTTATTGATGATCTCATGGCTCTAGACTCAATAGTGCACATTTTGGTTCCTATGCCGGAGACTAAGGAGAGGGTCTCCTTCTTCAATATCAACCATCTCTAAGAGAAAGTCGATAGATAATGTAGGTTCCCGTGAGAATGAAAAAGTCCTTTAAGAGGAACTTGAGTAGCTTGGGAAGTTGTAGTGCGGTGCGTCATCGGGTCAATGACGCCTTGTCTTCAATACCGGTGTTACCTTGGTAGACACCAAGAGCATATGTATTGAACCCGGTTTACGCCCTAAGGTTGAATTATTGGAGAGCTATTTCTTTTCACCCTTTTCTCATTCAATTCTTTTTCATTCTTCAACCCCTTCATGCTTACCGAGATTTCATAACTAGAACCTTGTTGGGTTTTTTCCAGTTCTAGCTCTTTCTCAGTCCGCACTCTTCCCATTTCTCACTTTTCTCCTTTTTTTCATCATACCTAATGACTCTACACTATCTAGTGGATTGTCCCTGGGTAGATCCCTCCGGCTCTGGTGAGATCGTGGGAACGAATACCTAACCTAACCATCCTTATATCTCCATACATAAAGTAAATTTGATCGGTCTTTTTGGTATTGTTCATCTGCCATTGGAACCACTTGAAAACCATTTGAAAATCAATCCAAGTACTTGTGATACATGATCAAAACATTTTGTACCTGAATTGTTTTTGATATTTTTAGAAAAAAAAGCTCCCCCTCAACATGTGCATCATATATTTGAAATCTTTTTGGCACATGGAGGCAAGAGGAATAATTCAATTCATTGATTAACATTTTCTAAAAATATCGACATCACCTTCCCGATCAAGATTAGTATTTTTCATACTTAGTTAAAGATATTTTTGGGAAAGGATGTGGTTTTCAAAAATTGCTCCCCCTCAGTATGTGCATCGAGATTTGAAAGTGTTTTGCACATATTAGGGAAAACGTGTACTTAGAGATAGGGGTGAAAACGAGCCGAGCCGAGCTCGAGCTCGTTTAAGCTCGAGCTCGGCTCGTTTATATATAAAAAGCTCGAGCTCGAGCTCGAGCTCGTTTCGAGCCTCACACTTTGAGCTCGAGCTCGGCTCGTGAAATTTTTCACAAGCTCGAGCTCGGCTCGTTAACACAAAGCTCGACTCGTTAACACAAGGCTCGAGCTCGTTAACACGGTTATACTTATAGAAAATATATACATATATATTACTAGGCTCGTTTAGGCTCATGAGCCTAAACGAGCCTTTGTATAGAGCTCGGCTCGAGCTCGATTATTAAATGAGCCCAAACTTAGGCTCGAGCTCGGGCTCGAGCTCGTTTAGGCTCGGCTGCTCGAGCTTTTTACCGATCCGATCCCGAGCTTTTCACGAACGGCTGGCTGCTTCCACCCTACTTAGAGACAAATCAATCACTTTTCAATCCCTTTTGGTTTGATACTGATGCTCCCCCTTAACATGTGCATGGAAAATTTGAAATCGTTTGGCACATGTAGGGAGGAGAGCTTGCTAATCACTTACAAACCATTTGTCGAATTATCAGTTAAAATCAATTTAAATCACAAATTCTCCCCCGATCACAATTTTCAAGTCATTTGAGATTTGTGATCTCTATAGATTTAAATTGTCTTTTTGATAGCTTTTTAGGAGAATTGTGACTTGCTTAAGAAAACATTTAACCGATAAGGATCAAATCTTAGACTTTAAACTCCAACGATTAAACATGCATGAGTATCTTTTGAAAACATGACATTAGCCTTGGTCTGAACCAATTGTTTGACAAATAACCTTTTGATTTAATTGAAATCATTCTCCCCCTCAATCAATGACATACGTTGTTGATTGAGAGATGGAGATTTTGACAAATGTCGAGTCCAGATGATTTTCAAAAATTTAGTCCGCGTTATTTTTCAAAGCTTTTTAGTTTTCATTAGATAACAAATATTTTTCAGAAGAATTCATAGAAGGAAAAACATTTGTGAATAGAATCAGAGCATGAGATTAGAAAAATTAGATAAAGCATGGCTCTGTTCTTTCTTTTGAAATACGGGTTACTGCCTGAAATGACAACAAACCACCATTTTTCTCCGTAATATTTTTTAAAGCAATTTATGTACATTCGAAGAACATTTAAAGACCCGTGACACTCTTTGAATGTCAACACAAAGTCCGTAGATGCTATCGAATTAAGAAAAACATGACAAAATGATAATATTTTTTTGGAATTTTTTGAGTTTTTCAAATTTTTATGGATTTTTGAAATTTTATGTTTTTCTATTTTCTTTTGTGGGTTTTATAATTTTGTATTTTGCTTTTTTGAAAAAAATATTTACAAGAGATAGATGAAGACAAACATTTACTCCTCGTCTTCCTCTTGAAGACGTTTGAGTGTTTCAGGTTGTAGACTCTTTAGACCAAGTCGTGGAAGGATAAACTCAAAACGTTCTCTAGGAAGAGCTTTGGTGAAGATGTCGCTAGCGGTATTCGGTCTTCACAAAATTGAGTTCTACCACACCTTTTCCACTTGTTCCCGAATGAAATGATGTCGAATGTCGATGTGCTTTGCTCGAATGTTGAACGTTGTTGCGGGAGAGAGCAATGACACTTTTGTTATCTGTCTGAGAGGGATTTTGTTGAATTCAAAGCCATAGTCGATAATTGGGATCTCATTCATAGTATTTGAGCACAACAAAATGAAATGGCTATGTATTCACCTCTGTAGAGGATATAGAAGTACTCATTTGTTTCTTTGAAGACCAGCTCACAAGCTTATCACCCAAAACCGAGCACCTCGCACGTGCTTGACGTGTATCTTGACATCCCGCATGGTCAAGATCTCGCATAGGTCGTTAGTGACATACCGGTGTCCTTGGTACCAAAGTCCCATGTTGATGGTTCCTTGGAGATACCGAAGACCCGCTTAACCGCTTCAAGGTGCTTTTGGTAGGCTTAGCACGGTATCTAGCACACATGCATACAACGAACAGAATGTCCGGTCATGCAAGAAGGTACATCGTGATCCAATCATGCTACGATATTTTGTTTAATCTACCATGATCCCCGAGTGGTCCTCATCCGTTTGGTATGCTCCACCATGGGAGTGTCAACGGTGTCACAAGTGTCAAATCCAAATTTCTTTAAAATTTCATTAGCATATTTAGATTGATTGATAAAATGCCTCCGGACTTTGTGAAATTTGTAATCCCAAGAAAATGACATTTGTCCCATCATTGACATTTGAAATTTGGAGCCCATATCCTTAGAAAACGGTCACATTCATTGGGGTTAGTCGAGGCAAAATAATATCATCAACATAGATTTGAATGTGAATTAAGTGTTTTCCGATTTTACGGTGAACAATGTCGGATCAAGCGCTCCTTTGTCAATCCGGAGATAGAAGAAACTTTGAAAGCGTATCGCACCATGCTCTTGGAGCTTGATTCAAACCGTAAAGAGCTTTTTTCAAGCGATAGACATGAGTAGGATGCTCGGATTCATAAAACCTTCAGTTGGGTCGACGATACGACTTCTTTAAGATCTCCGTTAAGAAAATCCGTCTTTACATCCATCGATAGACTACCATGTTCTTACTAGCGCGTTGGCCAGGAAGATTCTGATTGCCTCGATACGTGCAATTGGAGCAAATGATTCTTTAAAGTCAATACCCTCCTCCTGACGGTATCCTTTTGCAACTAATCGAGCCTTGTTCTTTAACACATCACCATGCTCATCAAGTTTTACTTTGAAGATCCACTTTAGAGCAATGATCATAGCACAGTCAGGAGCAATTACTAATTCCCATACATCTAGTCAATCGAACTCATGAATTTCTTCTTGCATGGCATTGAACCAGCTGTCTTCATTCATGGCAGTTTTAACGTCTTTTGGTTCGACCTTGCATAGTATGGAGTTGAAGAAGCACCATAAGGCATCAGTTGCAAGTTGTTTACGAGTAGATACTGGACGAGAGGGGTTTCCAATGATGTTGTCCAATGGATGGTCATGTGTCCATTTTCTAAGGTGTTCGTATGGTTGTTGTTGAGGAACCAAGTAGCGAGTCATTTTACCACGATGAAAATGGTTCGATGATGGTTCAGAGCAAATATGTTCTCAAAGGAGCATCTTCGGGAGTAGCAAAGGGTTATCTCCATCATAGGTGCCAAAACAATTCCATGATGTACACTTGATGATTGAGGAATTGATGATGAAACTGAGTGATCAACAGCAGCGCTTCTTGACACAATGACATAGAAATCAAGGGTTATCTACGCTGATGAGGATAGGAGCAGCCTTTGTTGATGGATTTGATGATCATTAGCAATTGGCTCATAGTGTTCATCAAACATTGGATCAAACAATTTCTTCAAATCATCTTCTAAATGAGGTACATATGGAGTTCTTTGGTGAGGATTTTGTACAAGAGAAGAAGCGATGGGACTACTTGATGAAGGTTGTGATGCGGGTCCAGAACTGGATTGTCTTGGAGCCATTTGACCGGTCAGCTCATCGAATGTAACGTGAATTGTTTCCATGATATTTCGGGTTCTTTTGTTGTAAATTCGGTATCCTTTTCTGTTTGGTGCATATCCTACAAATACTCCAATGTTCGCTTTAGCTTTCAGTTTACCTAAATCTTGACCCTCATTAGTTGGATAATACAACGCACCAAACACACGAAGAAATGATAGATCAGGTTTTTGATTATGGACAAGTTCATATGGAGTTTTTCCATGAGTTGTGTGAATTAGGGATCGATTTTGAGTGTAGCATGCAGTGGCAATGGCTTCAGCCCAGAGAAACGTTGGAACCTTCGAGTAAATTAGCATTGTTCTTGCGGTTTCCACAAGAGTTAGATTTCGTCTTTCAACTACACCGTTCTGTTGAGGAGTTCGTGGAACACTTCTTTGATGACTGATTCCAACATTTTCATAAAACTCACTAAGTTCTTTATTGACAAACTTAGTTCCATTGTCTGTTCGGATGATTTCGGCGGTCTTGTTAAGTCGAACTCGCAATTTGCTTGATAAGTTTAATGATGACATCCGGAGTTTCATCCTTTGTCCTCAAGAACTTAACCCAAGTAAATCGAGAGTAATCATCAACCACAACTAACACATATTTCTTCCCATTAATAGTCTGCACTCTCATAGGTCCACATAAATCCATGTGAATTGTATGAAGAACTTCCATAACTGAGTTTGTAGATTTGGGTTTGTGGGCATACTTCTTGCTTTTTCCCAATTGGCATGCTGAACAAAGATGATCCTTTTCATACTTTAGTCTAGGTAAGCCTCTTACTAAGTCCTTTCTGGAAAGATCATTTATGGTGCCGAAGTTCAAGTGATTGAGATGACGATGCCATAACCATGACTTTGTTTTCGAAGCCTTTGACAACAAGCAAATTGGAGAAGACTTCATCATATCCTCGATAGAGATGGTGTATTGGTTTGAACCACGTGTTCCTCTTAAAAGTTCTGCACCATCAAGTTCTCTAACGAAACAAGTATGTTTTCTGAAGGCCACTTCTAGATCAAAATCACATAATTTACCGACAGAAAATAAGTTATGACCAAGACCTTCAACGTAATATACCCTGGAGATTACACTATCACCAACAACATAATCTCCATAATCTATAATTGCACCGAAATGGTCATTCCCGAATCTAACACTCCCGATGAATTTACTCACGAAGTTCATGAGCAATGACCGGTCTCCAAATATATGCTTGGAGCAACTGAGTCCAAGTACCACGTAGCGATTTGAACGACTGCGGTTGAACACAGACAAGAATGGATAACTGGATAATTGGGATCCCCATGCAAGTATGAGTTCCATTTGGTTAGTAACAATGATTGGAACACCCACATCGGAAGTAGAAACACTGGAATCATCAAGGATAGATGCAGTGCTAGTGTATACATTAGACCTATTCAAAGTATGTTCACTTCTTAAAGGAATAGTTCTACCAGTAGGCATCCATTTCCTAATTGGCATTGATCTGGATAATTTAGGGCACAATACATTAAGACTAAATTTGTGGCGATGAGGTATCCACCGATAACCTACATTACTAAATTTTCTTCTGTGGGTTTCCAATGTTTTCTAACCTTCTTCCGCCTTTGCGTTCTAGCCTTCTTAGCTTGATTTTTGGCATTAACAATTTTAAGCGGATATTTAACAAAGATTAATCAAATCATTCACACCACATACATGATTAGTAATGTAAACCAAGCAATCATCATTACATGTTTTGCCAAAAGTAGCGTAATTCACATTAAATACAAAGAAGCTTAGAGCTAACACTAGAATCAACACGATTCGCTTTATTCAAATTCTTCCTAAGATGATCTTCTCTCTTCCACTGAAAATTCCTAGCTTGCGAGGTCCTATCATTCTTTGTGTTGCCTTGAGGCTTTGACCTGCTCGCTTTGGTGTCACTTTCTACTCCTGTAGAGGGAATGGGAACATTAGTTGCAATTCAGGTTTAGAAGTGTTGGGATCTGAGCTTCTTGAAGGCACATTGAAACTCACTTTCTTGATACTTGGCATAGAATGGGTTACATACTTAGCACTAGGCATAGAACAAGGTATCACAGCTTTATTTTTCTCACATAAGGATTTAGGACATGTTGCTCTTAAGCATTCTAACAGCTCCTGAGATCGTTTGGCCTGAATGCAAGCAAACCTAATTTCACTATCAAGTGGCTTATTTATGTAATCCTCTTCTACAATCTCACGAAGACATTCTAGACTATCCTTAAGGTGAAAGAAATAGTTATGAAACACAAGTTCGTTATTTTTTAGATGAGGAGGAATGTATTTAACAGTCACAGTATATTTTGATTCAGCAGATGACTTTGATGCAACATTCTCATAAAAAACAAGTGGCATTTTCCCTTTTTCCTGACTTTTCAGATTCTCAATTTCCTTTTGTAAAGAAGTTATTTTTTCATTGTTTTTGTCACGAGTGACTTTCATTGAGTCGTATAACTCTTTGAAGTGTCGTTTGACCTTTTCATTTTCTTCTAGAAAACTTTCATTTTCTTGTTGTAATACATTAATGATGTTTTGAAGATGAAAGTTTTGAGAGACTTGAGAATCTAAAGGAGGAGGCATTTGGGAGCCAGTCACATTGTTCTTTTCTCCCTTTAATTGTGAAATTTGGGCTTTCAGCTTTCTGATCGTGTTACAGTGAGCTTGAATCTGTTCGTCACGTTTGTTTATTTCAATAACTGCATCAAACTCTGGAACATTTGAGGATGTCTTGATGTTTGAGGTTTTGACATTTTCTTTGAGATGTTGATATTTTAGTCGCAAATCAAAATGTTCAACTTCTAGCTTAGAAAGATGTTTTACCAAATTATCGTGATCATCCTGATCAATTTTCTCATTTAGTTCCGAGTTTTTGTTTTCAAGCTCAATGACACGATCATGGAAAACTTTCAAAGCAACAGTTAATTCATGAAATTGAGAAGTAGTAATAGAATGCTTAGTAACAATATAAAGCACATCTTGAGCCACACAACTCAATACTAAGTTCTCATTTAAGATATGCAGATTCTTCCTTTCAATTTCATTATATTTGAGTTCCCGTTCATAATCATTGACCTCAACTATCATTGCATCAAATTCCTTTTCCATTTCTTTAATATCCGAGTCTATCCCTTTTGAAGACTCTCAAATTGACCTTTAATTGTTTAAAGAAAGGCATGACCTCGTTAAATAGCATTCTTTAGTTTGCTCAAAACCCTCTCCCTTTCGGTTATCCCCGTAGGTGTGATTCTTTTCTTATATGTCTTCTCAAAATCAACGAATAGTTGATAAACAACATATAAGTGATTAAGGTCTTGCTCTTAGTGGGAATAGATCTAGGAACTAAATGCATTGGTGTATTCGGAGGATACAGATTGTCGGAGGCGTTTTCTAAGGGAGTGTTTGTTTTAACAACCTGCATTAGCTTTTTGCATATCTATGTCCTTTTTCCAAAAACTTGTTCGGGGTTAATAGAGTTTGAGGCTTAAACATTGTGGAAATCCAATTTTCTTTAGTGTAATCATGGGGTTTGAACATTATATTTTGCTTTTTACATTCGGGATCTTTCGACTTCTTATTCATTTTCTCCCTAGTGATTTCATCTAATTGCCTATCTTCCTCAAAGGCACTCACAAGAACTAGGTTTTGCCTAGGCTTAAGGATTTCATTACCATCATATATTACCTTCCGAGCTTCTAGCCACTTTGCCATATTCGAGATTGGGTTCCTTTACTAGGGAATGCTATGCTTATCATTTGAAAACTCTATGCTTAGTGATCATGTGAGCGATCAATGGTATTCCTTGTACGTACAACTTATTTTCATGCTTGTTTTTCAAAGTTTTTAGATTGGAAAAGTCATTCAAAAGTTTTGATTCCTTAGCATTAAATTCTTGTTTAAGCACTTTAACATTATCTTGGAGTTCTTATTTTTGCTTAACAGTTTTTGAAAGCTTTTCTTGTAAGAAGTTTAACTCTTGTTTTAACACTTCTTCTCTAAAATTACTTTTTCTAATAATTGTACGCATTTGATCATCCATTTCCTGCTCACGGGTAGTTAACTCAAACTTAGCACGTTGTTCATAAATAGCAATTTGTTCTTTATAGGCATTCAGTTCAGAGATAACAGAATCATCAGGGGCACATGGAGTGTATTCATAAAAAACATAGTCATCATTGACTGTAGAAGATGCATCACTTGGTACAATCTCACTTTCACTTTGTATCACATATTGATCATATGGGACAATATTACTATTACCCACAATATCCATATCTGATTCATTAGTTACATGTGATTGTACTTTGTTATGCATCTCTAGCTCATCAACTTCATCGTATAGTTTTAATACCTCTAAGATGATTGAATCTTTGGAAAGACCAGCCCGTTGTGGTGATGAAACCTTTGGAGAGACCATTGGTGAAATGTTAGCCATGAAGATTGTCTGGGCAGTAGGTTCATCAGAGTCAAATGCATCACATCAAGAACTTGAAAGGCATTTTGATGATTGTGACCTATTTCTGAATTGGTCGCTCATCCACATCAAGATCATAGGTTTTGGCATTTCCTCAAGAAGAAACAACAACTCTTCTTCATCCAAAACCGCTTTGTCCCGAGCTTGTACCATGACATCTTGTCCTCAAGTACTCAATTTTGAGGCGTTTTGGAGATGTGCGTTCCTTGAAATGTGTCCATCACCACCACAGTTGTAGCACTTGATTGGCTTTCCTTGTCCTTGATTTGCATTCCTTCCACGATTCCGATTAGCCACATACCCTCCACCCGCTCCAGTATTACCATAACCTGCTCCAATCATCCCTTGTTCATACCATCTTCCTTGCACATTCTGCACCACTACCTTACCATCTCTGACAGTAGCTTGATTGTGTGGATTGGATGTTGTTCTGAGGTTATTGTTGGTGTGTGGAGTGGAATTCAGATTTTGACTAACCATGAGAGACAGTTGATTGATGAAGTTTTCCATGAGTGTTCTTGGATCTGGTGGCTTATATGCTGGATCTAGAATGAGTATATGGTTACCATTACCAGTAGGTATGACTTGAGATGCTTTGGTGGTTATTCCTACATTGGTGTAAAAGGCTGTTGAATCATTTGACGAACTTGCATTACCAGAATTTGAATTGAATTTATCCAAGATCATTCGTTCAAACATAGCATGTCTCTCATTCTGAAGCATACAATTGCTCATAGTTGGTGTTCCTCAGGCCTTTTGTTAACTTGACTAAAGTGACAAATTTGTGCCATTCGGGATTCATGTTGTTCACAAACTTTGAATTTAGCTGAATATTTGGCATAGTCATTTTGATATTCCTCATGTCATTCACAAGCTTGTGGAATCTCACATAATATTCAGTGACACTCTCCCCTAGTTTCATCTTAAAGTGCTCAAAGTCATCATACAGTTGAGATTCTATGTCTTCTTTAGTTAATTCAGAACCAGAGAGAAGCATTTTGACATTGTCCCAAACTGCTTTGGCTTCAGTGTTGTGAGTGATTAGTTTGTAAATGTCTTTTGGAAGACCACGAAGTATAATGTTTGAAGCCCTGATATCAGCATCGTATCTCTTTTTCTCCTTATCACTGAGCTCATCATACGTCTTTGGTATGTCCAATCCTAAGGTCACTGTACCATCTGCAGCAGTTTCAAGTGTGTCTCTTGTAGTCTCAATCTGATAAGGTCCTTCATCAATTGATTTGAGTATGTTAACCCCATTTTCCTTTCCCAGACAGTACAACCTAATTCGTTGAGCCCATGAGTCATAATCGTTCATCAAGCATCGGTGGGCGAGTATCCGATCCAAACGCTTGAACGTCCCGAGCTACAAGAGAAACGATAGTAGGTACGTTGTTAGACATGATTCCAGATTATACGGGATTTTTACTATTCTTTGATTAAACCGGGAAATTGATTCTTTCACGGGATTTTACACAATCAAAAGAATAACCGTAAAACGTAGCACGAAGAAGTGACAAGTCTCAATAGACAAGTAGTAAACTTGACAAGTCGCACCCTAACCAACTCACTTAAAGATCAACTCGCTTAGTGGGCAAGTCGCATAAATGGACAACTCGCTTAACAGCCAAGTCGCATAAACCAACTCGCTTAATAGACAAGTTGCTTAAAACCCGAGTCGCATAAAGATACAACTCGCTTAATAGACAAGTCACTTTAAAACCCAAGTCACTTAAAGAATCAACTCGCTTAATAGCCAAGTCGTATAAACCAACTCGCTTCCAAGAAAACTCGCTTAAGTATCAACTCGCAGAAACAGACAACTCGCTTAATAGCCAAGTCGCATAAACCAACTCGCTTCCAATAACAAACCAACTCGCTTCCTAGAAACGCAATACCGTGGCTCAACTCGCTTCGTACAATATTCAAAAACAACCACTTTATCAATAAAAAACAACCCAACCACGATGATTCAAGCCTTCCAATTCAAAACCTAAACACATATGATGATCCTAAATACAAAAGTACAATCAAAATTCAAACTTTAACACTAAGAATTGACTAAATGATTCAAACTCTTCTAAACACTTATAACCCCAAAAACCTTATGAAATCCACCAAAACAAAAAGCATGAAAGATGAGTGATCAACCTATGGCTCTTGATACCAATTGTAACATATAGGATTTCACAAACACACCACACCATAATCATATGGGGCGTATACAAGGTTTAGAGAGAGAAATGGAAGAGAGTTGGGAACTATGTGAAACAAAAGAAAAATGGTATTGAAGCTCCAACCCTCTACCTTGGGAGGTAGAGGGTATTTATAGTTTTCTTACAAGACTCGCCTCCTACGGGCTGTGGATCAGGCATACAATGGGTAAAGACTCGTCCGTCCTCCACGGTGTTACTTAACTATCTACTAAATAACATAACTGGTCTACGACTACGAGCTTTCTAACGAATACATATACTTGAGGTGACCGACTCTTTAACTAACGGATTTTCTAAATCCTAACACTCTATTTTTTTATTTTTTCTTTCTTTCACATGTTTTTCCTAAAACAATGTGTTAGTTTCCTTTCGAAGCTCTTTTTGTTTCGACAAAAAGGGGGAGAAGAAAGTAAAAACTACAAATTCAAACTTTTACGAATTTTAGGTTTTCCTTAAAATAATTTGTTATCAACAAAAAGGGGGAGATTGTTAATACAAATAAGCCGTAAAAACGTTTATTTATATTTTACGATCTTCTAATGTTTTGTCGATAACAAACGTAAAATCATTTTAACGAAACAAATAAAATACGTAAATAGTTTGAACTAATAGTTTCTAATACACTTACGTTCTCACATAAAACACTAAAACAAGTATAAGTGATTTTATGATTTAGTATTACATATGTACAACAACTAGTGTTTACATATTTGGGTAAAATATACACATAACTAGTATGTAGTATATTGGGTAATATAAATGGGTAGAAACTTAAGTATCATAACCCATTGACCAAATACATTGAATGTAGTTGGGTACAACCCAAAGTCCATGGAGCTTGACCCATAACCCATTGCATGACATCATGCTTATATCATATATGGATAATATCCATAACCCATGGTATTGACCCATACCCATGTGACTAGGTGCATTGCACTTATAAGATACATTGTATCTAGTAAAAGACCCATGGATCAACCCAACACCCGTGACCCATGACCCATAACCAAAATACCCATGGGTAAAAAGGAGCGTCCCACGGATCCCTAGCTTTACGCTAGATGGATCCCTTGTGGGAGCGATCCGTGGGATCTGGGGAACAGTAGACATTTTCCTCTATAAATAGTGAGCCATTTTTTCATTGTTTCTCACCCCTTTCTAACATACTTTCTCCCGAGTTAAAACTCTAACCTCGGATCCAAGTGATCTATGTTTGTAGTTTTGTGTTTGTGTGATTCTCTAGGTTCCTCTTAAAGGCGAGATCACCACCTTTGAAGTCAAGCAAGCTCAAGTCCATGAGTTGCCATGCTTCCTCATCATCAAGACTACTGAAGTCTTCTTGTTGATGATTCTTTTCCTTCTTCTAAGAAGTGTAGTGATTGAAGACATTAGTGAAATATGTCTCAAGTGTCAAGACGAAGACATAGTGAAAGGTGTCGATCGTCCGTATTGTAGGCATTAGTAAAGGGTGCCTAGAAGTCAAGTCACAAGACATTAGTGAAGGGTGTCTTGAAGATCTAGTTAAAGGCATTAGTGAAAGGTGCCTTAGATGTACATTCGATATGGTGTGTTTCGATGTACAAGATAGATTAGTACTAGATCCAAGGATGTTGATATCCTTGATGATGTTGTAATAAGGAGTTGGTCTCCTTTGGGATTAGTCGTTGGTGTAGTGTTGGGTAGTATTTCCTCCATTGTAATGGAACTCGGTATCTAGCCTAGTACCGGATAAAGGGTAGGCGACGTTGTGGTAGGTGTGGTTCACCTTGGTGTGAAAGAACCCGGTGGTTAGCCTAGTACCGGAAAAAGAGTAGGCAACGTTGTGAAGGTTTCTCCACCATAAGGAGTCGGTGTCGTGTAGTGATTACAAACTCTCGAGTAGGTGACTCGGGGAGTGAAGTAGGGCAAGGAAGGTGTCCTTGTAGCCGAACCACTATAAATACTCGCGTTGTGGTTCTTATCTTTTCATTACATACTTTTATATGTTTGTTTATCAACATCCAACACACATCCAAATAGATTGACATAAGTAGATATAAATAGATTAAAATGAGTTTTAATTGGCAAAACTATTCAACCCCCCCCCCTTCTAGTTTTCCACACTTTACTTGTTCACTGAATTACATTACTCATTTTACTTAAATACTTATCTTGTATTTACATACGGACACAAGTACATTAAACCTTTGTTGATTGCCTAAGTTACCACATTTGCCATAAAAGTCTTCATTATCATGAGCCGTGAATTACGTTATAAGCGCGAGTGTCGTGAATAGATATATTTGGGGTAAACTCCCCCGTCCGTGTTTGTCGCTCCAACTAGAAACGGACGCATTTCATTTGATATCGTACATGTGTTGGGCAAAGCACCTGGTGGGGGTGATACATGACTAATTGCCAAGGCTTCGGTGTCATGAGCTTAGGGAAATGGTTATACTTTTTATATATGACATTGTATTTGTTATAATGGTTATATATACAAACTTTTTCGTTGAAATCTTGTGGTCCGCATTTGACATTTGACTTACATCATGAATTTTATTTGCGAAGACTTTTCAGACTAATTATTACAACCAATGTTTCGATTTTGAGTACTTTGACTATATCTATCTTTAGAAACAACTATTATTATGAATTTATATGTGGACCTAAGATGTTACAAATCTTGTATGGGTGAGATTTGTAACAGGATTAGGTTGACATATACTTGTCATGAGGATTTACTTTAAAAGGTTTTAATCTTATTTACAATAAACCTGTGAACTCACCAACCTTTGTCTTGACACTTTTAGCATGTCTTTTCTTAGGTCTGTAAGGCATAACTTTGGCTTGGAGCATTTGAGTCGCACACCATGTTTTGAAGACCAAGATGCATCATATTTTATCATTCGATATCTTTTTAAAATTTTTTATATAACTTAACACTTTGGACTGTAACTATGAATATTTTATATTCATCTGATAATTTCTTTCAAAACATCTCATTTATAGGTCGTTTTATGCAACTTGTACTTTGTGCTATGAAGTAACACCCTGGTCATATTATCTTCCGCAGTGATATTTTAGGGGTATTACAAACTTAGCCTAATGTGGTCGAGCCAAGCGTAAGCCCTATTGAGTTGAAGCATCTGTTGCAGCCTAACTCATCACAACTTAAATAAGAAAAAAAAATTAAAAGAACTTTGCTTAGTAACATGGTGAAATACCATATCTATTTCGGGGCACATATAATTTTATACAGAATCCAATATGATCTACTTTCCTTTGGTTTCAATGGTTTAACTGTTGAATCTGGCACATAGGCAACAAAACTATACCATTGACATGTTTCATGTATGGGTTTGATTATCCCATCTCCTCCGAAAACAAATGCTTTGAGATCACAGAGAACTTAGATAGTCTTTTAGCAAATTAAAAAAAAGGGTTTGAAAATGAAGAACCTTTTGATCTCTGAAAAATGATTCCGTCCATACGGGCTTGCACCTCATCACTTGATGTCAACCCATCCATCAGTTGCTTTATTGTTGTGTCTATTCCGACTACTGAGCTCCCTATGCCACTAAGGATTTCTGGTAAAGAGGGTGACGATTTTGACAGCTCGACCAATTTAACCTAGATACAAGCAGCAATGTCATTAGAAAGATTAGAGGTGGTGATAACTTATTTATATAAAAACAAGAAGCCTAAATTTTATTCATGCTTCTAAATTAGTTTTATGGAAGTAGCAGGTTTTATCAGAGGTGACGTTGTTTTTCATAACTTGCATCATGGTAGAATACATGTTTTAGACTTTAGATAAGAATTAACCTTTTTTTTTTACCAATTCTGAGATGTTAGAAGTTTAAAACCATTAGGAGAATATGGAGAGAAATGGAACCAACCAGTTTTCCCTAAGGTATGTTAGCCTTCTACTTTAGACAAGGGCATTTAGTCATTTTACTTTGCACATAAACGAAAACCACAACCCACAATTCCCTACAGAGATGTTGTCTGCACTTTCGAAAGGTTAGGGATGAAACATGAAATTTGGCCAAACCACACAGACGATTTTTGCAATTTACTCTTTTTTTTTAACTACACTCAAAATTATGACGGCTTTCATATACCGAAGCAATCTAAATAAACAACTATAATTTACTGTGCACCAATAAAATGTCATATTTATGTTTGAATCTGCTTTAATAAACGTTTATCGAGACAAAATAAAATAAAAATGAATACACAATGGTTATAATTTGTAACTTTTACTTTAAGTATTAACAGTGAACTTAACGTCAATGACCAAGTTCATGATCAGTGTTGATCGCTATCACGATCGACATCGGCTCATGAAAAGTTGATGTGTGCTCCAAAAGTGAGCTTGTGTGTTTTTCTCCCCGTCATTACAATGGTCAAAAAATTTCAACAGTACAAAAATGAAATGAATGTTTTTTCTATAATTCTTTTATTGACTCTTATTCTTTTTCCTATAAATACTTAATATCCTTAATCATCTAAAAACACCTCATTGTCTTTTTCCTCATTTTAAAAACCTCAAAAAAAATTAAAGTAGATTATGCTTTTATTTACAACTTGTTAATGAAATATCGAGATTTGAAATCCAAAACACAATTATGAATAATATTTAAGTTTTTATTTAGTTTTATTTGCAAAATTAATAAAGTAAAAATAACAAAAAAAATGATGAGAAAGCATGTTAATATGACGTTAAATTAAAGTAAATTTCTTAATTTGATTAAGAACAAAAAAAGAAAAAACCAACCTAGATTGTGGTCGTGATGGCAAATGCAAATGCTCTAAATATGGTTAAAAGATTATTTAATGTTATTAACAAGTTAGGTTATTGAATTTCGACTTTCTGTGTTAAAAAAATCTTCAGATCATCGTTCATACCCACATCCATTAAATTATTTATGAACTTCGATCGACCATCAATGATTCATCTAATTTTTATGTAAGTCCGTTGAACCTTACTCACAACCATATCAATTATTGAACGACGATTGATATCTCACGAATCAAATTAGTTCTCTAACAATAGGTGAACATCATGATCAGGACGACTAATTAAACGCAAGCTAACCCATAAACCTCTCCTAAGACACGCTTAAGTGGAAGATAATAAGGGCATGGAGGAGGTTGGCCTACAAAATTCTCACTTTCTGTTAGTAACTTTGATTTTAGAGAAATGTTTTACCTTATAACCTCTCAAAATATAGTAACCACACATCAAAATCCATTAAAATGTCAAAATTTCAAAACTGACCATTATTCATCTTATTTTACTGCGTCTATTTTTATTTTATCCGATAAAATATTTAAAAAAAAATGTTTGAGTATTTGATTATTTGTGTTAATTTTCCATTTTAGCTTCTATTTATTTATAGGTTTTTGTCTTTTATGAATCTATTTGAATCATACATACAGTTTTTAAAATTCTTAATGGCAATACTTAAAGAACTAATTGAATGAACTAGATTATATTTTTCTTTGCACAAAAACTCGTTTTATGCTAGAATAATTTCGATTACCCCAATTGAGATGCTCAAGCTCCGCCATTGAAAACACATACTAGATTCCATAATCAATTAAATATACAGTATATGGTGTCCATTTATACATGTTTCACCATACTAGAGCAACCAATGACTACACAACAATATATTATTTGAACTCAACAAATAGCCGAATTTATGGATGAGATTCCAATTAGTTGTGAAGTTTTTTTTGTTACTAATTGAAAACCAAAATGTTATTTCAATAATTCAATTGATTAGTTTGATGTTGACATAAGACGCTTAAAAACCTTGGTGTATAAGTCTTGATTCACCTATTTGCGCGTTTATTTAAAACATGTCTCTCTTCACTCAAATTGTGCACTTTTATTTAAAACACTTTTCGCGCCTTCAAAAACGTTCTTTGATTACCTTATATACGCTTAATCATTCTGTCTATAGGTGCTTAAACTGACAAAACTCTTTTTACAAAATCGAGTCACTAAGAAGGAAATAACTTTATTTTCAAAAATCGTCATACGATAAATTTATAGCAATTAAAAGCGTAGATTTTGTCTTGTTTTTCAACAACAAATTTCATATAAGCCATGATCTTGTTCATCATCAACCATAAAATTACACATTTGCATGCACATGAAGAAAAAAAAAACAATACTCATAATAATTAGTTTATTTGATTATTAAAAATCGAGGTTCCATAAAGCAACGCGATTACACCATGATCGATAGACTAAAAGGAAACGCAATACAATGACTTAAACATTAGTTAAGGTGACTTTGTCATGTATTCGACAATCTCCTCATGGTGAAACTCATGACACCCACACGCATCACAAAAGAGGGCACCTTCAGTGCCCTCCTCAGCTCGGTGGTCCGGCATGAACTCTTGGCACCCATCAAGAATAATTTGTCTGGGTACATTAGAGAAATTACGCTCGCATTTTCCATAAAAAAATTGGTAACTCACAATAAGCGACAAAGTACTTGAGTCATCATCAGATGAATCTGTTTCATGTTTTGGACTCTTTTTCTCGTCTCCCATTTCCCCTTCAACTTCTCAACAAAACCCCAACCCTAAGGGCTATTTATAGTTGCAACGGTCTTAATAAAATAATATGATTCAAATTAATTATAGTTTAAAGTAATAAATGAAAAGGAAGAAAAGGATAAGATCAAATACACACATAATATAATGTAATAATATTACATATACACATAATAAATTAGATATTGTACATTCACATATACTCATATATACTGGAAGATTGAGTACATAAAATTGAATGTGGAGTATTAATGACATCAATTTTGAAGTGAAAATCATATAAAGAGTGAAAATTCATCTATCCGAGTAATGAGTCTTATGATTTAATGTGGAGTCATAAAGAAGTGAAAATATGAAAGGGTAACCATTAATATAAGAAACCAAAAGATTATAACCCCTCCATCTCTTTGACTCCCATGAGTTACAACTTATAAGGAAACCATACTAAACCATTATATAAAGATTTGTGTGAGAATGTGTAATTAGTTGGCTGTGGAGGTGGTGATGGCATGGAAGGATCGGTTCCATCTCTAATATCAGTTCATTTACTGTGCGAGAGTGAGTCCAATTTCCATCACCTAAATTAGTGAAAAAGTTCATCTAATTTTTTTTACTATATATTGTTGACTCTCATTTTAGGCTATCTGAGAATCTAAATTTGTAAAGTCAAAATATAGACTTTTCTCCATATTTGTAATTTTGTTTCCTGCAGTGCTTTTAAGAAATCACTTCAAGCTCGATTGATTAAAGTGAAACATCACATATATATGTTCTCCATATGGTTGACTCCCCTTTAGATTTCAGCCATCATGCCTTTTATTATGTATTGAACCCTATGAAACATATTGCAAAAACTTTGAAGATGATGAAACCACTGGGCTTGTCTTCAGAAACATATATGTGTACACATTACTTCGTCTTCAATATATGCTTTGGTATGCACATGCTAAGTTACGAGTACGGAGTACTATTTTATATAGTTGCCATCAACTTTAGAGTTTTGTCTCACTGTCTCTTTTATTACAGCTTTGTATTTCAATTCTTGGGCTGACATGTTTAAACAAAGTACAAAGACAAACAAGAAAGTCAGAAGCAATGGATCATTTCGATCCGTTTTCATGCATGCATACGGTATCGACAAGTTTCTGATGGTTGTTGGGCTTTTGGGTGCCGTTGGTGATGGAGTTGGGATGCCAATAATGTTGCATTTCACCAACATCATCATTTTTAGATGTGCCAACAGATCCTCTATAGGAGTATGACAGTTTAGGCCATTTGGTATCAGATTGTGTATGATAGAGAACCATTTTGTGCAGTGTATTTGTGAGAGATAAAATGCAGAAATATGGGAACTAGTGCAGAGTAAAAGGAAATAAGGAGGGAAAAGTAACAAGAAAATAATTGTTATATTGATTGTATGATAATTGTTAATACATAGCCTATATATAGTTTGTGAATAGGCATGTTATGAATGGGTGTGATTGTTCAGTTTGATCCAAGAGTCACAACTCTTCATAGATAATTGTCACAAACTGTAATCCAAACTATAATAATTGTCTAAACACCATGTCATCAATCCTAGTCTATTGTTCTATGCAACCTTATTGGTTGAATACATTGCTGCTAATATAATACATAAAAATACTTAGAATGTGTCTGATATAAACTAAAAACATGAAGAGCATTTGAGCTTATGAATTCCAACATTCCTCCCTAAAATCAAATGCTTGATCCTTTTTCTTCTGTCTTGGTGAAATCAACTGATGATGGTAAAATCATCAGTTGTGTTGCATGTACCTTTAATCTCAATTAGTATTACGTATTGCATGTTTTGCACAATCTCACTTATCTCATTTAAGGGAGAAAAGTATAATTACTAATATGAGTTGAAATCAATGTAGAACCATGTTAATACAAATATCGCGTAAAAACGTTATTTATATTTTACGTATCTTACGGTTTTGATAATGGCAATTATAAATTGATGTGACGTAAATGTTTATGTAAACAAGTTATTAGTTGTACGTTTACACAGTCCGACGTATATCACTTCAGATATGAATAATGTGATTATAACGCACGTCGAATAATCAAAGAGCCCAAGTAATAAATATTTTTAAACACAATCTAAATATTTATTAAACACGTCTTAATTAAATAGTTACACATAATACACTTTAATTAAAATAACTAGACATTTAAATTACCTATTTAATTAAATAAAAACTAAATAAATTAGACTCCTTAATGCGCAAGTAATTCTAGAAGGATTAATTTTAAAAATGATTTTTGGTAAAATGCAATCTAAAAATCAATAGACAAAAGGTTGCCCAAAATACGCTTCGCGGATCCGTAGCTGGAAGGCGGTTTTGAGGAAAAAAGTTGGACTATAAATAGACACTTAGGTAGTGATCATCATACAAAAACCTAGAGAGTTCGGTTAGTATTTTAGGCCTAATACGTTGAGTGATAAGGTTGGTCTTGCCTTGTGAAAGACTCGTGTTAGCCTTAATAGTAATTAATAGAAGTGATGGTCATTCACGTTTAGGAACTTTGTAACGTGTGTTAGATATCGTAATAGAATAGTCAACGGGCTCGTGGATTGGGCTAAGCTAAATGGTTAGACGTTTAGTTAAGCTAGCCTTTTATCAGTTGTAATCCAATCCAAGTCCAATCCATATCAACGAGGCCCATGGCCAAGCCCATGAGGGCGTTTGTATGGAAGTATAAATACCCCTCAAATGTGTCATTTGAGGGGTGTTCTTGAGTGTGTATGTGTGTGTTTTTCTTAATGAAATAACAAGTTATTTCTTTCATCTTTCTCTCTTGTTTCATACGCATAACTTAACATCATTCAAGTCACCACCTTTCTTACTTCATATTTACGCATAAGTGTTTGTGTTTTACGTGTTATACTTGTGTGTTAAGGTTGGTATTCGTGATAAGGTTGAGAAAATCAAGGTCCTACAATTGGTATCAATCGCCTAACAATGGTTTAGGAGTGTTGTGTTACGTTTTTTGTTAAAAGTTTACAAGAAAGTTGCGCTTTTTATATAAAAACGTGAGCTTTTGGCATAAAGCTTTGATTTTTACGTGTTTTTTAAGCTAAAGTTGTAGTTTTTATTGATCTTTATGTGTTTTATAAGAAGTTTGTGCAAAAGAAATCATTTGGAATCGTGTTTTTGGGTGAAAAGTAGTGTTTTTGCAAAAATCTGCGCAGTCTACTCGTAAGGATTTCAAGTACAGAAAGTCAAAACCCTACTTCTACTCGTAAGACAGTCTACTCGTAAGAACCAAATCCTACTCGTAAGCATTTGGTGAAGAATTTTCGTGCAACAACGGTTACTCAGTGTTTTCCTTGCTTGGATAAGCCTGAAAAACATTTCGACTTGTGGATATCTCTCACACTTGGACAAGTGTGAAGGATTTTGGTTTATAACCTAATCTTACGCCTAAGGAAATCCTACTCATAAGGAAATCCTACTCGTAAGGAAATACTACGCCTAAGGAATCCTACGCCTAAGGAAGTCTACGCCTAAGGAAATCCTACGCCTAGCACCAAATCCTACGCCTAAGCTCAAGTTTACGAGTAAGATCTTCAGCAAAACTTCAAACGGCCATAACTTTTGAACCGTAACTCCGTTTTCAGCGTTCTACCCATCAAAACGACCGTGAGAACGAGGAGAATGACAAGCCAGATAAATTAAAGGTGATTCGGGTCAACCTTCGAGTCCTAAAAATGCTCCGAACAAAAGTTATTGAGGTTTTTAAGTTTTCAGACCCAATTTTCACTACAACAACCGAGCTTAATCTTCATCAAACACAACTCCTTTATCGTTGAATCGATCCTACATCAATTTTATCATCAAATACCTTCATCAATGGCTACTCAACAAGACATTCATGCAGCCGGTGCCGAAAACCGTCCTCTATCTTTGGAAAAAGGTGGATATCTTCAATGGACAAGTCGTATGCTCCGCTACATCAAGACCAAACCTAATGGAAAACATCATGATTCAATCCATTATGAATGGACCCTTCAAGCCTCGACAAGTCCAAGACCCTGGAAATCCTAATGCAACACCTCCCGTCCCACCATCTTTTCGTGATCAAGATGAATCAGAATACACGGACGAGGATAACAAGCAGGTTGAAGCAAATGACATGGCAATACACATTGTCCAACTGGGTTTACCAAGAGACATCTTTCTTCTTGTGAGCGGTTGTGAAGCGCTTACGATATGTGGGAGCGTGTTAGCGGCTATGTTATGGAACAAAATTGGTCAACAAGACATGGAGAACAAGTCGCTAGCGAATGGGAGAAGTTTACATCAACTCGGGAGAATCCATTGAATCCTACTATGGAAGGTTTTTCACTTTGATGAATGAGCTTATCAGAAACAAGTTGACACCCAAGACTATCGGGAGTAACATCAAATTCCTTAACAATCTTCAAGAAGAATGGGGACGCTACGTCACTATTGTCAATCAAACAAAGGACTTACATCATGTGAACTTTGATCAACTCTATGATTTTCTGAAACAAAACCAAGCTGAAGTCAATGAAGTTAGGAAAGAAAGATTGGCAAAGAATCATGATCCCTTGGCACTAATTGCAAAGACTCCAACTCTAGTGAACACACAACAACAACCTTCATCATCTTCCAATAACAACAACTTGCAGCAATACATTCCGCAACCACAAGCTGTTATCCCTCAACAACAATTCTACCCACCAGAACAACAAGTTATTCAACAACAACAGTATCCACAATACCAGGAACAAGGAATCACCGACCTTGAAGCTGAACAAACAGAGGCTTTGTCAAATGCATTTGCTTATTTGACTAAAGTATTCAAAGGACGCTATTCCACACCGACTAACAACAACCAAAGGATTTCATCTAACACTCGCAACAGGCAAATTACACAGCCGGGTTTGAATATGGGTCATCAAGGACAAATGGTTGGAGTTATTGGGAATCCACAGGGATATGCTACTAGATTTCACATGGGTAATCAGGCGGTTCCGTATCAGGGTAATCAGTTGGGTCAGAATGTTGGGAATAGAGCAGTGGCTAATCAAAATGAGAATGTTGCAGCTCCAGTCGTTGGGAATTATGGAAATGTGAATCAAGCTAATCGGGTTACGTGCTTCAACTGTCAAGGAATGGGTCACATGGCAAGGAATTGTCCTACTAAGCCGAAAAAGACGAATTCTGCATATCTTCAGAAAGCATTGCTGTTGGCACACAAGAATGAAGCGAGGATGCGGTTGAGTCTTGAGGAACATGACTTTATAGCTATTATGGATGAAATGGAAGACCGAGAGGACATCAATGAAAGCGCATCTTCATGGAAAATCTTGAGGAAGCTAAATCGACGATTCGACAAACCTTACATTTATGACGCCAATGCGATGTCGAGGTACCAATCATTGATCCATGCTATAACAATGTCATATTTAATGTGTTTACTCATGACGAGCGACATTCGATGGACGCTTGACACCTACTTATGATACATGCCTAGACGATCCGAGTAGTAGCAATATTAACTCTGAAACTCCAGATGTGAATCCTAGTGGAGGCTGTGTGGCACAAAATACTGAGACTGATGAGGAAACACGTGCTTTATTTGAATCATTGATTAATAACTGTGGCATTGAAATTGAGAAAGTAAAAAAATTCAATCGCGATGTTAAGGCCGTGAATGATAAATTGACCACTGAGCTTGAGAGGTATAAGGAGAATGCAAAAGCTTTTGAATTTCACAAAAACAAAGAGTCGGAATTAGAAATTGGTTATCAAAATTCCGTTTTAAGAGAAAAACAACTGCAAATCAAGTATGACACACTTGATGTTAATTTGAACTTAAAAATAAAATCTTTAAACGAGGAAATTTCTGATCTTAAAAACCAATTTTCTAAACAAAAAGCAACTTATTCTGATCTTGAAAAAGAGAAGAAACAGTTGATTAGTGATTTTTCAAAACGAGAAGATTCTCTTCTTGATGAAATTATTGAGAAAAATGAAAAAATCAACAAATTGGAAAATTTGCTTGTCACAACGGGTCATTCAGCACAAACTGTCAACATTTTAACAAATCAGACAAACCCGTATTTTCATACAGCTAAAAAAATGGCTCTTGGTAACAAACCTCCTTGTGCACTCAAGAAAGGTCAGAAAGAACAGAATGTTTTGTACAATGGAAAAGCTTTGTTAGATAAACATGAACCCATAGAAGTTCGTGATTCTCATGAAACGTTAGAACTCATTGACGAGAGTAGATCAAAAATGAAACAAAAGAACCCAGAAATAAAACCAATCGATTACAACAAACTTAACAAAATTTCTGGAATTAAATTTGTTCCTCAAAAAGAAAAGTCAACGTTTTCCATAACACCCAGTGTTTCAAACAAAGAGTCAAAATCAGTTTCAAAACCAGTTGTTGTTTCAAAATCATTTTTGAACATCGAACAAATGTCTTCAAACAATCCTTTTAACACAAGTGATGCTAGAAGCATTTTAGATGACGTTAAAATTAGAATTGGGCAACTTCAACGGATTGTTAATCTAAAATCAACATCAGTACTAACAACTGGTTTTCTAGTTTTGATGATGAAATGAAAAAGGTTTTCGAAACTCAACTTGCCACTCCGCTAAATAACATCAGTGTGCGGGTAATTCATTTTGAACAAGCATTCTTGAAAGAAACATGTGACTTTGTCAAGGACCATAAATCCCTGGTAAAGAAAGCTAATGACTGTTTTGAACACTTCAAAGTTTTGGAAAATATGAATGATTCTCTCTTCGAAGATGTTATAACTATCGATATTATGTCCATTGTTTTACAAACATATTCTGTTGAAGACCATGAAAGACTCGATCGAGACTTCATAATTGTTTCAAAATATGAAAAGCTCTTGAAAACTTGAAAAAGAAAATGTATCATATTTTAAACAACTTGATCGAAAAACTGAGGAATGCAAGTATGAAAAACTGTCGTATGAGCGTGCCTACAAGGACATGAAAGAGCAAAATGATCTTTTGAGGGCTCAGCTGGAATGTCAAAAAGGAAAGGTTGTGGATACTAAGATTGGAAAACCATTGACTGAGGAGAAAGCAAATGTTCCCAAACCGGTTTTTAAACCAAAAATGTCTATTTCTCATCCTCCTCCAAAAGTCAATGAGAAACATGATTTGTCAAAACCAGTCACTCCACCTGCCTTGCCTAAGCAAAAAAGAAACGATTGTTGAAAATGAAAAAGCAGATATCGAGAAACCAAAAGTTTTAGCAGCTATCACGGGTTTTGGAGATCTTCCGTTTGGAAATTATTTGATCACTCGGGTTTATTATGTCGAAGGGTTGGGACACAATTTGTTTTCAGTCGGGCAGTTCTGTGATGCATATTTAGAGGTTGCGTTTAGGATAAATGCATGCTTCATTAGAAACTTGGATGGCACTGATCTCTTAAATGGGAATCGTGATACAAACTTGTATGCTATCGACATAAACCAAATGGCCTCTTCATCACCAATATGTCTTATGACACGAGCATCTGGAACAAAGTCCTGGTTGTGGCATAGAAGGCTATCCCATCTCAATTTCGACACTATCAACAAACTTGCCAAAGAAAACATCGTCAACGGACTTCCAAAGTTCAAATACACCAAGGATCACCTATGTCCATCATGCGAACAAGGAAAAAGCAAAAGAGCATCATATAAACCCAAATCCGTACCAAGTTCGGAAGCAAAGTTGCATATGTTGCACATGGACTTATGTGGCCCAATGAGAGTTGAAAGCATTAATGGGAAAAAGTATATTCTTCTTATCGTCGATGATTATTCAAGATATACATGTTTTAAGTTTCTAAGGTCAAAAGACGAAGCACCAGGCATCATCATCACCTTTCTGAAGCGTATTCAAGTACTTCTTCAAGCTCCAGTAAGGGTAGTAAGAACATACAACGGCACATAATTTACTAATCAGGAGTTAAGAACTTATTTTGAAGATGTTGGAATCACACATCAGACATCAGTTGTTAGAACTCCACAGCAGAATGGGGTAGTTGAAAGAAGAAATCGAACTCTTGTGGAAACTGCTCGCATAATGCTAATTTATTCTAGTGCACCGTTATTTCTATGGGTTGATGATGTTGCCACTGCTTGTTTCACTCAGAACCGATCCCTAATCCATCCAAGATTCAATAAAACTCCATATGAGCTAGTGAACAATAGAAAACCTGATATCTCTTACCTTCACGTGTTTGGCGCTTTGTGCTATCCAACGAACGACAGAGAAGATCTAGGAAAACTGAAAGCTAAAGGTGATATTGGAATCTTCATTGGATACTCATAAAACTCGAGGAATTCGGGGTGTATAATGAAGAACTAGGAAGATAATGGAGACGATGAATGTGAATTTTGACGAACTTTCATAGATGGCTTCGAGAGACTCGCTCTAGAACCCGCGCTTAATCGATGGCTTCTAATCAAAGCAGTTAGAACCCGCACCAAACCCGCAGACTTACGGACACATCGTTCGGGACTCATACAACAAAGAGCTCCATCAACTTTTGCTAACACACCTCATGAACAAGAATGGGAGAATTTCTTCGAGTTAATGTTCGATGAATACTATGGTGGAACTTCGACAAATGCATCAAACCATCATTCCGCTGCACCCACTCAAAATCATCCACCACCACCAACAGAAGATGCATCTACCATGGTCGAAACCAATGCACCAACTCCATCAACGTCATCTACATCTACTTCTGCAAATCCTATTCTTGAAACAGTTTTACCAGCAGTTGATGAGCAAAACCAAAACATATCATTTCAAGAAGAACCTTCCCAAAACCAGAATGATGCAACGTTAGATGAAGACTTATTTGAAAACCCGTTTGATACGGAATCAGCTGAATCATCTTCAAGCTTACGAGAACCATCTAACTCGCATACATTTAACCAATGGTATCCTTCTACTCTGAAGTGGACAAAAGACCATCCAATTGAACAAGTTATTGGTGAACCTTCACGGCCAATTCAGACGAGATGCCAACTTGCCACCGATTGCGACTTGTACATTTACATTTGCTCAATTAGCAATATTGAACTGAAGAACATTCGGGAGGCAATGGCAGACAATGCATGGATAGAAGCAATGTAGGAGGAAATTCTCCAATACCGTCTACATGACTCTTGGGATTTGGTTCCAAGACCAATTGACATTCGCGTCATTGATCTGAAATGGTTATGGAAGAACAAAAGGGATGAAGAAACGACTGTAATTCGCAACAAAGCTCGGCTAGTGGCCAAAGGATACAGACCGGAAGAAGGAATAGATTTTGAAGAGTCATTCGCGGTAGCTAGACTTGAAGCGATCAGATTTTCTTGGCCTATGTAGCTTACAAAAACATCACGGTTTATCGGATGGACATTAAGGCGCATTCTTGAATGGAACTCGAAGAAGAAGTGTATGTGAGTCGACCGGAAGGCTTCACGGACATGGAACATCCGACTACGTCTACAAACTCAAAAGGCAATCTATGGTTTGAAACAAGCTCCAGAGCGTGGTATGATGAACGTCCTCTATCTTGATCAAAAACAATTTCACCAAAGGAACGGTTGATCTTGCCTTGTTTACAAGAAAATACAACGATGACATTTTGATTGTTCAGATTTATGTGGACGACATCATTTTTGGGTCCACTAATCCGAATCTTTCAAAACATTTTGAAAATCTCATGAAAAGCAAATTTGAAATGTCCAGGATGGGGGAACTAAAATTTTTTCTTGGTTTACAAATACATCAGTCCCCTCGTGGAATTTTTATTAATCGTTCTAAATATACAACTGAGATTTTGAAAAATCATGGTATGGATAATTGTGATTCGGTCGGAACACCAATTGTAACTTCACCAAAAATTAGAGCCGATTTATTTGGGAAACCTAACGATCCGAAGAAATATCGGAGCATGATTGGTTCTCTCATGTACCTCACTGCTAGTCGACCCGATATTCATTTTCCTGTCTGCTTATTAGCATAGTTTAAGGCAAAGCCTACCGAACTGCACCTCAAAGAGGTTAAACGGATTTTTCGGTACCTGAAGACATCCATTCACATGGGACTTTGGTATCCGAAGGAATCCGGATTTGATCTAATAGCTTTTTCAGATGCGGATCACGCAGGTGATCAATTTATAGCAAAAAGTACATCCGGAAGAGCACAATTTTTGGGTGAAAAGTTAGTAAGCTGGTCTTCAAAGAAACAAGATTGTGCTGCACTTTCAACCGCTGAAGCCGAGTATGTGTCTCTATCTGCGTGTTGTGCTTAAGTTCTATGGATGAGAACACAACTCATAGATTATGGCTTTACATTCGATAAAATACCTATGTATTGTGAATCGAAAAGTGCCATAGCCATATCATGCAATCCTGTTCATCACTCAAAGACTAAGCACATTCGTGTCCACTACCACTTCATCAAAGAGCACGTAGAAGATTGTACTGTTGAATTATTTTTCGTGAAGACAGATTACCAACTCGCTGATCTATTTACGAAAGCCCTTAAAAAAGAACGGTTTGACAATTTAGTTCGACGAATTGGAATGCGAAACCTAACCCTTGAGGAGTTAGAACGTCTTCTCGAATCTTCTTGAAAATGATTTCCAAAAAGCTTCGCTGTAAATATTTTTGAAAAACCAACAAAAGAAAAATATAAAAATATAAAACTTTCAAAAAAAATACAAAAACAATATAAAATCAGAAAACCAAAAATATTCTTCTCACGACATGTCTCTCGTATAATCGATATTCTGTACGTTTCTAGAAATGTCATTCAACAATGATACGGACATGTACAGATGATTGAGCGAGAGTTATTTAAATGTTTTCTAAAACATGTCATTCCTCAAAATTTCTTCAAAAAATGGCTTTCGTATACTTCAGTACGAAACCCTTACAAAAAATGATGACTTTTGATTATTTTCAAATCAAAACTCGTGCTTTTAAAGAAAAATCTAGTGTACGCTTCAGTGCACTACATTTAAAACTGGTGAGAAATCATCATCATCTTGAGCACCATTTCAAGATTGTTCAAAAAGATTTTTCAAAATCTTTCAAAATATTTTGTGCTCAAGATAACTCCCTCCAAACCCTCTATTGATTATGCTTTCTTAAAGGGGGAGTATAAAACCAAAATGTTCCGATTTCATGCTTAAATCAAATCCGTTTGTCTCCCAAAAAGATTCTAAAAATGTTGTTTAATCTGTTGATATCAAAAATATCACGAATATGCTATTTTTGAGGGGGAGAAGATGTGATTAAAATGTGATCAAAAATGTTTAATGACCGTTGTTTGAATCTCAAAAGAGCTCGACTCAGTTGAAACCATTGAATTGACGAGGAATCAAAGTCAGTAAATGTACCATTTCGAGAAACTCGTGATAGACATGCACTTTCATGGGTCTAACCTTCTTTCCAAGAAGAATTTACAACTTCAAGGTAGTTATTAGAGCTAGTTGTCACCTAAACACTGACAATGGAACTCTTTAACTAAGCAACGTAACCGTGTCTCGTGGGGAATTGTCTATCATGAGCCGATCAATTCAAAAAGTGCGAACTCTACCCTCTCTGTGCAGATTTAAGTTAAAACAACATAAGCACATGTGAAGGGGGAGTATTTCTGAAAATCAAAACTCTCAAGGTGTTAACAAAATGTTTTGATAATCATAAACACTTTGAGAGATTTTCAAGAAAAAGGTTTTATGGCAACATAGGATAATCATGGAGTTATAAGGTGACTAAGGATAGGAAAATCCATCCTATGATCCGCCAGATCCGGAAGGATCTACCCAAGGACAATACCCATAGTTAGTATTAGAAGTCCTTAGGTATGATTGAAAAAAGGAGTAATGTGAGAAAGGAGAAAGAAGGGGTTGAAGAATTAAAAAGAAAAGTAAAAGAAATGGTGAAAAGAAATAGCCCTCCATACTCAACCTTAGGGCAGAAACCGGGTTCAATTCATCTACTACTGGTTGTCACTAAGTTGACACCAGATTGAAGACAAAGACGTCATGGACCCAGTGACGCACTGCACCTAACCTTCTAGCCACTCAATTCCTCTTAAAAGGATTTGTTTCATTCTCACTGGGAACCCTGCATAATCTATCGACTTTCTCTTAGAGATTGTTGGTATTGAAGAAAGAGACCCTCTCCCTAGTCTCCGCTTAGGAAACCAAAATGCACTAATCAAGTATAGAGCCACGAGATTCATCAAAAGATCTCATAGGAACACATGACATTTCATCGCTTGTTTTTCATCAATAAGGACACAAGTGACATATTATAGAGTCCTACGCAGATCTTAGCAATCTTCCAGAACATTTATGAGGGGTTTACATTAGTGATCCTCAGTGATTGAATGGAAATTCTGCACTGGTCAACATCAAACAGACACGACAGCAGTCACGGTAATTCTTTATGGATTACGCTAGTGTGTCTCAAACGGTCTGATCGTGAAGTGATGCTTTGTGTACTTCAATGACTCACCGAATGTAGATATACTTGTATATCGTGTTAGCCTCTTGGCGCCTCCAGTTCGAGAACGACCTTTGTAAGAATTAGAGATGTGTTTCACACTATCTTGTTAACACCCTCAAGTTCGAACCTATAAGTCTTGGAAATCCCGCTAAGGAGATTCCTTTCACGAATCGAATCGAAGATGAGGTCATTACTTGAATTTATTCAATGTAATGTCAATCGTCCCTTATGGGATTCGGACGGCTGACTCGCCCGACCAAGGTGAATGGAATCAAGACATTCATCAGTATAACAATCGTAGTGGTCAATTCTTTAAGAAAAATCCACAATGATCGATTGGTATTTTCAACTAACATATTCATGCAGGTACTGATAGTCCCTTGGAGGAGAGACCGCACCATCTTCCCATGCTCATACCAACAACAAATGAATGTTCTTATCAAAATCAAAGGCAAAACAAAGTTAAAGACGATTCTTCGTCAATGTCAAAGAATTTACTAAGTTTAAAGACTAGAGAACTTCATCATCGGAAATTCAAAGTCAAAAAGAAGTGTGAGCATGGTGGAGAATGAAGTGGAGACACCTATCCCAAAGAATTTGACAAAAGGCAGACAACACCATTAACTGATCATAAAGCATGAAGGAATGAAAATCAAGACCATTCTATATCTACACACAAAATTCAAGCTCAAGGAAAGTAAAGACCTAATCAAGTGGAGCATCTTTTGAATGACCACCCCTTAGGGGGAGATTGTTAGCCTTAATAGTAATTAATATAAGTGATGGTCATTTACGTTTAGGAACTTTGTAACGTGTGTTATATATTGTAATAGAATAGTCAACAGGCTCGTGGATTGGGCTAAGCTAAATGATTAGACGTTTAGTTAAGCTAGCCTTTTATCATTTGTAATCCAATCCAAGTCCAATCCATATCCACGAGGCCCATGAGGGCGTTTGTATGGAAGTATAAATACCCCTCAAATGTGTCATTTGAGGGTGTGCTTGAGTGTGTATGTGTGTGTTTTTCTTAATGAAATAACAAGTTCTTTCTTTCATCTTTCTCTCTTGTTTCATACGCATAACTTAACATCATTCAAGTCACCACCTTTCTTACTTCATATTTACGCATAAGTGTTTGTGTTTTACGTGTTATACTTGTGTGTTAAGGTTGGTATTCGTGATAAGGTTGAGAAAAACAAGGTCCTACAACTCGATATCTAGCTTAGTATCGGTAAAGAAGTGAAGCGACGTTGTAAGGTTTTCTCTGCCACAAGGGAGCTTGTTGATATAGTGCTTGTGAACTTTCGAGTTGGGTACTCGGGGAGTGGAGTAGGGCGAGGAAGAGAGCTTCGTGCGAACCACTATAAATCACCGTGTTTATGGGTTTGATATATATATATATATATATATATATATATATATATATATATATATATATATATATATATATATATACATTCGCATTTACTTATCATTTATTGTTTATATATTATTGTATATTTTCAACCCCTTTAATTTCACAAACCAAAATTATCTAAAGATTCAATAAGCTAATCCTATACACTTATTTTTTCAAATTAAAAAAAAAAAAAAAAAAATCCGTTTCCACTTTTTTTTTTAATAAAATATCTTGCAAATGGTAAATTATCAAGTGAAAACAAATACATTATCGCGACGAGTACTTTTTTTATCTTTCAATAGAAGGGCACTTCGATATACTTTCGACAAACTTTTTTTCGATATTTTTTTCAGTTACGTCTGGAAAAATCACATATGATTTGTATCACAAATCACATGTGATTTCATAAATCACATGTGACTTGTGATACAAATCACATGTGATTTTCTAGATGTAATTGAAAAAAATTGAAAAAATATTCGTTGAAAGTATATATAAATGCACCTCTATAAAAGGATAATTTAATTCTCGTCGCGATGGTATGATTCGCTTTGCCCAACGATTAACGGTTTGCGAGATATTCAATTTTTTTTTAAATTGAAAGTTTTTTTTTTTTTTTTTTTTTTTTTTTGATGAAAAAATGGATGGTCAGGATTGGTTCATTGGATCTTTAAAGAATGTTTGATATACATTGAATTTTTCTCTTACTAATATATCTTCGATCTCGGTTAGTATTATGTATTAATATGTTTTGCACAATCTCATTTACCTCATTTAATGGTGTTCCATTCGACTGATTGATATGACATATTTCGAGGTCAACACCTTAGAGCATGGGGTATGGTTGATTTCGTTTCTCGCCGAAGCTGACATGGAGCCTCGCCACTTCATTTCGTGGCTCGCCACGATACCATGCCCTTTCGCCACAAGCAATCTCGCCGTTACAACGAAACACAAAACGACAACTAAAAATCGAATATATCCGTTTCTTTTTCAAACGGTTTAATTTCAAAAAAAAAAAACTTTTTCTTTTTAAAATAAAAACTTTAACCACCCTCTTAAAAATAATACCTCATTTTCATAAAATCATCCACACTCTTTTCTTTCAAATCATTCACACACTACTCTTTCAACTCTTTACATCTTAAGCAAAAAAAACATGAGTGGTTCGGATTCCGATCTTGATGATATAGAAGATATCAAGATGATTACGAGCAGCTGCAGTTATGGGCAATCGTTGGGAGAAGATGAAGTCGAAAGTTCACGCACCGTAATTACATCCGGCGTGACCGTGAAATTGCCGAAAACGTCTTATATCGGACTATTTTTACGATCCTCCAAAATATCCGAGTACTATTTTAGGCGTTGATTTCAGATGAGCCGTCAACTATTCTTACAAATAGTACAAGGTATTGAAAATTATATTCAAAGCTGTTGATCCTCTTCCACCGCATTTTGATTTCTTTAGAGTCCAGGCCGATCGTGTGGTGTAATGAGTATGAGTGTAATTATGAAATGCACATCTTCCAGACGCCAATTGGCCTACTGCACCGCACTGATGCATTTGATGAATATTTGCAAATGGGGTCACACTCGCACGCGATTGTCTAGATTTTTTACTATGTGTGTAATTGAATTGTTTATGCCCGAGTTTTTAAGAAAGCCTAATTTGGGTGACATTCACAATTTATATAACGCACATAACACCGTCCATGGGTTTCGGGAATGCTTGGGAGCATTGATTGTATGCTTGGGAATGGAAAAAGCGTCCGTTGAGTGGCAAGGGCAATTTCATAGAGGTGATAAAAATATCCAACTATTATGCTTGAAGCCGTTGCATCATACGATTTATGGATTTGGCATGCATTTTTTGGGGTAGCGGGCGTGAATAATGATTTAACTGTTTTGAATAATTCACCGTTATTCGACGACCTTCTTGATGACATCGCCCCCAAGGTTCCGTTTCAAGTAAACGGTGCAACATTTGAAAACGGGTATTACCTAGCTGACGGGATTTACCCAACTTGGTCATCTTTTGTCAAATCTTTCTCCACTGCATATTCGGAGAAAAATGCCTTGTTTAAACAAAAACAAGAAAGTGCTCGCAAAGACGTTGAAAGAGCTTTCGGGGTCCTTCAAGGACGTTGGCATATTATAAGCCAACCGGCGCGTGCTTGGACTATCAACAAGCTAAGAAGAATCATGTACACGTGCATCATATTGCATAACATGATTTTGAAAGATCAACAGTTTGCGATATCCGAATTGAACGATATTTATGTTTGTCCGCGAGCAAATATACAACGGACATGGATTGAGCGATGCGATCTACAACGAAAGAATGCCAAAGAAGCTGCGTGATAAAGCAGCACGACGCAAGACTTCAACGAAATATCATTGAAGCATGTTTGGCAACTACATCAAAGCAACAACAACATTAGTTTAAATTTCTTATGTTTTTATTTCGCAATGTATTTTAAATTTCGTATGTTTTTTTTTTCAGGTGTATTTTTTTTTATGTTGTATTTTTATTTTAAATGAATGGAATGAATTTAATTGTGTTTGGAAAATATGGAAAAGAAATAAAATGAGGGTGGGTGGGGCCCAAATGAAGAGAAGTGAGTAAGTTGTGATTGGGGGGTATTTTTTAGTTAGTGTGTTTGAGTGATGTGAAGGTGATGTGGCACACGTGGGGCCCAAATGAGGAGAAGTGGTAAACTCATGATACCCCATGCTCTTAGTGCACAAAATTATTTAATTATTTAATGGTGTTATTCGGCAACTTAAAGATCATAAAACTTAAATTTTGGTCTATAACTACTTTTTGAATTGTAATTCATGACAACTTTTTATAAATGTTTCTTAAAAAAAAAGGTATACTTTGTTTATACCGAATGACAGTAAAGTTACTTTCTAATTTGTTGTAATGTTTCATTTTCAGTTTTTATGCATTCTTAAATATATTTTAGGAATTGTTCTTTGAGTATGTTACAAAAAATTTCAATTATACTTTAATTATTCTACGTTGTATGAATACGGGTTACACCGAACACGTAATAACAATATCGTTACTATAATTGTTTGCTGCTATAAAATCCCGATGTTACAGATACTCGTCTAGTGTAAAATAGAAGTGAAATGGATAAGTTGTAGATAAATTGATTGCATTTAATTGGTATTTATAGAGTAATTTAAAAAAATGTGGGTGGGGGTGATGTCGGGGGAAGCAAGTTGTTGGGTACAACGGTCAATTGCTGACCCCGTCTTTTCTTGTACGCCAGTGGTATGGTGTTCTCGATCGCGCGGCGGATAGTGTCATGGCGCAGCCATGTCGTAAAGGCCCTTGGCACCCCTCTCTCACATTATGACACCCAATGCTCTAACCCTCTATCTACCTGAGCTCAACCTAAGGTAGTCGAGCCAAGTGTAAGCCCTATTGAGTACAAGTTCAGATGACTCTGTTGCAGCCCAACTCGTCACAACTTAAAAAAGAAAAAAGGAAAAAATCTTTGCTTAGTAACATAGTGAAAACAATATATCTATTTCGGGACATATACAATTTTTTAGAGAATCCAATATGATCTACTTTCCTTTGGTTTCAGTGGTTTAATTGTTCAATGTGGCGCATAGGTAACAAAACTATATCATTGACATGCTTCATGTATGGGTTTGATTATCCCATCTCCTCCGGAAACAAATGCTTTGAGATCACAGAGAACTTAGATAGTCTTTTAGCAAATTAAAAAAAGGGTTTGCAAATGAAGATCCTTCTGATCTCTCAAAAATGATTCCGTCCATACGGGCTTGCACCCCATCACTTGATGTCAACCCATCCATCAGTTGCTTTAATGTTGTGTCTATTCCGACTACTGAGCTCCCTATGCCACTAAGGATTTCTGGTAAAGAGGGTGATGATTTTGACAGCTCAACCAATTTAACCTGGATACAACCAGCAATGTCATTAGAAAAATTAGAGGTGGTGATAACCTATTTATATAAAAACGGTCAACCTGAGTTTTATTCATGCTTCTTAACTAGTCATATGGAAGTAGCAGGCTTTATCAGAGGTGGCTTTGTTTTTCATAACTTGCATCATGGTAGAATGCATGTTTTAGACTTTAGATCAGAATTAATCTGTTTCGTTGACCAATTCTGAATTGTTAGAAGTTTAAAACCATTAGGAGAATACGGAACCAACCTTTTTGTCCTGAGGTATGTTAGCCTTCTGTTTTGCTATAGCAATAGCCCTCGAGAAACCACCAATGGCATCGACTAAACCACGTGAAGCAGCATCATTACCTGTCCATACTCTTCCTTGAGCATACTCTTCCATCTTATCTTCCTGCACATAACAGCTTTGGGTGTTAACTGCATAGACAGGTTACATTTTTTATTTTAATTTGCAAGGCGCATACGCAGAGTACTTATACAACACCTTTTAGTACGACCCGACCAGGTAACAGGTCAAAACAAGTTCAGATGAAAACAAGTCATATTTTAGACAGACCGGGTTGGGTAGAATTTAACTACAAAAACTTTTTGTGGATATTTATGTTAATTGTAGAAAAGATAAAATATTATTAAAATCTTAATTTAGAAATAGACAATAGACAACTTTGAATCCACTTGACCAGTTCCCCTTTCAGCTAGAAAACCTTTAAATGATCCATTTGAGATAATACATGTTGAAAATTTGACCCAGTTAACGCAAATGGGATGAATTTTAAGTGACTACATACACTCATTGATCTTGAAAATGCTGCCTTGTTGCGAAATTGTTTATAAGAATTCATGGCAGATTCTGCAAAGAGTTTCTCTTCATCGGGTCTGCACATAGGTTTAATTAAGTGATTAGAATGACAAGAAAATAAAATCAAACACCAGCTGTAATTTTCTGATGAACAATGTGCAATACAAAAGATAAATGGACAATGGAGACTAGAAATCTTCATTCAATCAGATATGAGTAAAAACAGGTACATTTTAGTACAAGCCAGATCTAGTCGGATAGACACAAAACAGCACTTTTTGGCCAAATAAAGATTATTAATTAATGAATGACGATTAGTGACATACATGTGATTACAAAACCTATTCTATTATGATAATTTAACCTTTTTAATAAAACGATTTAAAAGGTTGTATACTTTTATGCATTATAAACACTCTTTTGGCCACTTTGACCAGGTTGACCCATTTGACCCAATTCTTTCTTAGCTAATGTTTATTTACACCATTTGATCCGTTAAATACTTAACTAACCTAAATTCACCCATTCATTTGTAAATTTAGTTCAGTATTGAAAATTCCACCTCTCCGTATGAGGAATTCCAGTTCTGAACAGATCAAGGATCCTCTCACCTGAAAGGTCGCTGGTCAGCAGCAGTCAGCTCGGAATATCGTCCCTTTGATATGATTTCCTTGTTGAAGCCAATCCTTTCATACAGTTTCCCCAAATTGAACTTGCCTATATCAAAAAGTAGTGTTTAAGCATGAACCTATAAAGAAGTCAAACATGGTAAAAACAAATAACTGTAGATTTGTTCAAAGCATACGAACATAGGCCTTCTGATAACACAAGTAAAGCATTCTCAATTCAAAGTTTGAAACGCAACCAGATTGTAATATTCTTATTGTTGCTTTGATTTATAATGAAGTGTTCAAGTGACTTAACAAACATAAGTAAATATTAATACAGATATTAGGTAGAACATTTATGCGATATACCTGTGACAACACCAATTGAACCTGTCAATGTAAGGTTCTCTGAGACTATGGTCTGTGCTGCCATCGCCATGTAGTATCCTCCACTAGCTGCCACATCAACCATTGATGCAACAACAGGCTTAGATGCAGCCAATAGCCTAATTTCCCTCCACATTCTGCACCGAATAAATAAGCAGATGAGAAATAATACAATTTTGTAACTTGGAAATTGTTGAAAAACGACAACCCTGAATGGTCTTGTAATTATCGGTCTATTATTTTAACAAGGAACAAAAAATTTCATGTCACATGACACATTCATATTGTAGATGGGTGCATATTAAGATTAAATATTGAGCTTTTTCTAATCCCAAAAAAGCATCACTTACAAGTCAGATGCAAGAGCATCACCTCCAGGGCTATCAATTCGGATGATGACAGCCTTATACCTTTTTGACTCTGAAAAGAAATAAGAAAACATGGAATACTAACATAAATATCCAAATAAGACCATGAAATTTCTTTATAAATCTAAAACCACACTTATGTATAAAGATCCTAATGATTGTAAAAAGATGCTAATGTGTTACAGTACCCTCAATTTGTCCAACCGGGTCTTCTAGTACCCCAAACTCTTAATGGTGCTGAATAGTACCCTCAACTTGGAAAATTGGATACCTTACTACCTTGACTCGGTTTAACACGCTCATATGAATAACAATAAATAGACGTGGCTCATGTAGGATCTTAAACAATTGATCAAAGTTTGTGGAATAAATTCCATGCTTTTCTCTATCCCCAGTCCTCAGGTACCACTACCTTAAGAGAATCTTAAACGACTGATCAAACTTTGTTGAATTAAAAGGGTTCTATTAAAATATATTATGGTAATGATATCTTACGGGTAGGGAATTCTCATTTTGAATGTCATATGTCGGATTTTACTTACAACAAGGGCTTCCTCAAATTTTAAGAGAACACAAGATGATGAAATGAATGGCATGTATAGTAAGTAAACCGTATTTGAAGTGTAATTTGTATTTTCAATAATATTGATTGATAAAAGCAAGTTCTCTTATTCAGTTGTGCAGATACTTCTTTTAAGATATTAGATACAATGAATTAGCATCTCTTAAGGGTATATGGAATTAGCATATCACGAGCAGATTCTGCTTTGATAAGTAAATGATAGAAAAACCCATGTTAGATTATAGAAATTTGGCACAAACTGTAATGGCATGAATTTTGTGTTAATTCCTCAATCAAATCTCAACATCGAACTCACCTTTCATGAGATCAATTTTGATTCACTAGTGGTTAATTGACGTCTTGTTTGTCTTGTACTCTGCATTGCAGAGCTTTGGTATCGGGTAGTGCGGCGTTTCATTTTATCACTTATTTTGATTTTTTAGTAACATATTTTTATTGTTATTGTTAAAAATAATTAACAGAAAAAGTCACGTGGAAAGCTTGTGAGTGAGGTAAACTCAGGGTACTAAGAAATCCAAGTTTCCAAGTTGATGGTACTGTTCTATACCCTTAGAAGTTCAGGGTACTAAAAGACCCGGTTAGACAAATACAAGGTACTAAATTGCATTTTGGCCTTTCAAAAAAAGAATTCATTTCATAAGAAGCCTTCGAAAAATTCCAAGAAGAAATGCCAACAAAGGGGAGGTTGGGAATGAAAAAGGGGGGCTATTTTTGTTATAAACAAAAAAAGTGATGAGCAACACAAATGATGAACACAGAAAAAAGTGATGAACAAAAATATTAACGCAATTATTTTCATCACAAATTTATTTATGTATTTATTTTTATTATTTTTTTTTTAAGAACAGCAAATCTCACATAATATACACTACAATCTATCTCACACGTCCTAAGCAGGACTTGAACCCACAACCATTTGGTTGGGGAGCTTCTCACACAACATGGGGTACCATTGGGACACAAGCCTTTTGGTATCACAATTTATTTAATTGTTGAGGATCAGAGTTGCAGACTTGTGGTTGTACAAATAAACATGTTCTTTTGCAGAATCCCACCAACATATGTGGCATAATAGGTCGTTCCGACAAGTTGAGAAATAGTTGAAACAAGTTCGGGTTGAAATGGGTCATTTTTGGTACTAGTTGAATTGGACAGGTAAGGGTGGATTGACCCACAAAGACTTTTCCATTTCCAAAAAAGAAATATACATGAATAAAAAAGTAAACCATTGAATAAAACAGTTGAGGTTGTATGCAGTTATAATAGCCTTTTGACGAGTTTCAACCCGTTTGAACTATTCCCCTTCTAACTAATTATTTGCCCGTTTGAGAATAAATGCAACCCAATTCGACCCATTTTTAAGTAAATGGGTTAGAATTCCCGCTTCTAATACCAACAAGGAAGCTGATGAAATATCTGTATAAACTAATTTCAAATACTTTTTTACATACCTCTAACAGTGCGAATTTTCTCAATGAACTGTTCAGCGATGATGCCTGAACTAGGTGAGCTAAACGGCCCTCGCACACGACTGATGCTACCAGATGCTCTAATTACTGCTATTTGATCCTTGCCACCTGATAACCCCACCGTCGATTTCTTAACTCTTGAGTATTTCCTGGAGTAAGAAAAACACAATATTCCGTTATTTAGCTGGTGCAAGCATCAAGCAAGATGACGTGTTATAAAATCACAGACAAATACGAATCTCAAGCATAAAGACGTATTATAAGGTGCGATAAGTGCTTAAATGGACAGCTATGGGCCTATGTGCGAGTCTGTATCTGGAACAGCACGGAAATTTAACTTTATTAAGCTTGAACAAGAATAGCAAGTCTAGGATTTCAAATTAAAGTATTGCATTATTAGTTGAACTTAGATACTAGAGGATGTTGCAGTGAGTGTATTCTAAAAAAAATACAAATACATATCAGTGAGCATATATCAATCATCAAATGCAATTACGATGTCATTTATAAATAGACTGGGACGAGCATATGTATTAAGTAGTTGTCTAAAAATGGGCTTGTTTGACTGCTTGGGAAATAAAAAAGGTAATCTTTTTGCGCAGGTCAAATCGCGCCAGTCAGGGTGGACCTAACAATAAGGGTGGCATCTTATGATGACCTAATAAAGTAACTTCAGTTTTTTTCTCAAAAAATAAGGATGGCATATTATGACAGTACAGATGCACGTAGACAAGGTCACGTGATTGATGATATGCCATTTAGTGAAGGCATAGAAATTCAAGATGTCAACTGCTATTGTTGGGCCAAGAACTAGACCATAACTAGACCCCGTGGATTAGTCGGCCACAAGGTCGGAAATCATGGTTAAAAAAAAAAAAAAAAAAAAAGAGTGAAGACAATAATAAAGAGAGACCATTACTTGTAATCAACAACCGGAAGTTTTTTCTCCTCTGCAATGCCCAATTTTGTTTTCAACATAGACGTAACCTGAAAAGGTTACACATTACCAGCAACATATCTGAAATGGTATATCTATCAAAAGGAAAAAAGAAAAATAGTGAGCTCTATGCTAACGCTAGAACTACCTTTTTAGTAGACGAAAGTGAAAACCACAAACATCAACACTCAATCTTTAAAAGAATTTGAACTTGAAAATCTATTAAATGGAAAAAGTAAGAAGAATTACATTCCAATCCTAAAATAAAAAGTCTGGGGCGTGTTCTTTTCAAGTTTATACCTCATCATCGTATTTAATATCAGTTATCCATCCATCTGCTTTCAACTTTTCTATTTGGTAAACTCCTTCATTAATAAAATTCTCGATATCTTCTTTTTCCTTTCCTGCGAGAGAAACATAATCAAAACTTGTATTTTGATACATCAAGATTGTAAGGGAAAACACTAAAAAACTTCACCTTTGGCTTGAGAGATCTTATCAACCCAATTCCCATAAATATTATCTAGCAAGGTGGTAAGCACCTCACGGTTTTCTTCAGATATATTCTTGCGCGTTAATTGATCACCAGCACTCTTATATTTACCAATCCTCTGCACTTGTGGTTGCACGCCTACTTTCTCAAGTACACCTTTATGCACAACACTCTGGTTAGGTGTATTAGTTGATTTGGAAATTGATAGTGATAGGTACAAGTATAAACATGCGATTATAAATCTAACTCTCTGTTTCTGAATAGCTGTAGCATATTTAAGAAGTAACTTGGAATTTTGCAGAGTGAAGCCCTAGTAAAACGATTTTCTTATTCGCAAATCGCAAGAAGTACCAGTAACAGTAAATTGCATTCTGCTGACTGATATAAAACTTGAGCTGAAATTTGATATACCAGTATTTACCTCCAAGAAATTGTGCTTGAGCTGTTAGACCATACAATGAAAAATAAGCACTAGGAGGGGCATACAGCTCTTCACAGGCACACCCGAGATAGTACTCTTTTTCACCCCATAAGGGCGCATAAGCAATAATGAATTTTCCTAAAAATTGACACATTTAATAAATATATCAGTGCCCTTTCTAAATAAATAATCTACCAGATACAAATAACGGTATAACAATAAAGGGCCAGATGAATACAAATTTTATCTTATACTTACCATGTAATTTAGTCAAAATTCTATAAATGATAAAATTACCTGACTTCTTAAAATCTAATATGTGCCTTCGAATTTCTTCAATCTTACCCCATCCACAGTTCAGAGTTTCGATGTGGAGATAAACACCTGATATACGAGGATCATATGCTGCCTTTATCAAGTTTTCACATATTTGAGGCAGGGATAACCCTGAAGAGAAGCGAGTCTTCACCTGATCAGATATCTGAATATGGCAGCAGCAAAAAATTTAGTACATCAGCCTATATCTTTAGTTAAATACACCTAACTAGGCAATACAAACTTAAGAATGAGGAACTTGTACATAACAAGGAATCATAGGAGAGTATGTAGGGATCCCACTTAACCAAACTAAGTTAATTAGTTTCAATTCTAGTTCCAAATGGTGGACTCTATCTAACAGTTCCGCGGGTTCAAGTTACATATTGGAAGTTGTAAGTCCTAAGTCAGAGCCATAGTCTAAATAATTGGAGTATCTTTTGTAAGAGGATTTTCTAATTAATCTTAGTTACAGAGCTTATCAAAAGAACGAGGCCATAGCAAGTTGAGTTCAGACACTAGGAACATTTGACAGTCATTGTTTGTCAGACAGTAAACTGTTGGACCATTAATGTTATAGAATCAATATTAAGGGTAGTTAAGTGTATATATATTATGTATATCTGTAAGGTTTGGTATATAACCGAACATTGTATGGGCTGGGTCAATATAACCGTTCCAGAAAGGGTTGTAACGTTTACTTTGTGAGAATGGTATTCTCTCTTCCATTGGTACCTATTCAATATGTATAAATAGAATAGAGTCTGTAAACAATAATCATTCAACATCATCAATCAATACATGTTCCATTCGGATAAATCTGTTGTATCACATACAACATAATCGTTATTATGTTGTGATATTTATCAGAATCAATTCTTGTATTATATCGATCCTGAAACATCATGAACCTGTGAAAATCCGAACATGGTATCAGAGAGGGTTGCAAGATCAGCAGTCGTGATTCAAGTTATTTTTAGGATTAGGGAAAGAACCCTAATCGGAGCTACTCAACCCAGAAGGAGAACCGAAACACATGAGGAAGACTTGAAGAATTGTTACAAACGAACCATTGATATGATCGAGTGTTACAATAATACAACTTTTAGGCCGGGGTTCAATGAAGAACCTGTAATAAACAAGACGGTTGAAGATGTGATCATGCCAAGAAAAGGATCCCACAAGAGTGTGGTGGGTCGAGTAACGGGCTAGAAGTTGTAAACACATATGAAGGTTGTGAGATTTTTTCAAGGAAATAAAACTCGCTTTGGTGTAATCTTAGAAGGCAAACAACATTTCAAAAATGTTCCCCTCAAACTAGTGCCTAGTAAATAACCTACAAAAATGAGAAATATCCGCAAGCAAATTAGTAATACCAACTTATGAACTTATCTAATTTTAGAAAATCTCATAGAGAGTGCTTCTCAGCAGGAGCACGAATGGAGTGCAGCTAGCAGCTAATCCTAGTGGGGAAACCATAGTGGCGGATCTAGAATTTTATCAAAGGGTATGCACTTCAATTTGTAAACGCCAAAGAGTATGCACTAAGTGTTAAAATCTCAAAACTATATAGATAAAATAAACGTTTTACGCTAGCCATGGTGCTCAAACGGTATGCACGCGCATATCCTCTACCTCAAGTGAACTTTTCGAAATTCAAATAAGCCGGAAAAATAAGAAAAACCGAAAATGAAGAAAGCAAACCTGACCGCGCAATTTCAAGGTCAAAACACTCCCTTTCTTGACCCGCTGCCACGGATACGCAAACAACATCCTAAACTTAACCACCAAACTCTCCCAAACATTTCTCTCCACATACTCAAATTCACCACTCGGATAACTCTCCACGTCACCACTTTTTAACCCTCCATTACTATCCAATTCACTTTTATCATTATCCTCCGACTTAACGTTTTCACTTTTAGTTTCCGAGCTGGCGGACCGAACAGTTATAATCCGATGAGGTTTTGGAAAAGTGGATTTAAGGGGAGTGAAATGTATGGAGGGAGTGAGGTGGAGTGGTGGTCGGGATTTGGTCAGGATTGCGGTGGAGATGTGGACGGTGGTTGTCAGGAGTCTAGACATGGTGGTGATGGCGGGAATTAGATAGGGGGAAGGAAGGATTGGAAATGTAACACGTCGTTAAGTTACTTTTTCAGGCTTTGGTGATTCATATTTTGGTCGTGATAAATAAATATCTACAATTCTACACGATAAATCTTTTTGTCGACGTTTCTTTTGTACGCAACAAACTTTGGCATTTTAAATTTTAGAGTAAATTACACGGATTGGTTTCTCTAGTTTACGTTGATTTAGGGGATTTTGGGTGTGTTTTTTTTTATTAAGATGCTGTGGGTCTGAATTTGACTATCACATTTTACTGGTAAGAGGTAATTATTAAGTCTGAATCTAAATGAAATAATGTTGTTTGTTTTTTAAATTATTTTTAATTATCTGTTTTTAAGTATATAGTAAACCATAAGAATACGATGAATGTATCTTTTAAGATTAATATTTGGAAAAAAGTTTCAATTTTAAAATTCACATAACAGAGTTTCGGTTCATCTATGTTAACAAACGTGTTACGGCTATCATTGTTTTCACGAAAACTAGCTCGATATCTAATCCAACAAACCTTAAAAATTAGCCCAATGTTATTTGTAATCCAAATTATAATAATATTTGTATAATAGAATTAGGCTAAAAGATTATAAACACATAATTGTGTGGCCAACCACAAACCTACTAACTTAAGCCCAACCCATAAGCTAACTCTAAACCTAATTGATGAGTCTCTAAATACTCATCATTTTTGTACAAAATAAACTGCAAAATCATCTGAAAACGCTCAAAAACACATCAAAATGATCAAATTATCACAAATCAGTGTTTTATGTGTTTCAAATGCAAAAATATCAAAATCAGATGAAAAACATATCAAATTTGCAAAATTGCGGTTTAGTCCCCAAGTTTCTAAAATTGTCAAAATAGTCCCCGAGTCAAAATTTCAAAGAAAAGTCACCAAAGGTCCTTTTAAATCATAAGTTGTCAAATTTAGTCCTTTGGTGAAAAATATAAAAGTTTGAGAAAATTGCAAAAGTGGTCCTTGAGTTTGAAATTTGGCGAAATGGCCCTTGAAAATTGCAAAATGGCAAGTTTGGTCCTTGTACTTTTGAAGATTGTCACTTTAACCCTTGGATCAACTTTGATGAATTGATGAGTTTAGTCCTTGCAATTTTCGAATTTACAAAATAGTCCTTGTATTAATCCATGTGCCTTTGGACCTTTGCACCATTTGGACCCTTTCATAAGCCTTGGACCCTGTCATTTATCCCATTTGACCCCCATTTTAATATTACCACAGTCGGTCAAATAAGTCAAACAAACACCCCAAACCCGCCTTTTTTCGCTTTCTTCAACACCTATATCCACGAAATCACTCACCATATCTCAACCCCTCCTCACCTTTTCTTCCCTTGTCCCTCACCTCAACACAACTCCTAGAATCATTAAATGCTTCATCACCCTTTGCACTCAACTCACCAATCGCCATATATCCCTTTTTCCGCCAAAATGATCCTATGGTCAATCTTCACTCAAACTCATCCAATGGTGGTGGGATTATCTCGAAAGTCGAGGGAAACAAGTGGTAGTATAAAAGAAAGGAAAAGGAAGCAAGAAGATAGTCTACTAGTTTTAATTTTATTTTAATGTCGTTTTATTTTAGATTTCTTAATTTAGTATAAAACTTGTAATATTTTGTTAAATTGTATCAATTTGAAGTGTTTAAGTGTTTTAAGACTCATTTTAAGCATCAATCTCGGTTTATGAATACAATTCAAGTTTAAAGTCCATTGTCTCAATTTACAATTTCAAGTACTTATATACAAGTGTTTAGAAGGTTATTTTAAAGCTCATATAAGCTTGTATAAGCTTATCACGACTCTTGACAAGTTCACATTCAAGTTTCCACTCATTTTGATCTTTGGTCAACAAAAGTCAAACAAGGTCAAAAATAGCAATGGAGATGGTCAATGGTTGATTCGGATGTGGAAATGGGTTGATTTAAGTTCCGTGGGTTGGTTTAAATAGGTTAGTGTTCCACGGTTGTTGTTGCAAGCCATTGTGGCTTAGGACCCTTTGTAAGTGAAATTCAAGTTTTCTTGCATTACCTTAATTTGTAGTTAAATCTTGTTCTATTGTGTTTGAAAGATGCATTTAGAATATGTAGAAATAATCGGATCATTGATACAAGTTTGATCGATGTTTGCCTCTTTAAAAGTGCTAATCGATTATAACTAGGGTGTTTGGAATTGGTATTTAAACTGTCTTAGAGGGTTGTTTATTGATAGAATCTTGTTGTGATAAGCTTGTGAAGCTCATTTGATCTATTATCTGTCTTACTTATATGCTGCACATGTCCATAGTCAAAATTATATGCCAACTGTTCTCACTATGCATCTGTTGGGATTTTGATTTCAAAATCGATTTTGTGTTTAAAATTCCATACCCTAGCTTGCATCATTGTTATTTTATCCATATATATCAATTCCAGTTCATAAATCAAGATTAAAGTTCCTAAAAGTCAACTTTTCATTTTTCTTCAAAAAGTCGATTTGCAAAAATCTCAGGTTTGGCTTAACTAAGAAGATTCTTTAGTTCACTCATTTCTTGGTCAAATCTAGTGATTCTAGTTGTTTTTAAAACCTCTCCTGGTCTAGTTTCTTATCACTATTTTTGTTGATTTTTAGATTTTTTTCAAAAGCTCCAAATGAGCTTGTTTAAATTGGCAAAAGTGCCTGCTGCGGGCACCTAGTTAATGCATGTGTTTGTGCGGGTTTTGCAGAGACCTTGCAGGGCTCACTTGAGCTCCTCTTGCTCGATTTTTGGTCTAAATGTTCTTAGCCAGGTTGTCTTGAGGTTCCAATTGGTATTTTTCGCTTTAGCTTATAATGAAGCTTGTGCATTAGCTCAAACTTGGTCCCCTTTAACTGCTTTTTCGTCATTAGCTCGGTACCCCAAATCTTTGCATTTAGCTAATCAGTGGTTAAGGCTAGTTGAATCTTGTTCCATTTCAGTTCTTTAAGCTTATTAGAGCTTACATTTTGGGTTGGTAGCTTTTGGACTTCAATTGCTTATTGGAAGTGCTTATTTCATAAGCTTTTCCACTTCGGATCCTAAATCCTCCACACAACCCCTTGTTTTCTATTTTCCTAGCTTCTAAATATTATTTTAGAGTTTTCCTTAAATTTTCAGATTTTTCTTAGGTGTTTTGCTATTTTTCTTAATTTAAATCACTTTTAAGCCTTTTAAATAGTATTTAACAAAAAAATTAAGAAAAGCTTCAAAAATATGTTTTCAATTTTCTTAGGTTAAGATAAATATAAAAGTAATAAAAGTATTTTTCCATATTTTTCTCCTTTTATTTGGTATTTTAATAATTTAAATTAGTTTTAAATAGTTTTAAATTAATAATAAATATATAAAAAGTCTAAAAATATATTTTCAGTTTTAAAATTAGTTTTATCATATTTTAGATTTTTCTAAGTCTTAAGTTTATTTTTATAGCCTTATTTCATATTTTCTTTTATTTTAGAGTATTATTAAATAGTTAAAAATAGTTTTTAATTAATAATAATTACATAAATAGTTGTAAAAATATTTTCTTTTTCTAATAATTTTCTTTTATCATTAGGATTGTAAAAATGTATTTTTCATATTTTTAGGATTTATATTGTGTAAGTTTCACGTTTTTATTTGTACGTTTACGTTATTTTTATTTAAACGTAAGTTTTTCGTTTTAAGTTTTAAACGTTCATCACTTTAAAAATAGTGATAGCGTTTATTTAATAGATTTTACTTTTAATTTTCTTAATTTGCATTTAAGTCGCTTTTATTTTATAACCTTTTCAAGAGTGTAATATTCATCCTAATCCTTTCTCGATCGCTATCATTAGTGGTCATTCTATCGTCGATCATGTGTTTGACACACCATTGAGTCTCCGTGGGACATAACGACCGGAATTCCTGTATTCTCGATCTTCATTTGCATTTGTGTCGAAATTGTTTTAAGTCTGTTTGACTTGATTGTTTGGCATGAAATCAAAATTTTAGCGCCATTCTACGGGAGGCTTCATGTGTTTAGCCTTTTCGGACCCATTCTTGCACATATTCCATCTTTTGTAAAAAGTTTTTGTAAAGTTTTCAAAAATCCAAAAGTTCATTAACACTTTTCCTAAAGTGTTAAAAATAAAAATATTTTCATTCTTTGTTTTTATCATCATGTTTTTCAAAATGCCAAAATATTCCTCTTTACCCTCTCACCTTTTGATTCTTCATTTCTTACCCTCGATAACCTTTGATTCTTTCTATGTCTTATCCTCACCCTCTTGGTTGTCAATGGTGTGGTGGTCCTTATAATGGTGGCAATTGCCCCGGTTGTTGCATGGTGGAATCGGAAGCGGGTGCATCATAACCAAGATCCCTATTCCTACCATAACACGATCGATTTATTCCATCATTTGCCACATTTGTGAGACTCAGTAGATTTCTTGTTGTAGTCTTGTGGTGGTTCACATTCCGATTCGATTGTCAATCGGAAACACGCTTGTCTATGAGCGGGTTCACGATAACAATTATGACTACAACACATACCACTCACGGCCGCATCGGTTGTCTTGTTGTGAGTATTGTGGAGGTCCTCACTCTAGCTCGGATTGTCAAACAAGGAATCCATTTCCTTGTTACGATTACGACTCTTCGTATCAAGACCAACCTCCACAGACCAAATGATTCAAGCGGCTCCTCATGAAACTACGACGGATCTTCATCAAGACTCGGAGTTATTAAAAGAACTTAAGGAGGAGTCGGCTATGTCATCCCATAATCCAAATGAAAAATCAATGGAAGTTTTGTTAGCAAGAGCGAGTCGCTAAATTAGATTCCCAGTTGCGTTTGAAAAATCATTAGGAATCAATTGCAATAGAAAAAGCGGCCAAATCTAGCTCTCGATTCCGTTTCATTCACGATGACGATGATGATGAAGATATCCTTGATATCCTACAATTTTATAACAGTTCATCAAGTTCATCGGTTGAGACTCCTTCCATGATCCATCGGGAGAAAAGACTATGATGGAATTACTAGCGAAGAACAAATGTTAAGTATTAAACATATGTATGCTAGTCCGTCTAAACTCCTCGATCTGTTGTTATCACACCCAATACTCCCACTCACTCTCTAAACATGGGGATGAGCTTAGCACTATTCCGAAATGGAATCGTCTAGTGTTGAGGACCTTATTCCAATCCCGAGAGAGTCACGGGAGCTATTGGCCATATGTGATATCTCTTCCCTCTTGAGTGTTCTCAAGATCATTTTGAAACTTTCTACGATCTTAGCGACGATTGTGCTTCCTATGGAGACATCGAGTGCGTTGAGGCATCACTTCCTCAATCGATGTCGATCCCTTTCTTGAGGAGTTCTCCGGTGAACTCACTCACATCAATCCACTCTTTGTTTCGGAGCCGATATGGGAGACCGAAAGTCTCATTGATAATGATCGTTCACTCACTTCTTATCCCAACAATCCAAATGAGAATGTTGATCACTTAGTTCCGAAACATTCAAAGCTACTTTCACTAATCCTCTATTTGAATTCAACTCGAATTCACTTCAATTCGAGAATCCACTCTTTGATACTCGGACCGAGGATAGTGATGAGCCCACAATGGAACAAGAGTTCACAAATTCACATCATGTGAATGACTCTCTTCATGAGGAGTTCGCGGTGAACTCTCTCATATCATATCTCCACGGAGTATGATTGTTTGGATGGCAAAAATCATGATCGGGGAGAGAATCTCAATTTGCATAGTTATGACAAATCTTCCCACCCTCCCCACCGAGATGCCTTCCAAACCAAAGAGCTCTACCGATAAAATCCAAATAAGTGCAATCGCACTTAATCCAGGAAGAAGATCTAGTTATGATTGTTATCATGATCTTCCTTCTTTCTTCACCTACTCGGTGACTTCTCTCTTCTTCACTCCTTCGGGAGTGAGGACACTATCTTTGATCCGGCATTTTCAATTATCATTTTGAGCGGTTCTATGTATATCTCATCGGTGTGGAACTTTCACGTGCTTCAATGTTTATCCAAACATCTTGAATGAAAGTCCGATGGAGATTGTATCTTCCACTTTGCTTCCCATGAACCAATGAATGCGGGTCGAGTCAAGCTAGCGACTCGGGAACCAAAAAAGAGTACGCACCATATGGGTTTTCACCCATATTTCGTCTTCTTACCCCTTTCTACCTCCTAAGTGTGGGGTGATGCCCCATGTTATATATATACATATATCTCAAAAAAAAAAAAAAAAAAAAAATCCTTTTAAATAATGGCGTAGTATTTCCCTTTTACGTTCTTTGTTTCGGCATAACCGCGGTACTTTGAATATTGAGGGCAATATTCATTTCTAAGTGTGGGGAATTCTCACGAATTTTATCATATAATTATCCCAATTCCCGTTTTGGCCAAAATTTTTTTGGAGCAAGTGTTTTACACTTTCTCATTTGGTTATCGATCCGCCTTGTCGTAAGACAAAAGGATTGGCTAATCCAGAGCAAACGGCTCTTGGTAAAGATATATCAAATCCGTTTATATGGCTTGCAATTTGCCCAAAATTGTATGGTTTTCATTCACCATATCCTAAAAGTGAAGAGTTGGCTAGCCCAAGGTTATGGCTTGTGGTAAAGGCGATGGAAAATCCATAATTGGTAATCACTCACCAAAGATAATATTGATAATTTATCTAAGAGTTGGCTAGTCCGTATGGTACGGCTTCGGTAAAGACACATCAAATCCATTTACTGACTTGTGGTTTGCTCAAAATCACATGGTTATCGGTGTACCATGGTTCTTACTTGAATGAAACATTTGGCTACTCCGTAAGTAATGGCTTTTGGTAAAGAGTTTAAAATCCATTATGTTTTCTCAAATCATTGCTAGGGACTAGCAATATCTCGATGTGGGGATTGATGAGTCTCTAAATACTCATCATTTTGTACAAAATAAAGCGCAAAATCATCTCGAAAACGCTCAAAACACATCAAAATGATCAAATTATCACAAATCAGTGTTTTATGTGTTTCAAATGCAAAATATCAAAATCGGATGAAAAACATATCAAATTTGCAAAATTGCGGTTTAGTCCCCAAGTTTCTAAAATTGTCAAAAATAGTCCCCGAGTCAAAATTTCAAAGAAAAGTCACCAAAGGTCCTTTTAAATCATAAGTTGTCAAATTTAGTCCTTTGGTGAAAAATATAAAAGTTTGAGAAAATTGCAAAGTGGTCCTTCAAGTTTGAAATTTGGCGAAATGGCCCTTGAAAATTGCAAAATGGCAAGTTTGGTCCTTGTACTTTTGAAGATTGTCACTTTTAACCCTTGGATCAACTTTGATGAATTGATGAGTTTAGTCCTTGCAATTTCGAATTTACAAAATAGTCCTTGTATTAATCCATGTGCCTTTGGACCTTTGCACCATTTTGGACCCTTTCATAAGCCTTGGACCCCTGTCATTTATCCCATTTGACCTCCCATTTTAATATTACCCTGGTCAGTCAAATAAGTCAAACAAACACCCCAAAACCCGCCCTTTTTCTGCTTTCTTCAACACCTATATCCCTGAAATCACTCACCATATCTCAACCCCCCTCCTCACCTTTTCTTCCCCTTGTCCCCTCACCTCAACACAACTCCTAGAATCATTAAATGCTTCATCACCCTTTGCACTCAACTCACCAACTGCCATATATCCCTTTTTCCCGCCAAAATGATCCTATGGTCAATCTTCACTCAAACTCATCCAATGGTGGTGGGATTATCTCAGAAAGTCAAGGGGAAACAAGTGGTAGTATAAAAGAAAGGAAAAGGGAAGCAAGAAGATAGTCTACTAGTTTTAATTTTATTTTAATGTCGTTTTTATTTTAGATTTCTTAATTTAGTATAAAACTTGTAATATTTTGTTAAATTGTATCAATTTGAAGTGTTTAAGTGTTTTAAGACTCATTTTAAGCATCAATCTCGGTTTATGAATACAATTCAAGTTTAAAGTCCACTTGTCTCAATTTACAATTTCAAGTACTTATATACAAGTGTTTAGAAGGTTATTTTAAAGCTCATATAAGCTTGTATAAGCTTATCACGACTCTTGACAAGTTCACATTCAAGTTTCCACTCATTTTGATCTTTGGTCAACAAAAGTCAAACAAGGTCAAAAATAGCAATGGAGATGGTCAATGGTTGATTCGGATGTGGAAATGGGTTGATTTAAGTTCACGTGGGTTGGTTTAAATAGGTTAGTGTTCCACAGTTGTTGTTGCAAGCCATTGTGGCTTAGGACCCTTTGTAAGTGAAATTCAAGTTTTCTTGCATTACCTTAATTTGTAGTTAAATCTTGTTCTATTGTGTTTGAAAGATGCATTTAGAATATGTAGAAGTAACTGGATCATTGATACAAGTTTGATCAGTGTTTGCCTCTTTAAAAGTGCTAATCAGTTATAACTAGGGTGTTTGGAATTGGTATTTAAACTGTCTTAGAGGGTTGTTTATTGATAGAATCTTGTTGTGATAAGCTTGTGAAGCTCATTTGATCTATTATCTGTCTTACTTATATGCCTGCACATGTCCATAGTCAAAATTATATGCCAACTGTTCTCACTATGCATCTGTTGGGATTTTTGATTTCCAAAATCTGATTTTGTGTTTAAAATTCCATACCCTAGCTTGCATCATTGTTATTTTATCCATATATATCAATTCCGGTTCATAAATCAAGATTAAAGTTCCTAAAAGTCAACTTTTCATTTTCTTCAAAAGTCGATTTGCAAAAATCTCGGTTTGGCTTAACTAAGAAGATTTTAGTTCACTCATTTCTTGGTCAAATCTAGTGATTCTAGTTGTTTTAAAACCTCTCCGGTCTAGTTTCTTATCACTATTTTTGTTGATTTTAGATTTTTTCAAAAGCTCCAAATGAGCTTGTTTAAATTGGAAAAGTGCTCTGCTGCGAGGCACATTAATCGCATGTGTTTGTGCGGTTTTGCAGACCTTGCACAGGGCTCACTTGAGCTCCTCTTGCTCTGATTTTTGGTCTAAATGTTCTTAGCCAGGTTGTCTTGAGGTTCCAATTGGTATTTTTCAGTTTTAGCTTATAATGAAGCTTGTGCATTAGCTCAAACTTGGTCCCCCTTTAACTGTTTTCTGTCATTAGCTCAGTACCCCAAATCTTTGCATTTAGCTAATCAGTGGTTAAGGCTAGTTGAATCTTGTTCCATTTCAGTTCTTTAAGCTTATTAGAGCTTCTGTTTTGGGTTGGTAGCTTTTGGACTTCAATTGCTTATTGGAAGTGCTTATTTCATAAGCTTTTCCACTTCAGATCCTAAATCCTCCACACAACCCCTTGTTTTTCTATTTTTCCTAGCTTCTAAATATTATTTTAGAGTTTTCCTTAAATTTTCAGATTTTTCTTAGGTGTTTTGCTATTTTTCTTAATTTAAATCACTTTTTAAGCCTTTTAAATAGTATTTAACAAAAAATTAAGAAAAGCTTCAAAAAATATGTTTTCAATTTTCTTAGGTTAAGATAAATATAAAAGTAATAAAAGTATTTTTCCATATTTTCTCCTTTTATTTGGTATTTTAATAATTTAAATTAGTTTTAAATAGTTTTAAATTAATAATAAATATATAAAAGTCTAAAAATATATTTTCAGTTTTAAAATTAGTTTTATCATATTTTAGATTTTTCTAAGTCTTAAGTTTATTTTTATAGCCTTATTTCATATTTTCTTTTATTTTAGAGTATTATTAAATAGTTAAAAATAGTTTTTAATTAATAATAATTACATAAATAGTTGTAAAATATTTTCTTTTCTAATAATTTTCTTTTATCATTAGGATTGTAAAATGTATTTTCATATTTTTAGGATTTATATTGTGTAAGTTTCACGTTTTTATTTATACGTTTACGTTATTTTTATTTAAACGTAAGTTTTTCGTTTTAAGTTTTAAACGTTCATCACTTTAAAAATAGTGATAGCGTTTATTTAATAGATTTTACTTTTTAATTTTCTTAATTTGCATTTAAGTCGCTTTTATTTTATAACCTTTTCAAGAGTGTAATATTCATCCTAATCCTTTTCGATCGCTATCATTAGTGGTCATTCTATCGTCGATCATGTGTTTGACACACCATTGAGTCTCCGTGGGACATAACGACCCGGAATTCCAGTATTCTCGATCTTCATTTGCATTTGTGTCTCGAATTGTTTTAAGTCTGTTTGACTTGACCGTTTAGCGAAATCAAAATTTTGGCGCCATTGCGGGAGGCTGAGCGTGTGTTTAGCCTTTTCGCACCCATTCTTGCACATATTCCATCTTTTGTAAAAGTTTTTGTAAAGTTTTCAAAATCCAAAAGTTCATTAACACTTTTCCTAAAGTGTTAAAACGCATAAAAATATTTTCATTCTTTGTTTTATCATCATGTTTTCAAAATGCCAAAAATATTCCTCTTTACCCTCTCACCTTTTGATTCTTCATTTCTTACCCTCCGATAACCTTTGATTCTTTCTATGTCTTATCCTCACCCTCTTGGTTGTCAATGGTGTGGTGGTCCTTATAATGGTGGCAATTGCCCCGGTTGTTGCATGGTGGAATCGGGAAACGGGTGCATCTATAACCAAGATCCCTATTCCTACCATAACACGATCGATTTATTCCATCACCGCCACTTTGTGAGACTCAGTAGATTTCTTGTTGTGAGTCTTGTGGTGGTTCACATTCCGATTCGATTGTCAATCGGAAACACGCTTGTCTATGAGCGGGTTCCCGATAACAATTATGACTACAACACATACCACTCACACCACATCGGTTGTCTTGTTGTGAGTATTGTGGAGGTCCTCACTCTAGCTCGGATTGTCAAACAAGGAATCCATTTCCTTGTTACGATTACGACTCTTCGTATCAAGACCAACCTCCACAAGACCAAATGATTCAAGCGGCTCCTCATGAAACTACGATGATCTTCATCAAGACTCGGAGTTATTAAAAGAACTTAAGGAGGAGTCGGCTATGTCATCCCATAATCCAAATGAAAAATCAATGGAAGTTTTGTTAGTCAAGAGCGGTCGCTAAATTAGATTCCCAGATTGCGTTTGAAAAATCATTGGGAATCAATTGCAATAGAAAAAGCGGCCAAATCTAGCTCTCGATTCCGTTTCATTCTCGATGACGATGATGATGAAGATATCCTTGATATCCTACAATTTTATAACAGTTCATCAAGTTCATCGGTTGAGACTCCTTCCATGATCCATCGGGAGAAAAGACTATGATGGAATTACTAGCGTAAGAACAAATGTTAAGTATTAAACATATGTATGCTAGTCCGTCTAAACTCCTCGATCTGTTGTTATCACACCCAATACTCCCACTCACTCTCTAAACATGGGGGATGAGCTTCTTAGCACTATTCCAGAAATGGAATCGTCTAGTGTTGAGGACCTTATTCCAATCCCGAGAGAGTCACAGGGAGCTATTGGCCATATGTGTGATATCTCTTCCCCTCTTGAGTGTTCTCAAGATCATTTTGAAACTTTCTCTGATCTTAGCGACGATTGTGCTTCCTATGGAGACATCGAGTACGTTGAGGCATCACTTCCTCAATCTGATGCTGATCCCTTTCTTGAGGAGTTCTCCGGTGAACTCACTCACATCAATCCACTCTTTGTTTTCGGAGCCGATATGGGAGAGACTGAAAGTCTCATTGATAATGATCGTTCACTCACTTCTTATCCCAACAATCCAAATGAGAATGTTGATCACTTAGTTCCCGAAACATTCAAAGCTACTTTCACTAATCCTCTATTTGAATTCAACTCTGAATTCACTTCAATTTCTGAGAATCCACTCTTTGATACTCAGACTGAGGATAGTGATGAGCCCACAATGGAACAAGAGTTCACAAATTCACATCATGTGAATGACTCTCTTCATGAGGAGTTCGCCGGTGAACTCTCTCATATCATATCTCCGCTGGAGTATGATTGTTTGGATGGCAAAAATCATGATCGGGGGGAGAGAATCTCAATTTGCATAGTTATGACAAATCTTCCCACCCTCCCCACCGAGATGCCTTCCAAACCAAAGAGCTCTACCGATAAAATCCAAATAAGTGCAACTGCACTTAATCCCGAGGAAGAAGATCTAGTTATGATTGTTATCATGATCTTCCTTCTTTTCTTCACCTACTCGGTGACTTCCTCTCTTCTTCACTCCTTCGGGAGTGAGGACACTATCTTTGATCCGGCATTTTCAATTATCATTTTGAGCCGGTTCTATGTATATCTCATCGGTGTGGAACTTTCACGTGCTTCAATGTTTATCCAAACATCTTGAATGAAAGTCCGATGGAGATTGTATCTTCCACTTTGCTTCCCATGAACCAATGAATGCGGGGTCGAGTCAAGCTAGCGACTCGGGAACCAAAAACAAGAGTACGCACCATATGGGTTTTCACCCATATTTCGTCTTCTTACCCCTTTCTACCTCCTAAGTGTGGGGTGATGCCCACATGTTATATATATATATATCTCAAAAAAAAAAAAAAAAAAAAAATCCTTTTAAATAATGGCCGTAGTATTTCCTTTTACGTTTTTGTTTCGGCATAACATGCGGTACTTTGAATATTGAGGGCAATATTCATTTCTAAGTGTGGGGAATTCTCACGAATTTTATCATATAATTATCCCAATTCCCCGTTTTGGCCAAAATTTTTTGGAGCAAGTGTTTTACACTTTCTCATTTGGTTATCATCCGCCTTGTCTCAGTAAGACAAAAGGATTGGCTAATCCAGAGCAAACGGCTCTTGGTAAAGATATATCAAATCCGTTTATATGGCTTGCAATTTGCCCAAAATTGTATGGTTTTCATTTCACCATATCCTAAAAAGTGAAGAGTTGGCTAGCCCGCAAGGTTATGGCTTGTGGTAAAGGCAATGGAAAATCCATAATTGGTAATCACTCACCAAAGATAATATTGATAATTTATCTAAGAGTTGGCTAGTCCGTATGGTACGGCTCGGTAAAGACACATCAAATCCGTTTGACTTGTGGTTTGCTCAAAATCACATGGTTATCGGTGTACCATGGTTCTTACTTGAACCGAAACATTTGGCTACTCGTAAGTAATGGCTTTTGGTAAAGAGTTTAAAATCCATTATGTTTTCTCAAATCATTGCTAGGGACTAGCAATATCTCGATGTGGGGGATTGATGAGTCTCTAAATACTCATCATTTTGTACAAAATAAACCGCAAAATCATCAAAACGCTCAAAACACATCAAAATGATCAAATTATCACAAATCAGTGTTTTATGTGTTTCAAATGCAAAATATCAAAATCGATGAAAAACATATCAAATTTGCAAAATTGCGCTTTAGTCCCCAAGTTTCTAAAATTGTCAAAAATAGTCCCTGAGTCAAAATTTCAAAAGAAAAGTCACCAAAGGTCCTTTTTAAATCATAAGTTGTCAAATTTAGTCCTTTGGTGAAAAATATAAAAAGTTTGAGAAAATTGCAAAAGTGGTCCTTCAAGTTTGAAATTTGGCAGAAATGGCCCTTGGAAAATTGCAAAATGGCAAGTTTGGTCCTTGTACTTTTGAAGATTGTCACTTTTAACCCTTGGATCAACTTTGATGAATTGACAGGTTTAGTCCTTGCAATTTTCAGAATTTACAAAATAGTCCTTGTATTAATCCATGTGCCTTTGGACCTTTGCACCATTTTGGACCCTTTCATAAGCCTTGGACCCCTGTCATTTATCCCATTTGACCTCCCATTTTAATATTACCCTGGTCAGTCAAATAAGTCAAACAAACACCCCAAAACCCGCCCTTTTTCTGCTTTCTTCAACACCTATATCCCTGAAATCACTCACCATATCTCAACCCTCCTCACTTTTCTTCCCTTGTCCCTCACCTCAACACAACTCCTAGAATCATTAAATGCTTCATCACCCTTTGCACTCAACTCACCAACTGCCATATATCCCTTTTTCCCGCCAAAATGATCCTATGGTCAATCTTCACTCAAACTCATCCAATGGTGGTGGGATTATCTCAGAAAGTCAAGGGGAAACAAGTGGTAGTATAAAAGAAAGGAAAAGGGAAGCAAGAAGATAGTCTACTAGTTTTAATTTTATTTTAATGTCTTTTTTATTTTAGATTTCTTAATTTAGTATAAAACTTGTAATATTTTGTTAAATTGTATCAATTTGAAGTGTTTAAGTGTTTTAAGACTCATTTTAAGCATCAATCTCAGTTTATGAATACAATTCAAGTTTAAAGTCCACTGTCTCAATTTACAATTTCAAGTACTTATATACAAGTGTTTAGAAGGTTATTTTAAAGCTCATATAAGCTTGTATAAGCTTATCACAGCTCTTGACAAGTTCACATTCAAGTTTCCACTCATTTTGATCTTTGGTCAACAAAAGTCAAACAAGGTCAAAAATAGCAATGGAGATGGTCAATGGTTGATTCGGATGTGGAAATGGGTTGATTTAAGTTCACGTGGGTTGGTTTAAATAGGTTAGTGTTCCTCGGTTGTTGTTGCAAGCCATTGTGGCTTAGGACCCTTTGTAAGTGAAATTCAAGTTTTCTTGCATTACCTTAATTTGTAGTTAAATCTTGTTCTATTGTGTTTGAAAGATGCATTTAGAATATGTAGAAGTGCTGGATCATTGATACAAGTTTGATCGGTGTTTGCCTCTTTAAAAGTGCTAATCGCTTATAACTAGGGTGTTTGGAATTGGTATTTAAACCTGTCTTAGAGGGTTGTTTATTGATAGAATCTTGTTGTGATAAGCTTGTGAAGCTCATTTGATCTATTATCATCTTACTTATATGATCGCACATGTCCATAGTCAAAATTATATGCCAACTGTTCTCACTATGCATCCGTTGGGATTTTGATTTCAAAATCTGATTTTGTGTTTAAAATTCCATACCCTAGCTTGCATCATTGTTATTTTATCCATATATATCAATTCCAGTTCATAAATCAAGATTAAAGTTCCTAAAAGTCAACTTTTCATTTTCTTCAAAAGTCAATTTGCAAAAATCTCGGTTTGGCTTAACTAAGAAGATTTTAGTTCACTCATTTCTTGGTCAAATCTAGTGATTCTAGTTGTTTTAAAACCTCTCTGGTCTAGTTTCTTATCACTATTTTTGTTGATTTTAGATTTTTTCAAAAGCTCCAAATGAGCTTGTTTAAATTAGAAAGTGCCTGTGCGGGCACATTAGCTCGGTTGTGTGCATGCAGTTTTGCAGACCTTGCACTGAGGCTCACTTGAGCTCCTCTTGCTCTGATTTTTGGTCTAAATGTTCTTAGCCAGGTTGTCTTGAGGTTCCAATTGGTATTTTCGGTTTTAGCTTATAATGAAGCTTGTGCATTAGCTCAAACTTGGTCCCCTTTAACTGCTTTTCATCATTAGCTCAAGACCCCAAATCTTTGCATTTAGCTAATCAGTGGTTAAGGCTAGTTGAATCTTGTTCCATTTCAGTTCTTTAAGCTTATTAGAGCTTCTGTTTTGGGTTGGTAGCTTTTGGACTTCAATTGCTTATTGGAAGTGCTTATTTCATAAGCTTTTCCACTTCAGATCCTAAATCCTCCACACAACCCCTTGTTTTTCTATTTTTCCTAGCTTCTAAATATTATTTTAGAGTTTTCCTTAAATTTTCAGATTTTTCTTAGGTGTTTTGCTATTTTTCTTAATTTAAATCACTTTTTAAGCCTTTTTAAATAGTATTTAACAAAAAAATTAAGAAAAGCTTCAAAAAATATGTTTTCAATTTTCTTAGGTTAAGATAAATATAAAAGTAATAAAAGTATTTTTCCATATTTTCTCCTTTTATTTGGTATTTTTAATAATTTAAATTAGTTTTAAATAGTTTTAAATTAATAATAAATATATAAAAGTCTAAAAATATATTTTCAGTTTTAAAATTAGTTTTATCATATTTTAGATTTTTCTAAGTCTTAAGTTTATTTTATAGCCTTATTTCATATTTTCTTTTATTTTAGAGTATTATTAAATAGTTAAAATAGTTTTTAATTAATAATAATTACATAAATAGTTGTAAAAATATTTTCTTTTTCTAATAATTTTCTTTTATCATTAGGATTGTAAAAATGTATTTTTCATATTTTTAGGATTTATATTGTGTAAGTTTCACGTTTTTATTTGTACGTTTACGTTATTTTTATTTAAACGTAAGTTTTTCGTTTTAAGTTTTAAACGTTCATCACTTTAAAAATAGTGATAGCGTTTATTTAATAGATTTTTACTTTTTAATTTTCTTAATTTGCATTTAAGTCGCTTTTATTTTATAACCTTTTTCAGTAGTGTAATATTCATCCTAATCCTTTCTGATCGCTATCATTAGTGGTCATTCTATCGTCTGATCATGTGTTTGACACACCATTGAGTCTCCGTGGGACATAACGACCCGGGAATTCCCTGTATTCTCTGATCTTCATTTGCATTTGTGTCTGAGCTGTTTTAAGTCTGTTTGACTTGACTGTTTGGCGCAAATCACTAATATATATGCACATAACCTTAATTGATAAACCTAAGCCACTATTGTTTTGTTTCAGCCACCAAAACCAAGGATGTTTCATTTCTCTCTCTTGGTACAAACGAACACAAGCAAAAATGACCCTTTATTTCTTATCTAAATCGAAGCTAAAACATGAAAAATCACAACCCTTTTGAATATTTCTGGCAGAGTTGGCTGGAAGATGACGGCGTGGTCGAAGAATTGTTGCCGGTGACGATGGTGAAGCAAAGAGGTCAGTAGCAGAGAGCGAATGTAGGAGGTGGAAAGAGTAAGAGGCAATCAGATAACACATGAACCTCTTTCTCAATAAGATCTAACTAGCTCTTACCGCGTCTGACCAAAAAGAGAAAAACAAACAAGTCTGACGTCTGACCGCGTCTGACTGGTAAGACGTCACATGCGATCAGAACTTCTTTCGTAAAAACAAACACGCCCTTAGTCTTCAACTCCAAAACCTTTTAACACTCACAACTTTTTGATCAAACAGGCGTCAAGCCCCTTATGTAACTTGCATATAAGAGTATTATTGTCCTTTTGATTAACTGATTTACTTTCTCACTCACACACAAAATATATTTACTCTCAAATTTCCTATCACTTCTTTCTCACTAAAGCCACCAGCCACCATAACCAAACCTGCAACCATCACTGTTGGTACCAACCACCAACTACAGCCACAACCTCCGACGAAACAGCATCGCGTAAAACCCAAAACTTCGACCAACAAGTTGTAAAAAAGGCTCGGACAAAGATTAAGTGGCAAACTTGAATAGTTAAAATGCAATTTTATCATTATACATACTTAATGATCCGAAATCCATTGGCTTATAAAATACATGCAGAAATCACATTTTACATCCCATCTATCGTACACTACTACTAGTCCAACATCTATTTCAAATTCATAGAGAGTGCTTCTCAGCAAGAGCACGAACGGAGTACATCTAACAACTAAGCCCCCGGGATATAGAGGAAACAATATATAAGATTGTTGGGGAAACCAACTAGGGCCAATATAGTGGCGAATCCATAAATTTATCAAAAGGTATGCACTTCATTTTGTAAACGCCAAAGAGTATGCACTAAGTGTTAAAACTCAAAACTATATAGATAAAATAAATGTTTTACACTAGCATGGGTGCTCAAAGAGCATGCACGTGCATATCCTCTACCTCAAGTATGTTCGCCCCTAGCGAGAGGGCGACCCACTTTTTCCGCCTTATGAGTTTATCAAGCTGGCCTAAACTTAAATAAGCAATGAAATTTTCCAAATTCAAATAATCCAAAAAAGTAAGATAACCCAAAATGAAGAAAGTTAACCTGACCATGCAATTTCAAGGTCAAAACACTCCCTTTCTTCACCCGCTGCCATGGATACACAAACAACATCCTAAACTTAACGACCGAACTCTCTCATATACCTCTCTCCACATACTCAAATTCACCACTCGAATAACACCCAAATCACTAGTTTTTAACCCTCTGATGTGTAAAATCTCGTTTTAATATTTAATAAACCAAATCTAACGAGACTTATGCATTAGTGGGTCTTTTGTAGTGTAAGTCTAATAGTGGTTATTAGTCTCTACACACTACATCTAATAACTACTTATCCCGCCTGCCATGGGTGATAACCTAATTATTATCTATGCATTAAACTCCCCAACTAACCTATGTGACATGCTATGGTGTGTTTGCCAAATATTTAATTACTAACAAGTTGTTAGTTTAAAGTAACTAAATCATATACCTTATCGTCTACAGCTTTTAATCTCGTTAGGTTATTGTGCATAATCCTAACCACTAAGTGATATTGGTCAATGATAGCGTATCAATATTAATGGCCCAAGCATACACGCTCGAATCGAGCCCATCACTAAGGCCCAATCAACACTTGATAAAGGCCCAACTTAAATCTCAGGCCACGTAGAGCCTGGAAAGACCTCTTAGGCCTGACTGAGTCCAGACAAAGCTACTGCTCCCCAACTGGCACTAGCGGATAAGATGTACCATCTGACACCGCATAGTGGGGAGGCACGACAAGAACCACTACGAGCTAAAAGATGAATGACACATGTCCTCCTTGTTTGCTCACGGATGATCAACACTTGGCTCCCTAGCAGTAGTTGATCATCCCACAAGGGTTTATCTCTAAACTCCACAAGCCTCTCTATAATAGGAGAGCAACACACACTATCACATAATTTTTCACACACTTGGACGAATACTGCCTCATAGCAGTGCAACATGGGTATTGTTTAAGTGTTACCCGAGATTTTTGATCTATATCAATCTCATTGGGTCCTTACCATTTGATGCAAGATTTCTGACCAGGTTTTAATATTTATAATTGTCTCGTTTACCTATGGTCCACCTTATGCACTCACGGGCAGTGTACCCGGTCGTGTGTAGTGTAGTAATCGGTAAAACCGAGGTCGTCCCAAGAGCTATGTGAGCAGATTCTAATTAAGTCTATGTGTCACTGGTTTGAGTTAGAAATGATTAATTAACTAAGAAATAAGAAATAAAAGCGTAAAATAAATAGAGGTTGTGATCAATAGAGAGAAAGTGTGCCAACCTAATTACTCATCCTATCGTGTAATGTTCATGCTTTATTACTTCCAATTGATTCAAGTGGGGGTTTAAGTCGCTAGGACAACATTTGGTCAATTCGTCCTAACCTATCAACAAAGGCTCCTACCCGACGTCAAAGGTTTACCCCTTGGGGGTCGAGTGGTTTTTAGTCGCCTAAGCCAAGTCATTAAGTACCCTACATGCAAAATTCGAAATAATGAGTGCCCGGGTGCTAGCATCTTAGACATTCATCCCTAACTTCTTAAGTTCATCCGGATGACTGGTGATCATTTGGTCAGTTCGCACAAGCGAGGAAGGGTCGTCAGTTGGTCAATTCTTACCCTTCGCAACTCTACCTAACTACTTAGGGTCAGTTGGTCAATTCTCCTAAGCAACTAGATACGGCCGCATTTCAAAACTACCGAAGCTAGGGTAACTACCAACGAACTATGCATGCATACACTAGAAACAATTATACGGAAGCATGAAAACATAAACAATACATTCAAAAAATCATAACTAGGCTAGCACCAAAGGTGCTTAGCCGATCATATTAAAAGAAACAATGAATTCGATGTTTAACATAATGAAAGACATGAATTTAAAGTAAAAGATAGAAATGATCGCTAATACTTATCGATATGGAGTGATTCCTCCCTTGGAGATGGCTTCGTATGCTCCAAATGATCTGCCTTTGTAACCCTCTTCACGTTCTCTGACTTTGAGTTGTGAGTGAATGATGTGAAATGCATAAATTAGGGCTTGTATTTATAGGCACGATCCTAGTTACAGCGTAACTTGAGTTGAGAGTTACGCCGTAACTTCAATAATCCTCCAAATAAAACTCTCCTTAAGCAGGTTACGGCGTAACACTTGGGAAAGGTTACGCCGTATCTTCAATACAGAACTCATTTGGGTGGACTACGACGTAATATTTGTGAGGAGTTACGACGTAGTTGATGGAGGCGCGAAATATTTCTTGACCTAGATAATTACGGCGTAACCTTAGTTGGGAGTTACGCCGTAATTGCTGTTGAGTAGGCAATCCAAGATAAAGTACTGGCTACGGCATAATGTGAGAGAATAAGTTACGTCGTAGCTTCTTCAAGAGTAGCATACTATCATAAACCGTTAGAAAAATCTCCAAATCCGCTTCTCTTAAGCTCCAATGCTCATAATTTACCTGAAAGTGAAATATAAAGGAATACAAGCGTAGATCCATATAAATGATATAAAATACGAGCATTATTGGGGGAAATTGACACTTAAAAGTCAGGACTATTTGATATTATCAAATATCCCGCCACTTGAACTCTACTTGCCCTCAAGTAGACCTTATTAGAAAAATTTCTAAAAAGATATCCCCCATTACCTGGAAGATATGAGTTTAAAAATCTCTTATGCTAGAATAAATCAAAGTCGAACACATCACAAAATGGGAACAAAACACTCAAATTATCTCATCTAGTCTAAGTGTCAATTTCGGGGTGATCACTCAAAACACAGACATAGCATGTATTCTACATAAGCTTGGTGGTTACACAAATCTCCACCACTAGAGTTAAGGACTAAACAATTCTTGAAGGCAATATGGGTGGACAATGTTAATACAAATAAATCGTAAAAACGTTTATTAATATTTAGCGATCTCTTTGTGTTTTGTTGATAACAAATATAAAGTTATCATAAGTAAAATTATAAGGATACATGTTATTTTTGTAAATCATTTATATATATAATCATTTAACATTAATTGTTGTAATGATTCACTTATTGTAATAGTTTATTAGGATGGGTAAAAACCATAACCCATGACCCCTACCCATGGAGCATATCCATAACCCATGGAGCTAACCCATAATCAATTGACTAGATGCATTGCATCTTCTAGATACATTGTATCTATTTGGATACCCATGGTCCAAAGTCTAGGACCCATGACCCATGACCCATAACCCATGGATAATGAGGAGCGTCCCACGGATCCCTCATATAAGGGATCTGTGGGATCCGTGCGATAGTAGCAAGTTTTTGTCTATAAATAGAGAGCCATTTCCTCATTGTAACTCACCTCTCTTCTTACAAACTCTCTCATATATTCTTTCATTCTTCTAATCTCAGATCTCTTGATCTAGATAGTATTTCTCCTTTCTTTTGTTGTGATTCTCATATAGGTCCTTCTCTAAGGCGAGATCACGAGCTTCTACAAGTCATCCAAGCAAGGGGTCCTTGATTGATTTGTTCCTCCACAAGATTTCTGTAACAAAGATCTTGTATTTCATATTTCACATATTTGTTGTGTTATAGTAGTGTTGGTTTGGTCCTCCGTGTTAAAGACTCGGTATTTAGCTTTGTTCCGGAAAAAGTGTAAGAGATGTTGTGAAGGCTTCTCTGCCAAGTTGAAGGAGTTTGTTGACATAGTGCTTGAACTCTCGAGTAGGTGACTCGGGGAGTGGAGTAGGGCAAGGAAGGTGTCCTTGTAGCCGAACCACTATAAATCGGTTGTGTCATTTCTATCCTTTACTTTACTTGCTTTCTTTACTTGCATTACTTATAGATCTATACTTTCTATCCATCCATACGATTTCACATAACATCGAATCTAAAGTTTTGAAACTAAGTTAAAATCGGCAAAACTATTCAACCCCCCTTCTAGTTTTCCACAATTGGCTTCAAGAGCTAAGTTTACAAAAGTTTTAAAGTAAATAGTATTTTAAAAACTTTTCGATCACTATGGGTTCTGAAAATTATAAAGAAGGGAAATCTATGCAATGACCTCCACTACTTGAAACTAATGGTTTTATTTATTGGAAAAATAGTTTCGAAATGTATGTGAAGTCAAAAGATATTGATCTTTGGTACATCATTGTTGAAGGCGACTTTGAAGCCACTACAAAAGATGAAACCGGAAATTTAGTAAACACACCTCATGATTAACTCACCGATGATCATAAGAAAAAGCTTTCCAAAAATAGTGAAGCTAAAATGGTTTTATACAATGCTTTACCTTAAAAGGAATTCGAAAGAATTTCTATGCTTGAAACCTCTAAAGAAATTTGGAATTCTTTAGTTGTAACTCATCAAGGAAATTGTTGGATATTGGATTTCACATACACATCAAACCATAACACAAAGTAGGCGTACAAGAGTTTTAGAGAGAGAAAGTTAGAGGTTTAGGGAACTTTAGTGAGAGAAAGAAAAATCTTATTATGAGCTCCAACTCTCTACCTTGGAAGGTAGAGAGTATTTATAGTCTTAAAATAAAACGCCACACAACGGGTCATGGATCGGGCATACGGTGGGTAAAGACCGTCCGTCCTCCACGGTGTTACTTAACTAAATACTACTTAGCTTAAAATAACTATGACTACGAGCTTTTAACGATTACATATACTTGAGGTGACCGACTCTTTAATACCGGAATTTCTAATTCCTAACAATCTCCCAAGGAGGTCACCTCAAACATATACTAAAATTACATTGAATACAAACAGATATTACATTAACAATTGTTCTTGCATTCTTGATGTAGTACTTTGCTCAAGCTCGTAGTCATTGATTCCTCTCATTGCATGTTTGGTTAATCCAAGTGGAGGTCTTTCTTGATCCACGTGATAATAATTTTGAGCCGACTTTTGAGATCATCACTAACAAAAATCTCGAGACATCTATTGTGGTGTTGGTATTATGTGATGTTGTGACTTTCGGACCGACATGCTCACATTCGGATCATGAAATCTTCTCATCGAGTAGCGGAAGCTTTCGTTGATTCATGATATTGGCGGCGTGAGCGAAGCATGGAGTGAAAATATCGAGTCATTGATGCACTAATCATGATTTCTTTTGAGATGATTGTGTTAAGTGAGCATGCGGCTATGGATTGACCGCTTCATTTCGATCACCGCAAACGTCGGGTGTACCGCATACAACAGATTAGCAATAAAGCGCACGAAAGTGTCTTTGATCACTTCGTTGAATTGAGGTACACGCCCACGGTTCCCGTTGATCAATTACAATCTCGCCTGTGATCGGTATAATTCGAAGAATTTCCTTGATGAGGTTTCGCAATGCTCTAGTTGTTCTCAAACCGAACGTCTCAAAGAAGACAACACGGAGTGAGTGAACCAATGAATAGGGATTCACCGATTGATGAAAAGATATTTGAAAACAATCGTGTATTGCTCAATAGAAATTGTTTTTGCAATACAACGAAAGTTTTAATGAAAATCAATTATCAATCATAAACACCTTTTGATTTGAAATATTCGTACACGGTCGATGTGCTAAAGAAAAGAGTTTTTAAGCATAATGACCGGTTTTCAAAGGAATCCGTCAATCCATAACTCGAACCAGATTGATTCAAAAGATTGAATCGCTCCATTGTTTTCATTCGGTTGTCACATGGTTGATCTATTGAATAGATCTCACATGCCACCTACCAGGAGCTTGTTTGATGTTGGCTCAAGAAGGCTTTCCATCTTCATTGTGAATATGTATGCATATCACTCGGATGTTCGCAATACCACAAGGATAATGCATAGGACTCAAGATATAATCTCTTTCCACATTGTGTGAAACAGAGAGTCTTCATTGAAAGTGTCCTAATGAGATTTATGGATGATCTCGTGGCTCTAGACTCAATTTGTGCATATTTGGATCCCAGATCGGAGACTAGGGAGAGGTCTCCTTCTTCAATATCAACAATCTCTAAGAGAGTCGATAGATAATGTCGGTTCCCGTGAGAATGAAACAAGTCCTTTTAAGAGGAACTTGAGTGGTTTGGGAAGTTGAAGTGCGAGCGTCCTTTGGGTCCATGACGTCTTGCCTTCAATACCGATGTTACCTTGGTAACCACTAGTAGCAAATGAATTAAACCCGGTTTCTGCCCTAAGGTTGAATAATTGAAGGGCTATTTGTTTTCACCCTTTTCTCATTCAATTCTTTTTCATTCTTCAACCCCTTCAGTGCTTACCGAGACTTCATAGCTAGAACCTTGTTGGGTTTATTCTAGTACTAGCTCGGACTCAGTCCGCACTCTTCCCATATCTCAATTTTCTCCTTTTTCAATATACCTAAGGACTTCTACACTATCTAGTGGATTGTCCCTGGGTAGATCCCTCCGGTTCTGGCGGATCATAGGAACAAATACTTAACCTTATCATCCTTATATCACCATACATAAAGTAGAGTTGGTCGGTTTATTTGGTATTTTTCATCTGCCATTGGAACCAATTAAAAACCATTTGAAAATCAATCCAGATACTTGTGATATATTATCAAAGCATTTTGTACCTGAATTGTTTTTGATATTTTTAGAACAAGAGCTCCCCCTCAACATGTGCATCAAGTTTGAAATCGTTTTGCACACGGAGGCACGAGAAAGAATTAACTTCTTTGATTACCATTTTCTAAAAGATATCAACATCACTTCCCTGATCAAAACAAGTAGATAAAGCATTTTGGGAAGGATGAGGTTTTCATAATTTTGCTCCCCTCAATATGTGCATCAAGGTATGAAAGGATTTTGCACATACTAGAGGAACATGCACATTGATATAAATTGATCACGTTTGGATCTTTGTGGTTTAAGATAGATGCTCCCCTCAACATGTGCATGGAAAATTTGAAATCGTTTGTCACATGTGGGAAGGAGAGCTTGTACATTCTTATAAAACCATTTACCGAATTATCGGTTTAAATTCAATTTAAATCACAAATTCTCCCGATCACAATTATCAAATCATTTGAGAATTGTGATCTCAGAGATTTAAATTGATTTTGAAAGTTTTTAAGGAGAATTGTGACTTGATTATGAAAACGTTTTTAGTGACAATAATCGGATATTAAGACTTTAAACTCCATTGAGTAAACATGCATGAATATCTTTTGAAAACAATTGAATGACAAATAACTTTTAATTTAATTGAAATCATTCTCCCCTCAATCAATGACAAAGGTTGTTGATTGAGAGATATATATTTTGACAAATAAGTCGAGATGATTATCAAAATAGAGTACTAGTTATTTTTCAAAGCGATTAGTTTTCGCGAGATAAATGTTTATAGAATCGAGCATGGAATTTTGAAAACATGATAAAGTGTGGCTCTGTTTCGACTTTGAAAAGCGGGTTCTTGCTCGAAATGACAATAAACCATTTTATTCTCTTTCTCCCAAAATAACTTTTGATTTTTGATTTTTGATTTTTTTAAATAAAATTCGAACAATATCTAAAGTCCCGTGTCATTCTTTGAATGACAACACAAAGACCGTAGATATTATCGAATCGAGAAAAACATGACAAAAGACTATTTTTTTTTTTTTTTTTTTTTTAATGGATTTTGAAAGTTTTAAATTTTTCTATTTGATTTTTGAAGGTTTTATAATTTTGTATTTTGTTTTTCGAATAGATATTTACAAGAGATAGATGAAGGAAACCTTTACTCCTCGTCTTCCTCACGAAGACGTTTGAGTGTTCGGTTGAAGGCTTTTCAAGCCAAGTCGTGGAAGAATAAACTCAAACGTTCTCTTGGAAGAGCTTTGGTGAAGATGTCGCTAACCGGTATTCATACCTCACAAAATAGAGTTCCACCACACCTTTTCCACTTGTTCCCGATGAAATGATGTCGAATGTCGATGTGCTTTGCTCTTGAGTGTTGTACGTTGTTGCATGAGAGCAATAGCATTTTATTATCACAAGACTGAGAGGATTTTGTTAAATTCAAAGCCATAGTCGATAATTGGGATCTCATCCATAGGATTTGAGCACAACATGATGACATGGCTATGTATTCACCTCTGTAGAGGAAATAGAAGTACTCATTTGCTTCTTTGAAGACCACTCACAAGCTTATCACCCAAAACCGAGCACCTCTAGGCGTGCTTGACGAGTATCTTGACACCTGCATGATCAAGATCTGCATAGGTCGTTAGTGAGATACCGGTGTCCTTGGTACCAAAGTCCCATATTGATGGTTCCTTGGAGATACCGAAGACCCGTTTAACCGCTTCAAGGTGCTTTTAGTAGGCTTAGCACGGTATCTAGCACACATGCAAACAATGAACAAGATGTCTCGGTCTACTAGCGTGAGGTACATCGGGATCCAATCATACTACGATATTTCATTTGGTCTACCATGATCCCCGAGTGGTCCTCATCTAGTTTAGTTCGTTCAATCATGGGAGTGTCAACAGGTCACTTGAATCAAATCCAAATTTCTTTAAAATCTCATTTGCATATTTAGATTGATTTATGAAGATGCCTCCGGACTTTGTGAAATTTGTAATCCCAAGAAAATGACATTTGTCCCATCATTGACATTTGAAATTTTGAACCCATTTCATTTGAAAACGGTCACACTCATTGGGGTCGATCGAGGCAAAGATGATATCATCAACATAAATTTGAACATGAATTAAATGTTTGCTCGACTTTACGGTGAACAATGTTGGATCAACTGCTCCTTTGCTAAATCCGTAGATAGAAGAAACTTTGATAGCGTATCATACCATGCCCTTGGAGCTTGCTTTAAACCGTAAAGAGCCTTCTTCAAACGATAAGCGTGAGTAGGATGCTCTTGATTCACAAATCCTTCCGGTTGGGCGGCGTGAGCGACTTCTTTAAGATCTCCGTTCGTAAATGTTGTCTTTACATCCATCGATAGACTACCATGTTCTTACTAGCAACATTAGCCAAAAGATTTCGATTGCCTCGATTCGAGCAACAGAGCAAAAGATTCTTCAAAGTCAATACCCTCCTCTTGACGGTATCCTTTAGCAACTAATCGAGCCTTGTTCTTCAACACATCACCATGCTCATCAAGTTTCACTTTGAAGATCCATTTTAGAGCAATAATCATAGCACAATCTGGAGCAGGTACTAACTCCCATACATCAAGTCGATCAAACTCATGAATTTCTTCTTGCATGGCATTGAACCATCTATCTTCATTCATGGCGGTTTTAACATCTTTTGGTTCGATCTTAGAGAGTACGGAGTTGAAGAAGCACCATAAGGCATCGGTTGCAAGTTGTTTCCGTGTGGATACTGGACGAGAGGGATTTCCAATGATGTTGTCTAATGGATGATCGTGAGTCCATTTTCTGAGGTGTTCATGTGGTAGTTGTTGAGGGATGAAGTAGCGAGTCGATGTCTCTCGAAGAAGATGATTCGATGAAGATTCGGGAGCAAATATGTTTTCAAATGGAGCATCTTCGAGGAGTAGCAAAGGGATTAACTTCATCGTTAGTGCGAAATAGTTCCATGATGTACATTCAAGATTGATGATTTGTTGATGAGACGAGTGATCGCAGCAGCGCTTCTTGACTTAACGATATTGAGACCGTAGGATTGACTTCATTCTCGTGGATATGAGCGACCTCTGTTGTGGAATTGACAGTTCAATAGCACTTGGCTCATAGAGTTCATCAAACATAGGATCAAACAATTTCTTTAAATCATCTTGGATGGAGGTACATATGGAATTGTTGGGAAGAAATTGGTACGAGGATGAACCAATAGGACTGTTTTGAAGTGCGGGTCCTGAACTTGATTGTCCAGGATCCATTTGACCGGTCAGCTCATCAAACGTGACGTGAATTGTTTCCATGATATTTCGGGTTCTCTTGTTGTAGATTCGGTATCCTTTTATGTTTGATGCATAACCTACAAATACTCCAATGTCTGCTTTAGCTCTAAGTTTGCCTAAATCTTGGCCCTCATTAGTTGGATAACACAATGCACCGAACACACGAAGGAATGAAAGATTAGGTTTTCTGTTGTGGATAAGTTCATATGGAGTTTTTCCATGAGCGGTGTGAATCGTGGATCGATTTTGGGTGTAGCATGCGATGGCGATGGCTTCACCCCAGAGAAACATTGGAACTTTTGAGTAAATCGGCATTGTCCTTGCGGCTTCCACAAGAGTTCGATTTCGTCTTTCAACTACACCGCTCGTTGAGGAGTTCGAGGAACACTTCTTTGATGGTGATTCCAATACTTTCATAAAACTCACTAAGTTGTTTGTTAACAAACTCGGTTCCATTGTCTGTTTGGATGATTCGACCGTTTTGTTAAGACGAACTGCGGTTGTTTTATGAGTTTGATGATGATATCTGGAGTTTCATCCTTTGTCTTTAAGAACTTTACCTAGGTGAATCTAGAGAAATCATCAACCACAACTAACACATATTTCTTCCCAAAGATATTCTCGACTCTCATGGGTCCACATAAGTCCATGTGAATTGTATGAAGAGCTTCGTGATGAGTTAGTAGGTTTGGGTTTATGGGCATACTTCTTGCTTTTTCCCAATTGGCATCTTGAACAAAGATGATCCTTTTCATACTTAAGTCTAGGTAAACCTACAACTAAGTCCTTTCGGAGAGATCATTGATGGTGCCAAGTTCAAGTGATTGAGACGACGATGCCATAACCATGACTTTGTTTTAGAAGCCTTTGACAACAAGCAAATTGAGAAGACTTCATCATATCTTCGATAGAGATGGTGTATAGATTTGAACCACGTGAGCCTCTCAAAAGTTCCTTACCATCAAGTTCTCTAACGAAACAAGTATGTTTTTCAAGGCTACTTCTAGATCGAATCGCAGAATTGACCAACAGAGAACAAAGTTATGACCAAGACCTTCTACATAATATACTCGGAGATAACACTTTTACCAACAACATAATCTCCATAACCCATAATTGCACCGAAATGATCATTCCGAATCTAATCGTCCCGATGAATTTGCTCACGAAGTTCATGAGCCATGACCGGTCGCCAATCATATGCTTGGAACAAACTGAGTCCGGTACCACATAACGATTTGAACGATCTGCGGTTGAACACGAGACAAGAATGGATAATCGGATAATTGGGATCCCCATGCAAGAATGGGTTCCATTTGGTTAGTAACAATGATTGGAACACCCACATCGAAATAGAAGCATTCATATCGAAATTGATGCAATGGGATCATTATGAATAGATGCGGTACTAGTGTCAGATTTGCCCTATTCAAAGTGTGCTCACTTCTTAAAGGAATAGTTCTACCAAGAGGCATCCATTTTCTAGTGGGCGTTGCTCGATTAACCTTATGGCCCACGGTATCCATTGATAACCTATCTTACTAAATGTTCTTCCTGTGGGTTTCCTTGTTTTCTAACTCTCTTTCGCCTTTGCCTTTTAGCCTTTTTAACGTGATTGTTTTCATTAGTAATGTTAGCGGGGTATATGACATTAGATAAAACATTCACACCACATTCATGATTAGAAAGTAATTCAAGCGAGACATCATTACAAGGAATGCAAATAGTATCGAATTGAATTAATTACAAGACGCCTATGGCTAATACTAGAATCAACACGATTCGTTTTATTCGACTCAAGCTTAAAGTTCCTAGGTTGGTCTTCTACTCTCTTCCAATGCACATTCTTAGCTTGCGAGGTCCTATCATTCCTTGTATTGTCTTGAGACTTTGACCGCTCGCTTTAATGTCAATGATTACTCTGTAGAGGAATGGGAACATTAGTTGGTTTTGTTACTCTTTGCATCTCCTGTTTAGATGTCTTGGGATCCGAATTACATGCAGCACACTAAGGTTCACTTTCTTAACACCGAAGTCTTGGGATTTGTACTCCTAGAAGGCACACTAGAGTTCGCTTTCTTAGCATTAATGATCTGGAATCGAACTACTTAAAGGCACCCTAAGGTTCACATTCAAAACATTGGGCATCGAATGAATATCATACTTGGCACTAGGCATCGAACATGGAATCAAAGGATTAACTCTCTCACCTAAGGACTTTGGGCATATTGTGATTAAGCATTCTAGAATTTCTTGAGATCGTTTGGCATATAAGCATGCATGCCCAATTGCATTGTCAAGTGGTTTCTCTAACTTATCCTCTTCAACAATCTCACGGAGACATTCTAGACAATCCTTAAGGGATGAGAAGTATGTTTGAATAGCAAGTTTGTTATTCCTGAGATGAGGGGGGACATATTTCACAAACAAAGCATATTTATTACAAGAGTGTACCTTTGATACACCATTCTCCCCATTGGTCATTGGCATTTTCCCTTTTACCTGGCTCTTCAGATTCTCAATTTCCTTTTGCAATGAAGCTATTTGTTCGTTGTTTTTGTTACGAGTGACCTTTATTGATTCAAATAACTCATTGAAATGACGTTTAACCTTTTCATTTTCTTCTAGAAAACTTTCGTTTTCCTTTTGTAATGCATTTACTAAGTTTTGAAGATGAAACGTTTGAGAATTTTGAGAATCTAAAGGAGGAGGCATTTGGGAGCCTGTCACATTGTTCTTTTCACCCTTTAACCGAGAGATTTGGGCTTTCAATTTTTCGATCGTGTTACAATGAGCATGAATCTATTCATCACGTTTGTTTATTTGAAAAGCGCATCAAACTCGGAGCATCCGAGGATGTCTTGATATTTGAAGTTTTACATTTTCTTTAAGATGTTGATATTTTAGTTGTAAATTAAAATGCTCAACCTCTAATTTAGAAAATTGTTTAACCAAATTGTCGTGATCATCCAGTTCAATTTTCTCATTTAGTTTAGAATTAGTCTTTTCAAGCTCAATGACACGATCATGGGAGACTTTCGAGGCAACAGATAATTCATGAAATTGAGAAGCATTAATGGAACAATTTGTAGCGATGAAAAACACATCTTGAGCAACACATTCGATAATAAGAGTCTCATTCAATGTATGCAAGTTCTTCCTCTCAATCTCATTATATTTTAGTGCTCGCTCATAGTCACTAACCTCAACAATCATTGCATCAAATTCCTTTTCCATTTCTTTAATGTCTAGATTCATTCCCTTTTAAGACTTTCAAAATGATCTTTTAGTTGTTTAAAGAAAGGCATGACTTGATTAAATAACATTCTTTTGTTTGCTCAAACCCTTTCCCTTGATTATACCGATGGGTGTGATCCTTTTCTTACAAGTTTTCTCAAAATCAACAAATAGTTGAAAAATAACATATTGGTGATTAAGGTCTTGCTTTTAGTGGCAATAGTCCTAGGTACTAAATGCATTGGTGTATTTGGAGGATACACATCGTGAAGGCATTTTCCTAAAGGGAGGGTTTGTTACAACAAGATTCTCTCGCTTTTGCTTATCTAAATCCTTTTTCCAGAACACTTGTTCGGGTGTTAACAACGTCTGAGGCTTAAACATGTTCAAAGAAATCCAATTCTCCTTCTTGTAATCATGGGGTGTGATATTTATTTTCTTCTCTTTACATTTAGGATCATCTAATTTCTTGTTCATCTTTTCCCTAGAGACTTCATCTGATTTCTTATCTTCCTCAGTGCACTCAACGCAACTAGGTTTCTGTCTAGGTTTAAGGATTTCATTGCCATCATAAAGAACCTTATGAGCATTTCTAGCCTTTTTAATGACCTCTGGATTTGGTTCCTCAACAAGGGGAATGCTATGCTTATCGCTTAAGACTCTATGCTTAGTGATTAAGTGAGCGATCGAATGGTATTTCCTTGTACATACAACTTATTTTCAAGCTTGTTTTTCAAGGTTTTAGATTAGAAAAATCATTCAAAAGTTTTGATTCCTTAACCTTTGAATTCTTGCTTAAGCATTTTAACATTTTCTTGAAGTTCTTGTTTTGCTTAGCGCTTTAGAAAGCTTTTCTTGTAAGGAGTTTAACTCTTGTTTTAATACTTCTTCTCTAAACCTACTTTTTCTAATAGTTATACGCATTTGGTCATCCATTTCCGCTCACGGGTGGTCAACTCAAATTTTGCACGTTGTTCATAAATAGCAACACGTTCTTTATAGGCATTCGATTCGAGATGACAGAATCATCGAGGCACATGCGGTGAATTCATAAAAACATAATCATTATTGATCGCAGAAGATGCATCACTTGGTACAATCTCACTTTCACTTTGTATCACATATTGATCATATGGGACAACATTGATATTACCCATATTTTCAATATCGATTCAATAAACACGATTGATTGTACCGTTATGTATCTTTGCTCATCAACTTCATCGTATAATTTTAATACCTCGAAATGATTTTGTCTTTGGATGGACCACTTGTGGTGATGGAGAGACTTTAGGAGAGACCATTGGAGAAATGCTAGCCATGAAGATGGTTTGTGCAATGGGTTCTTCATCAACATCAGTCGTATGCATCACAATCGACTACTTGAAAGGCATTCGATGATTATGGCCTATCTCCGAATTGGTCGCTCATCCACATATGCATCATATGTCTTAGCATTTCCTCGACCAAGAACAACAACTCCTCTTCATCCAAAGTCGCACCATTATCCCGAGCTTGCACAAGCAACATCTTATCCTCAAGTACTCGGCATTCGAGGCGTTTTGGTGATGTGCGGTTCCTTGCAATGTGTCCTCACCTCCACAATTGTAACATTTGATTGGCTTTGCTTGTCCCCGATTTCCATTCCTTCCTCTATTCGATTTGCAAGATAACCTCTACCGACTCCACCTCTTGCTTGTTCGTCTTGTCGTTCTTGAACTGGTTGCACCATAACCTTCCCATCTCGACGGTGGCTTGATTATGTGGATTGGAAGTAGTTCGAGATTGTTGTTGGTGTGTGGAAGAGAGTTCATGTTTTGACTAATCGAAGAGCTAGTTGATTAATGAAGTTTCCCACGTGTGCATCAAAGATCGACTTGTTTGAACATAGGATCGGGAATGAGTTTGTGATTACCATTACCAATGGGTATGACTTGTGATGCTTTGGTTGTGATTCGATGTTTGAGTAGAAGGCGGTTGAATCATTTGAAGAGCTTGTCTCTCCCTAGTTGGTTTTGAATTGATTAAGAATCCTTTTTCAAACATAGCATGTCTCTCATTCGAAGGAGGAAGGCATAGAGTTGCTCATAGTTTGTATTCTTCAATCCTTTGGTTAGCTTTACAGAGGTGACAAACTTGTGCCATTCGGGATTCATGTTGTTCACAAACTTTGAGTTCAAATTGAATGTTTGGCATAGTCATTCGATGTTCCTCATATCATTCACAAGCTTGTGGAATCTCACATAGTACTCATAAACACTCTCATCCGGTTTCATTTTGAAGTGTTCAAATTCATCATAGAGTTGTGATTCTCTGTCTTCCATAGTTAATTCGTAACACGAGAGAAGCATCTTGACATTATCCCACACCGCCTTTGCTTCGGTGTTGTGATTGATCGACTTGTAGATATCTTTTGGAAGACCTTGAAGTACGATGTTAGAAGCCCCGATATCGAGATCGAATCTCTTTTCTCCTTATCATCGAGCTCATCATATGTCTTTGGTCCATCAATTCCATAGATCATTGTTCCATCTTCATTGTATCAATTAAGTCTCTAGTAGTCTCAACCCGATATGGTCCTTCATCAATGGATTTGAGAATGTTGACTCCATTTTCCTTTCCAAGACAAGATGATCGATTCGTTGAGCCCAAGAGTCGTAGTCGATTCATCAAGCATGGGTGGACGAGTATCGAACCATTGCTTGAACATCCTCGACAATGAGAGATGATTGTAGGAACGTTGGTAGACATGATGATGATTAAACGGGATTTTATAACTCTATGATTAAACCGGAAATAGATTCTTTCACGGATTTTACTAAATCAAGAGAAAACCATATTCAAAGGATATCACCCAAGTCGCTAGGAAACCTTAAACCAAGTCGCTAAGTGCCAAGTCGCTATATAACAACTCGCTACAATCCAAGTCGCTAGCAAAATTTTGACAGCAATTCGCTAAGCACTAAGTCGCTAATTTGTCAAGTCGCTAAATAGCAACTCGCTAGGTACCAACTCGCTAACAATATAAAGTACAAGTCGCTAACTTACACCAAGTCGCTACGTGTAGTGGAGAATCCACTACGTGTACTTTTTGTCGGCTTGTCTCAGTAGACAAGTCGCTAGCTCAACTCGCTAAGACCTTAAACAACAACTCGCTACCAAATAACAAAGCAAATCGCTACCAAGATAAACTATCCGTGGCTCAAGTCGCTAGCTAGAAAATCACAAAAACACCACTTTTCAATCCAAAACAACCCAACCACGATGATTCAAGCCTTCAAAATCAAAACCTAAACACTTGTGATGATTCTAAACACAAAAGTACTATCAAAATTCAAACTTTAACACTAGAAATCACCCAAATGATGCAAAACCACTAAACCTTTTCAAACTCAAAACCACCTAAAACCACTAGAAATCCAAAGATATGTAAGAGATGATCTAACCATGGCTCTTGATACCAATTGTTGGATATTGGATTTCACATACACATCAAACCATAACACAAAGTAGGCGTACAAGAGTTTTAGAGAGAAAGTTAGAGGTTTAGGGAACTTTAGTGAGAGAAAGAAAATCTTATTATGAGCTCCAACTCTACCTTGGAAGGTAGAGAGTATTTATAGTCTTACAATAAAACGCCACACAACGGGTCGTGGATCGTGCATACAGATGGGTAAAGACCCGTCCGTCCTCCACGGTGTTACTTAACTAAATACTACTTAGCTTAAAATAACTATGACTACGAGCTTTCTAACGATTACATATACTTGAGGTGACCGACTCTTTAATACCGGAATTTCTAATTCCATGGATGGTTGAGTTACATCGTGACAGCCACAGGGATTGCTAGAAGCCTTTTGATTTGCCACAAGGATGGCTTTGAATCGATTCGGCTTACATAATAAAGAGATCTTTGGACATCACTCACTGGTAGGCTTTCTTCTTTATGTTTGAGTCATGAACGAACTAAATGAATAAGAGATACCATAGTTGTTATACTCTTGTCATAATATTCGGATATTAATTGGAGTAGAACTCCTAAATGAATAGATCGATGAAGATGTTGGTTCAATAAAAATCTTTAAGATTCGATGCAAATCGAACCCAATCTGAGATCTCTTGTAATATTTCATTTCATTCTTGCATTTGAGATGTGATGTAAGTGAAGAGGTTATTGAATTTGTGATGGGATTTAGGCTGCCATTTTAGGTTGAAGATGTTAGAGTATAATCTGTTGATACATTCTTATCAATTCATTAGTTTTAGAACTTGGATAGATGATGGTGTTTAACCAGAGGCCGTGAGGTTGTTTTTGGAATATGGTGTTATGGTCGAGTCTTGGTCTTTACAAGTCATTTTCTTCTTTATTTCTGTCACTAAGTCGCTACTGAGTCATGAGCTAAGTCGCTAGTGAGTTAAGTCAAGTCGCCATTGACTTGAGTTGACTAAAGAGTCAACTCGCTACATGTCTCAACTCACTACCATGAGTAAAGTTGCAAGCAGATTATTCAAAGTAAGTCGCTAAGTCATTTTCCAAGTTATATTTTTCTATGCGCACATGTTCCCCTCGGGTCTTTGAGCTGGCTCAAATTTCATTTGATACGGCACTTCGTTCTTCTCTGGAGCGTATTGTCACTGCTTCTGGACCTGATTTCGGTGATTAGCAATATAGACTGGCCACACTACCCTTTGATTTTGGAGGGCTTGGTGTGTACTCTACAGGTGATGTCTTGAACTATTCCTTCCTTGCATCTAGACTCCAATCAGCCAGCTTACAAAATAAGCTCCTCCAACAATCTAGCATTGTAACTTTTAGATCTTCCTTTGATGATGTCATGTGTGCTTTTAATGTGAAAATGGAGACCCACCTTTTAGGTAACCCAGGTGAGATCGCTTCCCCCAAACTCATGAAGAAATTGACAGATATATATTTCACACGTGTTACCAAAGAGGGCGAATCCACCTTCTTCTTATCTTATAGACAGATTGCTTTATGGAGATCACAAAAGGAGGACCACACTTCGGACTGGCTCAGGGTGGTTCCGATATCTGGGTTGGGACAGACCATGAATGCTCGAACCTACCGATGTGTGTTATGCTATCGGCTAGGTGTCCCCCTTTTTTCCACTCAGATGTCGGGCTCGGCTTGTTCCAAGGTATTTGTAGGGGATATCTATAGAGATCATGCTGTATCATGCACATGTATTATTGGTATTTAACATCGACATAACGTGGTGCACGATACTCTTGTTGACATCTGTTCTCGGGAGGGGGTTTCTGCTCGTAAAGAAGTTGATTCGGGCTTAGCGGAGAAAGAGACAAACCCTTACGCCCAACTGATATGTTGCTTTACTCGTGTGATAGAGGGCTTGATGTATTTGTTGATATAACAGGGTCATCGCCCTTGACGCAAACTGGTATTACTGATTTTGTACCTGGTCGCGCTGTGATTGAAGCTGCACAGCGCAAACGCGTCAAGTATGATGCCAAATGTGCAGAATTGGATATGGGTTCCTCCCTTTCTCATTCTCCTCTTTTGGGGAACTTAAGAAGGATGCGGTAACCTTACTGAAGCGGATCCGAAAGTTCTCTGTTACTCAAGATATTGGGGCACGTGCAGCTACTCATATTTTTAGTAGGATTTGTTTTTCTATAGCTAGAGGAGTGGGAGCCCAGCTAGTGTCTCGGCTTCCCACTAATTTCTTGTAAAATCTTTTGAATTTCTAATAAAGTGATGTTATAATAATAATAATAATAATAATAGATATTTAATTTAATAATTAATTATTAAAATAATAGTAATAGAATATTTAAATTGATTACTAAACAATTAAATAATTAAAAAAGAATAATTAGATATTTAAATTTAATAATAAATAAAAGCATAATTTATTAAAAAAAGTTATTTATTATTTTTCATATTATCTAATTACAAAAATAAAAATACTTAAATTAATGATATTTAATATTTTATTTAATAAAGAAACTTCACAAAGTGGAAAAAGATGGTTGAGAATTGCAATTGGAATATGAGTGAACTATTCTGCTTATGTGACAAAACTGAGCAATTCTATTGGCCAATAAAAGTCAAAATTGAAATTCAATTTAGTCAAACTCTTTGATTTTCGTCTAATTTATAAAATGTGTTAAAAATCATATGTGTCAGTTTTTTTAGAAGAAAACCTAAAAAATGAAAGGGTGATTAACTTTAGTTCTTAAATTTTAAATAAGTTATATAAGATTAAGTATAAATATTGGTTTTAATGTTTTGTAATAACTTTATAAATTTAATAAATACCACATAAACTTTATACACGATATACTTTTAATTTACAACAATATGTTGTTATTTATATGCATCATAATTAGTATATTTTATATTAATGTATTTACATGAAATTATAAATATAAAAAGGAAAACACGAGTTACTTTGACATGTTAATAAATATATAAGAAAAAAGAAACGCGGACAAAAGATTTATCATGTAAATATTTATTTATCATGACTAAATATCAAACATGAAACCTTGAAAAGTAACTTAATGACGTGTTACATTTCCAATCCAAACTTCCCCTTTATCTAATTCTTTTTGTATCTTGGCCATGGATTTGGTCACGTATCATTGATTTTGTCCATTTTGCCGTGACACGTTAGTAATGACATTTCACCCTTAACCCATGTTGTGTCTGTGGAAAACTAGAAGGGGGGTTGAATAGTTTTGCCGATTTTAACTTAGTTTCAAAACTTTAGATTCGTTTTTATGTGAAATCGTATGGATGGATAGAAAGCATAGATCTATAAGTAATGCAAGTAAAGAAAGCAAGTAAAGTAAAGGATAGAAATGATACAACCGATTTATAGTGGTTTGGCTACAAGGACACCTTCCTTGCCTTACTCCACTCCCCGAGTCACCTACTCGAGAGTTCAAGCACTATGTCAACAAACTCCTTCAACTTGGCGGAGAAGCCTTCACAACGTCGCTTACACTTTTTTCGATACAAAGCTAAATACCGAGTCCTTAACACAGAGGACCAAACCAACACTACTATAACACAACAAATATGTGAAATATGAAATATAAGATCTTTGCTACAGAAATCTTGTGGAGGAACAAATCAATCAAGGACCCCTTGCTTGGATGACTTGTAGAAGCTCGTAATCTCACCTTAGAGAATGACCTATATGAGAATCACAACAAAAGAAAGGAGAACTACTATCTAGATCAAGAGATCTGAGATTAGAAGAATGAAAGAATATATGAGAGAGTTTATAAGAAGAGGGGTGAGTTACAATGAGGAAATGACTCTCTATTTATTGACAAAAACTTGCTACTGCCGCACGGATCCCACGGATCCTTTCTATGAGGGATCCGTCCAGTGTAAACTGAGGGATCCGTGGGACGCTCCTCATTATCCATGAGTTATGGGTTATGGGTCATGGGTCCTAGACTTTGGACCATGGGTATCCAAATAGATACAATGTATCTAGAAGATGCAATACATCTAGTCAATGGATTATGGGTTAGCTCTATGGGTTATGGATATGCTCCATGGGTATGGGTCATGGGTTATGGTTTTTACTCATCCTAATAAACTATTACAATAAGTGAATCATTACAACAATTAATGTTAAATTATTATATATATAAATGCTTTACAAAAATAACATGTATCCTTATAATTTTACTTATGATAACTTTATATTTGTTATCAACAAAACACAAAGAGATCACTATATATTAATAAACGTTTTTACGATTTATTTGTATTAACAATCTCCCCCTTTTTGTTGATGACAAAATATAATGTTATGATGAGTAAAACTTAAGATTAGATGTATGTTTTGAAAGCATAAGTTTTACTTCTTCTCCCCCTTTTTGTCGAAACAAAAAGTGACCCTAACGAAGAAATAAAGTGTGGAAAAATAGTATAAACCACGAATCATTAACTCCCCCTTGACGGTAGCTCCCCCTAGAAAAGGGCGTCAAGTGAGAAAATATAATACCTACAAAGAAAAAGTTAGTAGAAACATGCAATATAATCTTGTGATTGACGAGAAACAAGATGGAGAGCCAAGGTATGTAAACAAAGCCTTGCAATAAAAAGACAAAGTGTAGTGGTATATAGGCCACATACAAACATGTAAAACTAAGAACAAGGTTTTTTCTTTAAAATGACTCAAAAGAAAAAATAGAGAAAATGATAATATTATTCCTTCCATGCTTGCATAAGGTTATTGATGGAGGTTTTGGTGAATGATGATGGTGAAGCGATCAAGGATGTGGTTAAGTATGTATCGCATTTCGTCCCTAATTTCCATTGCAAGTTCCCTAGTGGATTGGCAATGTTCACAATGTAAATGATGTGGGTAATGTGTGTGGATGGTTTCCGGGTTAGTTTGATTTGTGGGATGCGGAAGATGTGGTGGAAAAGTTGGAAAATATGGATCAAAGTCCGGAATGTTTGGAAGTGGTGGTGGAAAAGAACCTAGATGTTCTTGTAAGACAATGGAAGCTAAAGGTGGTGAAGTTACAAGGTCTTTGTAAATTGTGTTTGGAGATGTGGGAGGTGTTAAAAATACTAGTTCTTTTGGGTTGATTTGTTGGAGTGTTTTCGGAGTCTTAAAGAGTTCCGATAGAGGGATCTTAGGTGGAGAATTGATAGGTGATGATGGTGGTGTGCTTGTTGGAGATGAGGGAGGTACTACTATGGAATCATTTGGTGGTGAATGATTAGTTGGTGATGAACTATTTGACAATGTTTTGGCTAAACAACAAGGCCGGATGCTAATCCGTGCGGTTTTTCTAGATTTGGGTGGTGGCACTATGGAAGGTGGTAGGATAAAGTTTTAGATTTCTTGAAGAGGGTTGTTTGCACTAGGTGAATCATTAATGTTTGAAGATCTTTTGGATGACATGATGATGGTTATTTGTGAGGTTGAGAGTGATGAGGATGCAAGCATTTTGGGAACCTTATTTATAGAGAAAATAATGCATTGTAATGAATGTTTGACCCAAAATGTGGACTAAAATCTAATGATTAGATATGAATTTAAGGCATGTGATCATGAGAACAGAAGCATTAATTAACATACTCATTAGTAAAAAAATGATAAAATGATGAAAATATGAAGGTTTTTAGCCAAAATGAGAAAAATAGAAGAGAAATTTAGCTTCTATCTTACGGTTCCCACGGATCCTTCCCTTGAGGGAACCGTCCGGCGTTAATCTTTGGGATCCGTGGTCTTGGTGACTCAGCGACTCAAAATTTTCCTTTTCGAAACATTTGTGCCTAGTGTGTGCCTATATGCAAACCATTTGGAGTTGCGGTTATCTCGACTCCTAAAAAGAAAAAGAAAAATAGAATAGAAGTGAAAAAACATACTATTATGTGAGATAACTCGAGTGCTCTTAAATTCATTGTTGCTTAAATGAATGTACCCGAAAACACATATTAGTTATGTGTTTCCTTTAGCATTCAAAAGACATGAGATGCAATGAAAACGGGTTTTTACCTTGTATTAATAATGAAAAAGGTTTGTCCTAGACGTGAGAAATAGCTTTTATGAAAATGATACGGGAAGAAGTATCCTTTTAAAAAGCATTTCAGAAAAGTTTCTTGTTTAAAGAAAAGTTCATCTTTTAGTTAAGAAAAATAGATATGAAATTACATGTTGTAAAATAAAATTTACCTTGGATTTTGAAAATTCCCGTATTATTAGTGAGTTGTGTGTGAAATAGAGATCCTAGACTCAGAAACTAAGGAGGCTAATGTTTACATACCTTGTAGAGTTGAGAGTTAAATTACGACGATTGTCCCATGAGACCAAGACCACGATGAAGCAAGTTAAATTGTTCCCGCTTTAACGGTTTGGTGAGGACGTCGGCTATGTTGTCTTCGGATGCTACTTTCTCAATAGAAATGTTCCCCTTTTGAACATTATCTCTTAAGAAGTGATGACGGATGTCTATATGCTTGGTGCGAGAGTGCAACGCCAGATTCTTGCTTAAGTCAATAGCACCTTTGTTGTCGCATAGAATGGCTATGTCACTTAGATGAATGTCGTAGTCAACTAACGCTTGTTTCATCCATAGTGCTTGTTGGCATGCTTTGCCGGCGGAGACATATTCGGCTTCGGTTGTTGAAATGGCCAATGTCGTTTGCTTCTTCGAGAATCAAGATGTTAAACAACATCCCATAAAAGTACATACACCACTTGTACTCTTTCGGTCAACATAATTAGTAGTTTCTACCCCCGTACCCTTAGGATACCATAATCCTAATTGAGTCGTACCCTTAATGTATCTAAATATTCTTTTGACCGCTTCTAGATGTGATGTTTTAGGGTTTTCTTGAAACCTAGAACATAGACAAACACTAAACATGATATCCGGCCGACTAGCCATAAGATAGAGAAGACTACCAATCATGCCATGGTATTTTGTGTTATCAACGGATTCACCATCTTCATATTTTGTAAGTTTAGTGTCGGATGACATTGGTGTTCTTATGGGTTCTGACTCTTCTAAACCAAATTTCTTTAACATCTCTTTTATATATTTAGATTGATTAAAGAATATACTATTAGACCCATATCCCGGATTACAAGTAGGCCCCACTTTAGATGGATTAACGAGAGTTTAGCGTGATTGACTAGTCAACTCGATGGTCAATCTAATAGTTAAAAATTGTGGGACGACAATTGTTGTGTAATAGTTATGGAAAATAGAGAGGGACTTAAGTTGTAAAGTTATAAAATTGTTATTAAGTGTTTGTGGCCAAATGGAATGAAAGGGGACTTGAGGGACCTATTATGCCAATTAGGCAAACTCATCCCCTACAATATTCTGGATACTTCTCATATTATCAGTAAAGTTTCATAAATGTGTAGGTGTGTGTGGGAGTACGGTTTAGAGAGAAGAGGATGGAAGAGCAAGGTTCTCCAATGATGTTCTATATCATGAAGGAAGTTAGTATTCATGATTCCCACAAGTAAGTAACCTCTAATTAGTGTTTAATTGATGATTGGAAGGTTAGGGTTTATGAACCCTAATTGGGGGAATTGGGTAAATGATGTTTATAAGCTAAATTAAGAGTTATGATGAATATGGGTTAAGTATTGATGATATACCATCCGAGTAGCTCGAAGGACACTCCTCCGAGACGTGTCGAAGCCCTTCTATTCGAAGGCCCAGGTTAGGATTCCAAAATATCCATAGGCGTCAACCATTCGTTATCACGAAGGTTACCTAAGGGGAATTCGCCATTCGAAGCCTCCTGACTTGGTCAAACCCACGATCTCCCTCTCTTTCCTGGCTTCCCCGCCAAGATTGAGAACGTGGGTCACTAAGCCCTAGTGGTTACCCACAATCATGGGACGCCCCCATGATCTCCGACATTTGCACAGAAGTGCCTCTAACCCTATTTATTCCACTATAAATAGGTTGGACGGGCAATGGATTATGGTATGCTCTTTTCACACTCATCTCTTTACTTACACACACTTATACAACCATAACTCATATTTACTCTCACGCAGAGGTGGTTCGCAGGTCCTACCCTGCGTAATCACTAACGTAGTGTTTCGTATTTCTTATTCTCAGGTGAAAGGCAAGTCTTGGCTGGAACATACACCCCTCATACCTTTGTTCATCATCGAAGCCTGGTAGTGCAATCTTTTGCACAATTAGTGGCGCCATCCGTGGGACCACTACTATTAGTCCCGTAATCACCCAGTCATAAAACCTAACCGACTACGCTACCTTTCCGGCATGGAACCAGGAAGAGAGGATACACCTCCACCAGGTTTCTCTACCCTGGTCCCTCTCAATACAATTAACACTGATAATCTCGCCCCCATAACGGCCTCAACCTTCACCACACGATCTCGTTTGGAAACCACTCCCGTGCATCACGCCTCAACATCCGCTAACCCCATTCCGGACATTAGCCCCGCCTTCGTTGAGGCAAACTTTGAAGCCTTAGAATCTTTACTAAGGGCTCATAAATGGCAGAGTCGCAACACTGAAATGCGAAGAGAGTTGGAATACTCCAGTGAGGAGTATGACGAAGAGATTGAAATAGAGGAGAGGCCTAGACCGGTTATCAGGGGGCGCTCGGCCCTATGAAATGGTTCTCCTTCCATCAGAAGGACAAATGGAAGGACTGTGGGTTTTGAGGAAGGTCCCGGAGGAGATCCGGGAATAAGGGAAAGAATGCAAGGTGAAAGAAGGAGCGAGAACTCTAACGGAGGTAGCAACCCGGTGAGGGAGCGGAGGGTAAACCTACCCCTCTCTTAGCGCCCACTTAGGAAGAGAAGGGATGGGGCTCGATACCCCATCGTATGTTTCGAGTGTGAGGCCTCCTCCATACTCAGGCATGAATCGATTACCTCCCAGGAAACAATCCCTACCTACCGCTCAAACCTATAACACCTAACCTCCGAATGGTTCTCTCCCAACCGAGTTACCAAAGAATGCCCTATGGACACGTTCCTACGCAACCGATGGGTGTAAACCCTTCGTACCAACCTTCTACTGTTTACCCTTCCTACACACAGCCATTTCCTAACCCATATAACCCTACACCTATTTATCCACCTCCATACAACCCATACTACATCGAAGCCTCTGGAGCTTGTACACCTTTCGTGAAATGGATCGAATACTACCCTCTACCTGACGGTGTAAAGATGCCTACTCACATAGGCACCTACGATGGAAAAGGCGATCCTGATAACTTCCTACACTTATTCAAAGGCGCTATCAAGATGCAAAAGTGGGTCATGCCCGTAGCATGCCACATGTTCACTTACACGCTTCGAGACTCCGCGAGAATATGGTGGAATGGACAGAAGTTGGGAAGCATTGTAAGTCTAGATGACCTTAAGGCTAAGTTCCGATCACACTTTAGCCAACATAAGAAGTACACCAAGACCCATCTAGCCGTGCACACCATCAAGAAAAGGGAAAACGAAAGCACGAGGGCCTTCGTTCACGAGGTACACCGATGAAACTTTGCAGTGCGGGTTTGCACGAAGATCGGAGGATCTCGTGTTTTGTACATGGCCTTGGACGCTAAGCTTGGTGGAATTCTGCCCACCGACCTTCCCACCACTTACAAGGCAATCGATGAGAAGACTTACACTTGGATTGAGTCCAAAGAAGTAGCGACAAATGGGGCTCCGATAGAGCAAAAGGAAGCTTCGACAAGTTCTCTCGAGGGTCCTCCCGGAAGGATCCAAGAATAAGAAGAAGAACGAGACCGCTTCACTCCATACAACAAAGGTTCGAACCATGGACTCTTGGCGAACTTGGTCAAATCTCCCGGAGATTCGGCTCGAGAAAGGCGCAAAGTCCTTCGATCCACCACCTCGGATGTCGACGAAGCAAAGCCGGGGACATGTCCAAATCTTGTCATTTCCATGAAGACCATGGACACGACACGAACAAGCGCAGAGAGCTAAAGAAGCGGATCGAAGAGGCGGTACAGTCCGGACAATTAGCACACCTGGTTAAGGGCATCAAGAAGGGAAAAGACAAGTTCTCCGATACCTAATTGGGTGAATGGAAGGGGAACAAGAAGGAGGCCACCCCTACAGAGACTCGGATACTAATGGTGCACATGCATGATCCAACCTTGAAACGGAAGGAAGCAGATGGGGAGCTGGGAAGCGTAGGAGAAATAACCTTCCCTTCCATCCTAGGGCAGACACCTTCGACTGACCCCGTGGTCATCAAGGTACGAGTTTCAAACAGGGAGGTAAATCGAGCGTATATGGATTGTGGAAGCTCCTGCGAGATCATTTATGAGCATTGTTTCCTAAAGCTTAAGTCATCCATACGCTCAAGAAGGGTGGAATCGAAAACACCTTGGTAGGGTTCTCCGTGAGCACTCATGGCCCCGGGAGAAGTACTGTTGGAAATCACCATAGGCGAAGGCCTCTTATCCCGCACGGAGACACTCCCTTCGTCATAGTCGCCGATTCTCCTTATAATTTGTTAATAGGGAGAACAGCTATGCAAAAGATGGGCATTGTTGTTTCCACCATACATGCTGCTATTAAGTTCCAAACCCCCTTCGGAGTAGGAACTGTTCATTCCAATTATGGGGCGGATAAGGGTGTATATGGTGTCAAAAGGATCAAAGAAGAATCGTAGGAGCCTCTGATAGCCATTTTAAGCTGCACAGATGCAGAATAGCGAGTTGTAGTTAATCCTAGTTACCCTGAACAAGCGGTGGTGATAGGAAAACAACTCCCGGCGAATTTCAAGGCGAAGCTCATGAAGCTATTATGGACTAACCTTGATATTTTGCTTGGAAATATTCGACATGACAGGGTACCAAGAACATTGGCGATAGATGGACGGTCCTTGAGCGGAGCATAAACTCAATGAGTACAAACACATTGAGCCAATAAATGAAAAGGAGGAGCCTAGCCCTCGAAAAGAAAGTGCGACTTGCAAAGAAGTTGACGAACTCACACAAGGCATCCTAAGGAAGTTAAATACCAAACTTGGGTAGCCAACCCAAGAATGGTCAAAAGAGCGACGGAGGGTGGCGATGTGCGTTGACTTTATCGACATCAACAAAGCATGCCGAAGGATTGCTACCCCTACCGTAAATTGTGGAAGGTAGAATCCTTGGCGAGCTTCCTACTAAATGCTTCTTAGATGCCTACAAAGGTATCATCGATCCAGATGGCAAAGGAGGATGAAGAAAATGACCTTCTACACAATCAAAGGTGTCTCATCGTTACAGAAAGATGCCGCCGGACTAAAGAACGCAGGGCAACATACCAACGCCTCGTAGATAAAACCTTCAACAAGCAGATAGGCGTAAATCTCAAAGCATACGTTGACGACATGGTTATCAAAAGTAAGGCGGAGGAAGATCTACCTCGATGTACAAGAAACCTTTGACCGCCTTGGGCGATTAACATGAAGTGAACCCTAAGAAATGCTCCTTCGGTGTCGAAGAGGGGCAATTCCTAGGGCATTTGATTACTAAGCAGGGGATAAAGGCTAATCCCTCCAAAGTCAAGGAAATTATAGATCTCCAAGCTCCTAAGTGTTTAAAAGATGTGTAAAGTCTGAATGGGAAGCTGGCTACTCTAAGTCGATTTTTGTTAAAAGGGGCTGATAGGTCCCTACCATTCTTCAAAACACTCAAAGGATGCGTCGATAAGAAGACTTTTCAGTGGAGTCAGGATGCAGAAGCCGCCTTTCAGAAGATGAAGGAGTTCATCGAAATCCTTCCAACACTTACAACCCCAATCAAAGGCGAGGTGTTGTTCATGTACTTAGCATCCTCAATGGAGAGTATTCGCGCAGTCCTTATGGAAGAACGAGATAAATGACAGATCCCTATTTACTTTGTCATCAGGGTCTTACAGGGGGCGGAAATCAACTATCCTACAGTGGAGAAGTTAATACTAGCCCTAGTCTACGCAGCAAGGAGGCTCCAGCGCTATTTCCAGGCCCATCCGATCACAGTCTTAACCGACAAGCCACTCAAACAGATATTGTCGAAACCTGAAAAGTCTGGGAGGGTGGCTAAATGGGCTATTGAACTTGGAGAGCACGAAATAGAGTTCAAGGGTCGAAACTCTATTAAAGGGCAAATTCTTGCAGACTTCTTAGCAGAGACACCTTCCGAGCCAAACACGTAAAAGGAAGAGCCCAAAGCTAAACTCACTCAAATGTGACGATCGGAAAATTTATACAGACGGAGCATCCAGCTCAGATGGTTGGAGCGTGTCTAATGCTAGTCACCCTAACGGAAGGAGATACGTATGCTCTTCATTTTAAGTTCAAGCCACAAACAATGAAGAGAGTATAAGCGTTGCTAGCGAGCCTCGATTAGCTAAAGATATGGAAGTCAAAGCTCATTGCTTTTGTAGACTCCCAATTGGTAGCGAACCAAGTGACATGCTCCTATGAAGCAAGGCGACCCGTCATCAAACAAGCTTGGAAAAACAAAGGAGATGTGGAAAGTTTAGACTCTACACCATCCAACATGTTCGTAGGAATCAGAACAAGAAGGCAGATGCACTGAGCAAGCTAGCCTCTATGGCCTTCGCTCATCTCACCAAAGAAGTACTTGTCGAAGTCTTACCTGAAAGGTCCATCATTCGCAAGGAAGTTGCAGACGTGGTTCACGAAGAAGGAGAGACATGGATGACTCCCATCAGGGAATATTTGATAAGCGGTCTTCTCCCCGAAGATCCCAAGCTAGCAAGGAAAATTCGGGTTAAGTCCCTACAATATCGGCTAATGGGGGAAACCCTATATGAAGGTCATTTCTATCACCTTGGTTAAGATGTGGGACCCAAGCAGGCTACGAGTATTATCGTTGAAGTCCACGAAGGATCCTGCGGCCTCCATGCAGGACCTCGCTCAGTTGTCTCGAAAATAATGAAGTTGGGCTATTTTTGGCCTTCGATGCATAAGGATGCGGCAGAAATCATTCTCAAATGTGAAGCTTTTCAAATACACTCAAACGTTCCTAAGATGCCGAAGCAGGACATGACAAGTGTGACATCCGCATGGCCCTTCTCTCAGTGGGGCATTGACATCGTAGGACCTATGCCTATGGCTCCTGGAGGAGCCAAATTCTTGCTGGTGGCAATTGATTATTTCACCAAGTGGGTAGAAGCTAAACCCTTAGCCTTCATTACGGGGAGACAAATCGAGAAGTTTGTGTGGGAGCACATTGTGTGCAGATTCGGAGTGCCCCACATAATCACATCTGACAATGGAAAGCAGTTCGCCGAAGGAGTCTTCTATGACTTCTGTCAAGGGCTCAACATAAAGCAGTCTTGGACATCCGTCTTCCATCCACAAGGTAACGGACATGTGGAGGTTACAAACAGAGACATCGTCAAAGGGATCGAGAAAAGGCTGGGACGAACTCACCATGGATGGGTAGATGAACTCCCTCAAGTACTATGGGCCCATCGAACACACCCTAAGTCAAGCAATGGTGAAACCCCCTTCAGCCTAACATACGAAACAGAAGAGGTCATCCTTTCGGAATTAAGTTTACACACGGAGTGTGTGGCAACGTATGATGCCTCCCAAAATGATGAAAGGATCAAGGAGAACCTGGACCTACTAGAAGAAAGAAGAGAGATAGCCTCCATCCGAGAAGCAATGCACAAGCATAAGATCGAAGGCTACTATAACAAAAGGGTCAGACCTTCCACCTTCAAGACTGGGGAATATGTTCTACGCCTCAACAGTGCAAGCAAAGCAGAATACCATGGAAAGTTGGGACCAACTTGGGAAGGACCTTACATGGTAGCTGAGGCCTACGGAAACGGAGCCTACAAACTGGCCACTCTTCTCGGAGAACCCATCGACAGGACATGGAATGGTACGAATCTTCGAAAGTTCTATGTTTAAGAAGTACTTTTACTTTTTCTTTCTTGTAATTAGAAGCTTCTCAAGGGAAAACATACATTATTGGTAGTTGTCTTAGTTTTCATTTCAAGAATGATGTAATCCTCTCTACCAATTCAATGATCAATAAGACATTTCCCACAAATCTCTTGCTTCGTTTCTTAAACACAAAGATTTGTTCAACCAAGTCGTTTATGAGTTTCAAAGTCGAATAAAAGGGCACAAGGTGTAATATATGCCTCATCATTTACGCCTACTCAAACATTCACATTAACTCTCCTAGTAGTTTATGGCACTTATGAAAATATATACAAAGTCATACTACTTAAAGGATTTGAGATAGAGTGGGTCGCGACCCTCTGTCAATGATCAAATTTGGTCATTATATTCTTGGTGTTGAAATTTACACATAATGAGGTTGTTTAATCTTAGGATGTAAAACTTAAGCGTCGGAAAAATGGCGTAAGAGAACTTCACAAGACAAACACAAATAATAAACAAGTGTGTAGAGGTATTTCCCCTACACTATACCATTCAAAATGAGGGCTAGTGCCCTTGTACCTGCACGAGGAGCCTAAGCCCCAATTAAATTGTCTTTGGCCTAAGGCCATACATCACAAGCATTCAAATTGTTTAGAGAACAGGACAATCATTGTCAAATAAGATAAATTGTCTTAAAGGGTACATGTCACCCTTGAAACCAAATTACTGCCAACATGGCAGCCTTCATTCTTGCTTTTATGGGGAAGGTGTCGGAGACAGTTGAACCGAGATAGGCTTGGCAGACACTGTCTTCTTGGTAGGAGTCGTAGGCTTCAGCTTGCGAGGCTTCTTGGAAAGGAAGTCTTCGAGGGGTGCCATAGGATCATTGGTAGCTTCAGCAAGGAAGGAGTACTCTGCGGTTGCAAACGCATTTCCTGCCTCATCATATTCAGATTTTGATGTGGGACGGTAGCATTCAATCCTGGAAAGGTCCACGGGCTTACCTGTTTTGGTAGCCTCCTCCAACGCCAAGCACCGTCAATGAAAAATAGATGATTTGATGACCTTCCACATCTGTGCTCCCAACTCATCACTATGGTAGAGTTCCATGGCTATGTACGGCACCACCTTCGACACGACCTCGGCACGGTCCTTTTACAACATCTTGTACCTCATCTGCAAGCCATCTACTTCCTCCCTCAACTTAACTTCTACTTCTCCAAGCCTAGCTGATGAGTGTCTAAATACTCATCATTTTTGTACCAATTAAACTGCAAAAACATCTGAAAACACTCAGAAATGCTTCAAAATGATAAAAATATCACAAATAAGTGTTTTATGTGTTTTAAATGCAAAATATCAAAATCGGTGAAAAACTTATCAAATTTGCATAATTGGCGCTTTAGTTCCCCAAGTTTCAAAAGTTGTCAAAAGCAGTCCACGGTAAATCTAAATAAATAAAAATGTTATTCAAGGTCCCCGAAATATTCTAATTTGTCAAAATGGTCCTTGATTAAATCTTTTGTAAATGGCGAGAAAAGGTCCCGACATTTCATAAAATGTCAAGTTTGGTCCTTGGAAAATTGAAAATGTCAAGTTTAGTCCTTGAATTATTGATACTTGTCACTTTTAGCCCCGGAACAACTTTGCAGATTTGGCAGGAATGGTCCCTTGAATTTCAGAATTTACAACTTAAGTCCTTATGATATTAAACCTTTTAAAACCTTTTGGACTTGTCAATACTCAAATAGACCCCTGCCATAACCAAATTAGACCCCTGCCTAAACCCCTTGACCTCTCTCTTTTTGACCCCCTGGTCAAACAAGCAGTCAAACTGCTTGTTCCCTCCACCTCCTGCTTCTTCTCCACCATCCCCTGCAACACTCCACTTGCCTGCTACCTCCCATCACCTTTTCACCTTATTCTACACCCCCATCATCACTCAACCCTCTACAATTAATGCCACCCCCCTACTAGCTATATCACAGGCAACAAGTCAAATCAGATTTCCCGCCAAAATGGTTAAAATGACCAATACACTCTAAACTCTCCCATTGGCCAAAATGAGAGGTGGGATTTGATCAAGAGGCCACGTGGAGCTCAGTTGGAGCATAAAAGAGGAGAAAGACAGAGTAGAAGACGAGTAGTTAGTTTTAGTTTTTCATTTGTATGTCGTTTCATTAGAAATGTCTTAGGTTTAATCTTAAAATGTAATTTATCAGTTTCAATGTATTGGATTTAAGATAACTAAGTATATGTAACCAAGTTTCAGTCCTAAATTCAAAGTTTTATTCAAGTTTCACAATTTCAGTTTACTGTTGCAAAAGCCATTTTCAATATCTTATTTCCAGGCTTTTAACAACTTATTCTTAAGTTTCAATAAGTTCATTTAAGCTTATTATAGCTTTGGTAAAGCTCACAATTCAGTTTCAATGAAATTTGGGAAATGGTCAATACAAGTCAACTGCTGATGCATGTTTGGACTTGGTGATGATATGTGGTGATGCAGAGCTGAATGTTGTGGCATTTGGGTGTAATTAGCTTAGTTCAGTATGCCATTATTTCTGGTTTAGTCAACCTGCACCAGCTGGACAAAATTGTGAGTTATCTATCTTACTTTTCATTTTAGTCAAATTACACATTTTGCTTATAAGTGTATCTGGGTCACAAATTGTTTTCTATGTGTTTATATAGTTGTAATATGATCATATAAACTCATTTTGATCAAAGGTACTATCTGGTTCAGTGTTTGTTCTACTTTCAGTTTGCATTTCAGTTTTTAAAGGGTGTTTGGAATTGCTGCTTTAACTGACATTTAGGTGTGGTCAGTGGTTTGGACTTGTATTTCTAGGTTTATTAAGGTCAAATGAACTCATATTAGTCATAATTTTGCACCAACATTTGCCAAAGGTCAATTTTTCTTGAATCGCCTCTTAAGCGACTCCATCGTTGGAGTTTTTAACAAATCAAATTCCTATTTTGTGTTTAAATGTCTTAGATATAGCTAGCTTTAGTCTTATTTCATCATAACAAATCATGATCGATCCTTAAATCATGATCAAAGTTCCATTTAGTCAAACCTTATGTTTTGTCAAAAGTCAAAACATTGAAATCTCGGTTTTGAGCCAAATGGGAGGAATTTTCTTGAGCTCGATTATGGGCCAAATCATATGAAACTTGTTGTTTTAAAAGTCCTCTGGTCTAGTTGCTTATCTCCAATTTTTCACATTTTGTGAATTTTCTTTAAGCTTCAACAAAGCTGTCAAAATGATGCCAAGTGCCTGCAGGCAATCGCTGTTCGCTATTGTGTTTTATGGAGCTTTTCAGAGCTTGTGCAGGCTTATTTAAGCTCCTCTAGGTCGATTTTTGGTTCTAAGGTTCTTAGCCGGTCTTGGTCAAGTTCCAATTTGCATTTTCCTGCTTTCGACTTATTTGATTGCTTATTTTCCTCCGCAAGATGGCCCTTAAACTGTTTTTAGATTATAAGCTCATACATCAAATCTGATCAAACTGGTGAATCAAAGGTTCAAGCTTGTTGATTTAAGTTGCATTTAGTCATTTTTAGCTCATAATAGCTTCTGTTTCAGTTGGGTGACCTTGGGTGTCCATTTGCTTAATTCTAGTGCTTATTGTTAAGCACTTTGGACATCAGTTTTAATATCCTGCACACAACCTCTTGTTTTTCCAATTTTCCTAGCTTCTTAATAATGTTTTAGACTTTTCCTGAAATTTTCAGATTTTTCTAAGGTGTTTAGCTATTTTTCTTTATTTAAATTAGTTTTTAAGCATTTTTAAATAGCTTTTAATACAAATAATTAAGAAAAGGTTCAAAAAAATAATTTTTCAATTTTCTTAGGTTTAGATATATATAAAAAGTAAAAAAAGTAATTTTCCATATTTTTCATAGTTTATTTTGTAATTTTTAGTAATTTAATTAGTTTTTAATAGTTTAAAATTCATAGAAAATAGAAAAATAATCATAAAATTACAAAAATAGTTTTGAAAATTCTATTTTGATATTTTAGATTTTTCTAAGTCTTAATTTTATTTTTCTAGCTTTATTTCCTATTTTCTTGTATTTTAGGCTAATATTAAATAGTTAAAAATAGTTTTTAATTAATAATAATTAGATAAATAGTTATAAAAATAATTTTCTTTTTCTATAAATTTTCTTTTATCATTAGGATTGTAAAATGTATTTTCATATTTTTAGGATTTATATTGTGTAAGTTTCACGTTTTTACTTGTACGTAACGTAGTTTTAATTCCGCTTTATATAAACATAAAACAAAAACATCATTTTAAATATAGTGATAGCGTTTATTTAATAGATTTTATCTTTTAACTTTCTTTAATTTGCATTTAAGCCCCTGTAGTTTACGGGCTTTTACGTAGTTATAATAAATCAAAATCCTTTCCGCTCAAATCTCTCGATCACTACACGTTTGACTATTCTCATGTACTCGTTGGGACTTAACGACTGGGAAACACTATACTCTCCCGATCTTCATTGCATTCGTGTTTGAGCGGTTTTAAGTCGATTACGGTCCGCTATTCACAAGTGGCGAGCTTGAGTGATTTAGCTTGACTGCTTCACAAGATCAAATTTTGGCGCCATTGCCGGGAGCGATGCTAATAGTCTTACGTTTAGCGATTAGTGATTTGAATAATCACTCCTTGTTCATACCATCTTTTAAAATCAAAACCCAAAAGATTTTCATTCTTTGTTTTACATCATGTTTTCAAAAATACCAAAAATATTCCTCTTTACCCTCCTACCCTTTTTGATTCTTTATCCCTTTACCCTCTATACATTTGATTCTAAACTTCTATTCTCATGGAGTCTCTCGAGAACGACTCGGGACGGTCGAAAAGCTTGGACTTTATCACAAATGTCTAGAATTCGTGTTGTTCGTGAAGATCCATTAATTACGCTCGTGGAAATGGAAAGAAAACCGGGGTGACAAAGGACCGGTACTTCCCTCGATAATGGAAGTGCTAAATACGTCCAACCCACGGTTATCCAAAGATCTAATCCTCAATTGCTCCTAAGCCGTCTAGAATTGATTCTAAACTTTCACGGTTTACGGTTAAAAGCAAACATGCGAATTCGGACCGGTGACCGGAAGAATGACTTGCCTAATCTTCACGCTTCTCAAGAACGAACAGGAGACCATAACGGAAGTGGTGGAAATTGCTAGCTCTCGAGCACACCACTTGTCCCACCTCCGGATTTTCAAAATGTTCTTGAGACTTGATAGTCATTCGGATCACCATGTTGGTTTTGTTGATCCTTTGAATAAACAGATTCCTTCTCATAACTCTCAAATAGAATCGTTTATTCCTTGTGTCGGTTGTGGTGAACCTCTTTATGGTTCACCACGTCGTTGTGTGCGTGTGTACAATGTGGTAATGATATCCGTAGCGGAGTTGTTTGTTTTGTGGTTCGAGGAATTCATTTGATTATGATCCTAATCGAACTCATTTAACGACCCTCAAATTTTTCCAATTACCCACCACACCCGACTTATCTTCATATAACCAACATTCTTCTTTGTGAATTTTGTGGAGGTCCTCACCAAGGATCCGAGTGTCAATCCGAAACACGTTTGTCTATGAGCAGTTTACGGTAACACTCGGGACTTTGGAAATGACCAAATTCCATATTATTCACATGACCACCCACAACAATCATTTTGTTGTGAGAACTGTGGAGGTTCCCATTTATTTCGATTGTCAAACAGGAATCCATTTCCTTGTAACAATTACGACTATCCATATCACGACCAACCTCCACGGTGCCAAATAACTCAAACTCCTCAACAAACCCAACAAGACACTTATCTAGAGCTTACGAGTTAGTGAAAAGAGGTGAGGAGTTCAATAAAACTATACTTCATAATATTCCCGTTTTTCTTGTGTACATTGTGGGGTCCTCATGATGATTATCAATGTCAACCTTCGGTTTGACAAATCTCCACTCCCACAATGTCCCGTCATTCAAATTCATGAGAAATCCATGGAAGAATTGCTAGTCGAAGAGCAGTCGCTAAAATAAATTCCCAAATTGCCTTTGAAAAATGCATTGGGAATCAATTGCAAAAGAAAAAGCAGCCGGATCTAGCTCTCAATTTCGCTTTTATTCACGATGGCGGTGATGATGATGATACACTTGATTCATCAAGTTCATCGATGATATCAAAGCAGTTGAGATTCCATCTCAAACAAGCGCTATCATACCAAGCTCCCACTCACTCTCGACTATGGGGACGAGCATCTTGACACTGTTCACGAAAAGGAATCGGACGAATTCATAAAGTCTAGTGTTGAGAACCTTGTCCCAATCCCAAGAGAGTCACGGAATTCTTGATCATGTGTGATATCCTCCTCCTCTTGTCTTCCAAAATGATCATATTGAGATGTTCTCGATTCTAATGATAATGATTCGTTATCTTGTGGAGACATCGTTTATGTGGAAGATTTACCTTCCGAGCTTGTTAGCTTAGAAGAAGAGAATGATGAAGTTATCGACATCGAAATCAAAGATGAAGCACTTCGTGCAACATTCTTGAATGTCGGTCTTCTCATTTCTAAAATCGAGGCTTTCAATAAAAACCTATTTCATCTCCTATCCCCATTAAGGATAGTGACATTCTTTCCGATGATTCTATTAGGAAATGAAAGCCTCTCATTCTAATGATATGGGAGAGAAGATTAGTGGCGCATACCACTTTTCATTCTCATAATTCTCTCCCGATTATGAATCATGTACATTGGAGGAGTTCACCGGTGAACCCACTCATATCAATTCGAATATGATTCATTCACCTTCATGGAGTTCTCGGATGAACTCACCTGTTATCATATCTCCACCGAGTATGATAACTTCTACTTTGATCTAGACACACCCGGATATGTCTAGACCAATTGAGCTTAAAGATGAAATTCATGCTAGCATGAATTCCCTTCCGATGATGATGAGTTAGTCAAGATCATTATCATGACTTTCTTTCTCTTCTTCACCTATCCCGTGGCTTCTCCTGTTCTTCACTCCTTGGGAATGAAGACATTATCTTGACCCGGCATTTCCATGTATCATTTGTGAGCCGGGTGCATCAGATATCTCATCGGTGTGGAACTTTCACGCACTTCAATGTTTATCCAAACATCTTGAATGAAAGTCCGATGGAGATTGTCTCTTCCACTTACTTCCCCATGAACCAATTAATTGGGGTCGAGTCAAGCTAGCGACTCGGTAATCAAAAACAAGAGCTTAACATGGGTTTTCACCGTGTGTACCACCCTAGTGTGGGGAGATGCCCACATGTTGTATATAGATCTAAAAATGAATGAAAATTGTAAATATTAAAAGAGAATAATTGTTGTGTTTCTACACTTAGCTAGGTTTATTATCTTTTACGTTCTAAGTTTCGGCATAACGGTAGGTACTTTGAATATTGAGGACAATATTCATTTCTAAGTGTGGGGAAATTCGCGAATTTGATCATAAAATGTACCCTTTTAGTCCTTTTTCCCCAAAATGGCCAAAATTTAAAAAAAATTTTTTAGTGGAAGTACTATGTACTAAACACAACAAATGGTAATCAGTCCACCATGTCTAACCCACATAAGGATTGGCTAATCCAGAGCAAACGGCTCTTGGTAAAGATATCTCAAATCCATTGACGACTTGCAATTTTCCCAAAATTGTATGGTATTCACCACCATATCCTTAAAAGTGAAGAGTTGGCTAGCCCGCAAGTTTATGGCTTGTGGTAAAGGCGATGGAAAAACCATAATTGGTAATCACTCACCAAAGATAATATTGATAATTTATCTAAGAGTTGGCTAGTCCGTAGCAAACGGCTTCGTAAAGACAAATCAAATCCGTTGAAAGTCGATGATTTGCTCAAAATCATTTGGTTATCGATGTACCAAGGTTCTTACTTGAACTGAAACATTTGGCTACTCCAGAGGTAATGGCTTTTGGTAAAGAGATAAAATCCATTAATTTTTCTTAAAACATTGCTAGGGACTAGCAATAGCTTAGTGTGGGGATTGATGAGTGTCTAAATACTCATCATTTTGTACCAATTAAAGCGCAAAAACATCCGAAAACACTCTTAAATGCTTCAAATGATAAAAATATCACAAATAAGTATTTTATGTGTTTTAAATGCAAAATATCAAAATCGGTGAAAACGTATCAAATTTGCATAATTGGCGCTTTAGTCCCCAAGTTTCAAAAGTTGTCAAAAAGCAGGTCCTGGTAAATCTAAATAAAGAAAAATGTTATTCAAGGTCCCTGAAATATTCTAATTTGTCAAAATGGTCCTTGATTAAATCTTTTGTAAATGGCGAAAAGGTCCCTAAACTTTCATAAAATGTCAAGTTTGGTCCTTGGAAAAATTGAAAATGTCAAGTTTAGTCCTTGAATTATTGATACTTGTCACTTTTAGCCCCTGGAACAACTTTGCAGATTTGGCAGGAATGGTCCCTTGAATTTCAGAATTTACAACTTAAGTCCTTATGATATTAAACCTTTTAAAACCTTTTGGACTTGTCAATACTCAAATAGACCCCTGCCATAACCAAATTAGACCCCTGCCTAAACCCCTTGACCTCTCTCTTTTTGACCCCCTGGTCAAACAAGCAGTCAAACTGCTTGTTCCCTCCACCTCCTGCTTCTTCTCCACCATCCCCTGCAACACTCCACTTGCCTGCTACCTCCCATCACCTTTTCACCTTATTCTACACCCCCATCATCACTCAACCCTCTACAATTAATGCCACCCCCTACTAGCTATATCACAGGCAACAAGTCAAATCAGATTTCCCGCCAAAATGGTTAAAATGACCAATACACTCTAAACTCTCCCATTGGCTAAAATGAGAGGTGGGATTTGATCAAGAGGCCACGTGGAGCTCAGTTGGAGCATAAAAGAGGAGAAAGACAGAGTAGAAGACGAGTAGTTAGTTTTAGTTTTTCATTTGTATGTCGTTTCATTAGAAATGTCTTAGGTTTAATCTTAAAATGTAATTTATCGGTTTCAATGTATTGGATTTAAGATAACTAAGTATATGTAACCAAGTTTAGATCCTAAATTCAAAGTTTTATTCAAGTTTCACAATTTCAGGTTCATTGTTGCAAAAGCCATTTTCAATATCTTATTTCCGTGCTTTTAACAACTTATTCTTAAGTTTCAATAAGTTCATTTAAGCTTATTATAGCTTTGGTAAAGCTCACAATTCAGTTTCAATGAAATTTGGGAAATGGTCAATACAAGTCAATCAACGATGCATGTTTGGACTTGGTGATGATATGTGGTGATGCGAGTGAATGTTGTGGCATTTGGGTGTAATTAGCTTAGTTCAAGATGCCATTATTTACGGTTTAGTCAACTGCAATTTGGACAAAATTGTGAGTTATCTATCTCAATTTTCATTTTAGTCAAATTACACATTTTGCTTATAAGTGTATCTGGGTCACAAATTGTTTTCTATGTGTTTATATAGTTGTAATATGATCATATAAACTCATTTTGATCAAAGGTACTATCTGGTTCAGTGTTTGTTCTACTTTCAGTTTGCATTTCAGTTTTTAAAGGGTGTTTGGAATTGCTGCTTTAACTGACATTTAGGTGTGGTCAGTGGTTTGGACTTGTATTTCTAGGTTTATTAAGGTCAAATGAACTCATATTAGTCATAATTTTGCACCAACATTTGCCAAAGGTCAATTTTTCTTGAATCTGCCCTTAGCAGCTCCACTGTTGGAGTTTTTAACAAATCAAATTCCTATTTTGTGTTTAAATGTCTTAGATATAGCTAGCTTTAGTCTTATTTCATCATAACAAATCATGATCAGTCCTTAAATCATGATCAAAGTTCCATTTAGTCAAACCTTATGTTTTGTCAAAAAGTCAAAAACATTGAAATCTCAGTTTTGAGCCAAATGGGAGGAATTTTCTTGAGCTCAGTTATGGGCCAAATCATATGAAACTTGTTGTTTTTAAAAGTCCTCCTGGTCTAGTTGCTTATCTCCAATTTTTCACATTTTTGTGAATTTTCTTTAAGCTTCAACAAAGCCTGTCAAAATGATGCCAAGTGCTGTTCATGCAGGCAATCGCTGCTACATTGTGTTTTATGGAGCTTTTGCAGAGCTTGTGCAGGGCTTATTTAAGCTCCTCTAGGTCTGATTTTTGGTTCTAAGGTTCTTAGCCAGGTCTTGGTCAAGTTCCAATTTCTGTTTTCCTGTTTTCAGCTTATTTGATTGCTTATTTTCCCTCTGCAAGATGGCCCCAGAAACTGTTTTTAGATTATAAGCTCATACATCAAATCTGATCAAACTGGTGAATCAGAGGTTCAAGCTTGTTGATTTAAGTTGCATTTAGTCATTTTTAGCTCATAATAGCTTCTGTTTCAGTTGGGTGACCTTGGGTGTCCATTTGCTTAATTCTAGTGCTTATTGTTAAGCACTTTGGACATCAGTTTCAATATCCTGCACACAACCTCTTGTTTTTCCAATTTTCCTAGCTTCTTAATAATGTTTTAGACTTTTCCTGAAATTTTCAGATTTTTCTAAGGTGTTTAGCTATTTTTCTTTATTTAAATTAGTTTTAAGCATTTTAAATAGCTTTTAATACAAATAATTAAGAAAAGGTTCAAAAAATAATTTTTCAATTTTCTTAGGTTTAGATAAATATAAAAAGTAAAAAGTAATTTTCCATATTTTTCATAGTTTATTTTGTAATTTTTAGTAATTTAATTAGTTTTAATAGTTTAAAATTCATAGAAATAGAAAAATAATCATAAAATTACAAAATAGTTTTGAAAATTCTATTTTGATATTTTAGATTTTCTAAGTCTTAATTTTATTTTTCTAGCTTTATTTCCTATTTTCTTGTATTTTAGGCTAATATTAAATAGTTAAAAATAGTTTTTAATTAATAATAATTAGATAAATAGTTATAAAAATAATTTTCTTTTCTATAAATTTTCTTTTATCATTAGGATTGTAAAATGTATTTTCATATTTTTAGGATTTATATTGTGTAAGTTTCACGTTTTTACTTATGACGTAACGTAGTTTTTAATTCCGCTTTTATATAAACATAAAACAAAAACATCATTTTAAATATAGTGATAGCGTTTATTTAATAGATTTTATCTTTTAACTTTCTTTAATTTGCATTTAAGCCCCTGTAGTTTACGGGCTTTTTACGTAGTTATAATAAATCAAAAATCCTTTCCGTTCAAATCCTCGATCTTTACACGTTTGACTATTCTCGCGCATACTCGTTGGGACTTAACGACTGGGAAACACTATACTCTCCTGATCTTCATTGAATTCGTGTTTGAGCAGTTTTAAGCTGATTATGGTCTGCTATTCACAAGTGGCAGGCTTGAGTGATTTAGCTTGACTGTTCAGCGCGCATCACTAGCCTTCTCACTCTCCAAACCAGCACACTTCGCGTCAAGCACAGCATTTTGACCAATAAGAGTTGCTACCCTACCATCCTCTACCTTGAGTTTGATAATTTCAGTTGTCAACTCTGCAACCTTTTGATGAAGGTCTTGAACGAGAGGATTCTTCTCAAGGTCCCTCTCAATCTCATCACACTTGGCCTCTAATTTTGCATACTCCTGATCCCTATGTTTTTCCCTTTCCAACATGACATTCATCTCCTGTCTAGCCTTGGTCACAGCCCTGAGCAACTCCCTGGTTCTGCTATTTAAGTGATTATCCATTACTGCTTGCCTCGCTACACCATTATCATGCGTATCACAAACCCTTTCAATGGACATATTGTCCAGCAAACCTTTCCATTGAGGGGTGGGGGTGACATGATCCACAATCCAATGACAAGCCAAAGCATTGGGAAGCTCCTTCGTTTCTGGAAGGCCTGCGACCAATACAATGTATAAGGGTTAAGTTAATTTTGACAATTATCACTTCACATGTTTTATAAGGAAAAACTGCTTACCTTGAACCTCTACAGATTCATCTGGTAACTCAAAGGCTGACTTCACAAACTTTCTGCCATCAGCACTCTTTTGCTTCACAGCCCTCGATCCGGAGGCGGAAGGGATTCTTCCTTTTTGGTAGACTTATGACCTTGGTCTTTGTTCCTTCGCTTTTAACCTATCAGCTATCCCTGTTGAACCTACAACTGGGACGTCCTCCTCCGTAGGATCATCTGAGTCCGCAACATTCTCCACAAGCTGAGAAGAACCCTCCAGCGCAGCTTGTGGAGGTGCCGATGCAACAGGCTCCGGATTCAGAGTATCCACCTCATTGTTGTTCACGGATGTAGAAGGAGAGCCAACACCATAAGACTCTTCGGCCTTCTCAGTGGGCATGAAGCTCAAGTCTTCATCTAAATCCTGGTACATAAAGTTCCTGAATGACATCTCTGCAAAAAGAAACAAGAAGAAATAAATATCGGTGCTACATTGGTCCTACTTAAATAGAAGTAGAAGAACATACTTTGTCCTTGGTACATGATAACAGGCTTCTTGGGAGACCCCTCCCAGCTCTGGGCAATCCCAGGCATGTATAAGATGGCTTCGTGGAACACTTGCACATCAACATGATATTTAGCCAAACGCTAATAGCATGGATCCCTTTGCACAACATAGGGCAAGGGGTCATTATATCATTTTGCATCAAACATGTACTCCTTAATCAACAGCTCTGGATAGTTGGGGGGAATGTTGGGAATTATGCTAAGTAGGATTTCATCAATTCTCGCCAAGGATTCTCATTGAATATAAGCGTAATCAAGAAGAGATTCTTCAAGTATAAAAGCCGTCTTGTGTATCTCTTCAAGAGTGGAAGCTGACTAGGATATGCATGCGCTTTATTAATTACATGCTAACTCATCATTATTCTTGAACTGCCCGAGGTTAGCATGGGTATTATTGTACTGCTCAATATTGTTTAATGTTTTTCCATTAAATGCATGCTTGCATGCTTAATCGATTGAGTAGAAATAGTTTAGGGTTCCTTGTCTATAAAAGGAACTTCATAGTATGTAATAGTCACTCATTCGAAACATAGAGTTTCAGTTAATAAAAGATCCATAGAGGATCTAAGTGTTCTTAGTCATAATAGCTTGTATTTACATTCCGCTAAAGAATACGAGTTGTAGAGATTTTCTATTAGTTTGCTTATGATTACATAGGCAACACTAACGATCTACGAGTGCTCAAGATCTGTCAAGGTCTTAGTGTTTTCAACAAGTGGTATCAGAGCCTCGGGAAAGCCTCTACGATACTGAGAACCATATTTTACCTCACCCCATACAACCAAAAATACATTCACCATGCGAACTCGATGATGAATCCAAGTCACCAACAACAACAAAGAACAACACCACCTCTATGCAACAACTTAGTCTTTCCAATCTGTAATGGTAAGTTTCCTTATCTAAAAAGGAAGAGTATGATATGTGGACAATGAAGATGCAGAATCGGATCTCCAATATTGATTGGAATCTTTGGGAGATTGTGAAGAAAGGAAACAGTTTGAAGAAGACTATCCCAGATTTTGATGGTAAGTTTACCATTGCTCCTCCCAAAACTGCTGAAGAGATTCTAGCTGTGCAAAGAGAGCACAAAGTAAGAACCATCCTTCTTCAAGCTATTCCTGAAGATCACTTGTGTAGGATCGTGAATATTATGTTGTTTGATGATTCGGGTGGTCTAGGATTGTGATTAAACAAGAAAGCCATTTTAGAAAGATGAAGAGAGTTGAGAGGGAATTCTAGAAAGAGAGTTGCTTATCAAAAGTGAAAGATTAGATTAGAACTTCCAACCCTCTACCTTGGAGGGTAGAGGGTATTTATAGGTTACAATCTAAACGACCTCCTATCGGCTTGTGGATCAGGGATACAGTGGGTAAAGACCCGTCCTTCCTCCACGGTGTTACACTAGACTAAGCTACGCTACAAATTAACTAATAAACTACTAAATAACGTAAATACTATATGTCTACGAGCTAACTTATGCTAGATAATAGTTGGGGTGACCGACTCTTTTACTATGGAATTTTCTAATTCCTAACAACTTGGGTGATTTTCACCACATGGATGATGCAAAGGACATATGGATGGCGCTTAAAGCAAGGTTCAGTGGCAATGAAGAGTCCAGGAGAATGAGGAAGTCCATGTTGAGACAACACTTTCAAGAATTCAATATCTCAGAAGAAGAAGGTATCCACAAGGGATACGACAGGTTTCATAAGATTTTAAGTCACTAAACCATTTGAATGCAAAACGACAATGATGATTGCAATTCAAAGTTCCTACGATCTTTGCCTCCATCATGGTTACATGTAAGTATAGCCCTTAAGGATAAAGGTGGGTTGGACATGCTCACTTTTGATGAGCTGTACAACAAACTCAAATCTCTTGAACTTGATGTCAGAACTCCCTACCATGCATCCTCTTCTGGTCATACAGCCTTTGTTGGGACATCTCACTCCAATATGATGATACATGCTCCTAGTCCAACTTACTTACCTTCATCATCTTACACTCCCACTTCACCATATAACAATCGTCCCACTCCATCATGCCCTCAAGCTAAACCTGGTAGTGTGTTGGAAGATGTTCTTCATTCATTTGTTGCTGATTATGATACTCAAGAAGATCTTGTCTATGAAGACTTTGAGCAGGTGGACCCACTTGATATGGAGGAGATGAAACCGAAATGGCGGTGGCCATGCTTTCGATGAGATATCAAAAGGTTTGAGCGAAGTCGGGAAGAAAATTTGGCTTCAAGGAAAGGATCCATTTCGTTTGATAGGAGAAAGGTCAAGTGTTTCTCTTGTCACCGGATGGGTCATTTCTCGAGGAATGCAAAGATAGGAAGAGTGAAGAGGAGCTAACTACAATTCCTATCGTGAGAATCGGAAGGAAGCGGAACTTGACTCTTGTCACCGGGATGAACAGTCAACTGGCCGCACATGAACTCGTGAATGAGGAAGGCTGGCGATCAGAGAAGCTTGGATTCTTGGCAAGATGTACTTAGAGGATAGGCATGATCAATTTGCCTTGATGGGACATCTCGGTACACAATCGTATATTTGGTTGTAGTGAAAGATACAATGAACTTAAAGAAGCTTAAGATACTATGAAACCTAAATACAATGAATGCTATGTTGATAATGAAGCTTATAAACTTTCGTTAAAAACATTAGAAAGACAAAAGGTATGGTTTCAAAAGAATCGATAGCTTATGAAGAAAAGATAAAGGGTTACGATTTGATCTAGATATTGCAAACATTAACTTAAAATGCACTAAAAGGAAAAAGGCGATGCTATTCTTTGAGAACCTAGAGCTCAAAGAAAAACTAGTGAGGAAATAGCTAGACATAAACAATGGATAATATCGGTGACAATCTAGCTAGAGAAATCTATAGTAGTCAATCGGTGACCTCGGAATAGGTTTAGGTTTTCAAAATATGTAGGATTGGAAGCTAGGAATGACGGGCGTAAATCTACACCGGCGAGCTTAGCAAATTTTGTTAAAGAAGGTGATTTACATGTCGTCCCCGGACCTATTAGAGGTGAATTCATGCCCACCGACCGTCCATTATTGTTGACTTTGATGGATCACACCATCGTATGGCAAAAGTCAAAAGACTTGCTGGACCCGATGCTTCATCTAATGACTTTGTCTCTTGCTATGACAATGACAATTCATCGGATCAAGGGTCTACTTCTCATGCCACCGTGATTCAAGTGATAAGTTAGACCTTCCCAAGCCCTCACCGAGCCTACACCCAAGCTCGCACCCAAGTCTATCTACAAGCCTTCTAGGGTAGGCACGAGGAATTAACTTCAAGGCAGTTTCCTCTCAAGACTTGTCCTCAAAATCTTTGCATAATAAGTCTGTTAAAACAATTCCTCTAATGTTTCGGTTTAAGTACTTCTACATGTAATAGAACATCTTCTTATTTGAATAAATCTTCCAAAAGGAAGACATGTTTTGTATGTGGAAGTAAATTTCATTTAATTAAGGATTACGATTTCTATGAGCAAAGATTGGGTGTACGTGCTACTCAGAGAAACCTAGACCGGTGTGGACCAATGTTAATAATATTCCACCTTATGTCCCACAAGCACCTTATCTTGACTCTCCTTGGAGGAGATCGGTGATAGACCTTATGTGCAACCTACTAGCCCATACTTTAAACATGGTTATTGGCCCTTTGAATATGTTGACTCTATGAATGATGGGAAAGGATGTTGAGTCTTCTTTGTCAAGTCCTCGTGAGTTGTTCTTGGAATAATAAGGGACCTAAATTTCAATGGAAACCGAAGAACAATGGTGGATCTTTCTCATCTGCTAGACCTAAATCTTATGATCCACAAGGCAGGTTCAAGTCAGCAATGACTTGAGCCTCCTTTGTATAATAACATTCTTTTGTATATATTTTTGTTACTATAGGATCATCCTCTTAAGTATAAAGATATTGGTATTGTTGATAGTGGTTGTTCAAGAAGCATGTTTGGAAATAGAGATATGATGCACAATTTTGTTCCTATTGAAGAAGGAGGCAATGTGACTTTTGGTGGAAGTGATGGTAGAATTCTTGGGAAAGGCACCATCAAGACACCCTCTTGAACTTTGAGAATGTGTACTATGTTAGGGAACTTGACACTTCAACTTGTTCTCGGTCTCACAAATTTGTGACACCAAGAACAAGGTACTCTTCTCGAAGATGAATGTCTTGTGCTTTCTAAAGAGTTCAAGCTTCGAAGATACTTCAATTCTGCGAGAGTTCCTCGAACTCACAATCTATACACATTCAACCTCAATGAAGTTCATCCGAAGGTGACCTCACTTGTTTGGTGGCTAAAGCATCCTTGGATGAGTCTACCAAATGGCATAGGAGAATGGCTCATGTGAATTTCAAGACCATAAACAAACTCTCTAAAATGGGTCTTGTTGAAGGTCTTCTCCAAAGTTTTCTCCAATGATCATAATTGTGTTGCATGCAACAAAGGGAAGCAACACAGAGCCTCCTACAAAGCTATCAACGCTATGAGCATTATTTACGAGCCTCTTCACCGTTACATATGGATCTATTTGGTCCAACTCAAGTTAGAAGCATTGATCACAAGTATTTTGTTTGGTTATCACTAATGGCTATAGCAGATTTTGTTGGGTGTTCTTTCTAAGGTCTAAAGATGAAACATCTCCAGTGCTGAAAGACTTCATCACCCTCGTTGAAAATCAGTTGAACAAGAAGGTTAAGGGAATTCGGTGTGATAATGGGACAGAGTTCAAGAATGCTATTATTATAGATCTCTGTAGGTCTAAAGGGATAAAGAGGGACTATAGCAATCCAAGAAACCCACAACAAAATGGGGTAGCTGAAAGAAAGAATAGGACCTTAATAGAGGCTGCAAGATCAATGCTTGCAGACTCTAAATTGCCCACTATGTTCTGGACTGAAGCTATTGGCACAACTTGCTATGTGCTAAACAAAGTCTCCATTACTAGACCTCACCTCAAAACACCATATGAGCTTCTCTTTGGGAAGGTTCCAGCCATTCATTACCTCAAACCTTTTGGTTGTCAAGTGACCATTCTAAACACCAGTGATCCGTTGGGGAAGTTTGATGAGAAAGGCGATGAGGGTTATATTGTGGGTTATTCACTCATAGCAAGGCTTCTGAGTGTACAATTTATCCGCCAAGAAGATAGAGGAGACTTTGAACCTAAGATACATGGAAGATAAGCCCAATGTTCAAGGACGGGGTCATGTGTGGTCTTTTGACCTTGACTACTTAGCGATTATTTGGGTTACACTAGACATATGGCTAACCAAAGTGCGAGGTTCTCAAGAGTCTCCCACTAACAATGCGGTACCTTGGATCTTGACTCAAAAGTGAATTTGAAGATGATGAACAACCTATACTTGTGCCTTCTTTCTCCCTAATAATATTGCGGGTAACACCTCTATAGATACTTCGATGAAAGTGAAGATGCATCACATTATGTTGAGGACCTTGCTAGGCTTGAGACTCAAGAGTTTTGACTAAGCTTGAAGTCGAGAAGGTGAATGGGAGCTTGCAAATGAGGTTTGTCGATGGAAACCATGTTTACGCTAACACCGATGCGATCTCCCATCGTCATCAAATCTGCTGAAGGCTCGGTGTGTCTACTCCTATTCCTTCTAAAGTGTCCACAGACTTTGGTGAACCCTATACTCGCTTTCCAAGACCTTGGATCTTGGAAATCATCAACCCAATCGGCATTTTCACCTCACCTTCCTATGACACAACTTTTGTACCAACTGTGTCTAATCTTGAACCTTCCATTGAAGTCAACCCCATCGCTACTAAAAGAATCAACATCACTCACCCTCAATCCAATATTATTGGTGACATTCTAGCACTGTTAGAACTCGAAGGGCTATCTCTAGTCCTACATTTGGACAGTTGCTTTTCTCTTATGTCTCAAATCGGCAAAGAGACAATCACACGAGACTTCAAGCATTGTGCATTTGCGTGTTTTCTTTCTCAAGTAGAACCAACCGGTATCACTCAAGCTCTTGAAGACTCAAGTTGGATTGAAGCAATGCAAGAAGAAATGCAACAATTTCAAAACCAACAAGTTTGGATCTTGGTACCATTACCGGATGGCAAATATGCTATTGGAGCTAAATGGATTACGAAGAACAAAAGAGATGCAAGGGTGTGGTTATTAAAACAAAGCAAGATTAGTAGCTCAAGGTTACGAGCAAGAGGAAGGATTGATTATGATGAAGTGTTTGCATCTGTTGCTAGAGTAGAGGCTATTCGAATTTTCTTGGCCTATGCTTCTTACATGGGCTTCATGGTGTATTAGATGGATGTTAAAGGTGCTTTTCGTATGATGAGATAGAAGAGGAGGTTTATGTCACTCAACCCAAAGGATTTGAAGACCCATATCATCCTAATCATGTTTACAAGGTGGTTAAAGCTCTCTATGGACTTCATCAGCACCAAGAGCATGGTATGCTAGGCTTTCATCATTTCTCATCAAGCATGGCTATAGAAGAGGTGCCATTGATAAGACTCTTTTACGAAGAAGAACTCGACAGACATCATCTTGGTGCAAGTGTATGTGGATGACATCATTTTGGATCCACTAAAGAAGCATAGTGCACGAATTTGAGGAACCGATGAAGGAGAATTTCGGATGAGTGCTATGGGGAGCTTACTTTCTTTTGGGTCTTCAAGTTCAAGAGAACAAGATGGGATATTTATCGGTCAAGATAAATATGTGAGGGACATTTTGAAGAAATTTGGTATGGAAGGTGTCGAAGCGCCACAACACCTTATGAAGCTCCAAAACAAAACCAACAATGAACGGATCTACCAAATGTTCATTTATACAGATCAATGATTGGTTCATTAATGTATCTAACGACTTCAAGGCACGATATTACTTTTGTTGTGAGTGTTTGCTCTCGACATCAAGTCACTCCACTTGCTTCCCATCTCAATGCGAGTCAAGAAGATCTTTAAGTACCTCAAAGGCCAACCTCATTTAGGCCTTTGGTACCCAAAGAGTCTCCTTTTAAGTTGGAAGTATATAGTGATAGTGATTATGCTAGTGCAAACTGGATAGGAGATCCACAACTGGAGGTGTCAATTCCTTGGAAAGAGATTGATTTCTTGGCGGGCAAGAAACAAACCATTGTGGCTACCTCAACTCTTGAAGTAGTATGTTGTTGCCGCAAATTCTTTGTGGACAGGTCCTTTGGATTCAAAATCAATTGTTGGATTATGGGTATAACTTCATGAACACAACACTTTTATTGATAATCAAAGTACCATATGCATTGTCAAAAATCCATTTTTCACAAAGAAACCAAACATATTGAAATCGTGCACCACTTTATAAGAGATGCATATGAAAACATTTGATAAAAGTGGCTAAAATTCATACGAGATGATAATGTGGCGGATCCGTTAACAAAAGCTTTTGATGGACCAAGGTTTCAACACCTTGTGGTCAATATTGGAATGCTTAACCCGTAACTACAAAGTTTAAGGGAGGCATAGGCCTCGGGGAGGCATATGCCTCGGGGAGGATTTTGTAGTAAACTTTGTGTATAATTTGTTTGCTAACACTAACTTGCTAATAATATTTTAGTCTGTTTTGTCTCATTTTGTTATTGTGTTTCTCTCGAGTTTGTTTTGCAAGTATGCCTGTTCGAGTTCAAGTTCATCAAGTGTGGTCCTTTGGTAAATGGTCAAGTAAGCTTAAAGCTTGTTTCTCTCGAAAGCTAAATCTTGAAGTGTGCAATTTGTTTCCATGAAGATAAAATCTTGAAGACAAGTTCAAGTTAAAATTGTTCATTCATTCATTCAAGGTCCCTTCACGAACCATCAATTTGTTTCCCCGATGCACTAGTTATGCCTCATCTAACCCAAATGTCGATCTGCTGCGCAAAAGAAGGTACTTTGGTTAGGGAAGATGACAAGGTTATCTTGAACCTACTATTGTATCTCACTGAAACTTCTCTGTAAGTCACTAGCTCAATGAAAAGGTCTCATCTGTTGAACCGACCACCATTTCCTCTGAAGCACCTAATGTACAAGCTTCGCTCCATCGTGGGATCTCTTGATACTGAAGGAGGTGGTTCGATTAAAGAAGCTAAAACTACAACCGCCAAAGCTAAAAGGCAAGAAAAGTCTTTGGAAAGAATGGCGCCTTCGTGATGATGTCTCACCTAAATCCACATCTACTTCTTCAAGTCCTACTACGATGTTAATGAAGAAACCAAAGATATTCCATCTTGAAATCTATTTGCACGGTAGAAGGATGAAGAGGATGGCTAAGAGAAAACACACATCTCGAGAAGATGCGTGAGAAAAGCGAGGACTCATGCATCAAGAATAAGCCATCACCCAAGCATGTTCCTTTGGACCTAAAGGTCGATGACTCAACCTTTATTAAAAAGGGTCTGCACTCGATTTTCCTAAGGGATATCAAAATGTGTTGGTCAAGTGGTCTCGATAAATGATGAGATGAATGTCATTCATCGATTGGACAAAACTTCAATGGAGTTCACCTTTTGAAGGAAATACTCCATTTGGTAGAGCAGGCGGATATACTTACTCAGACACTCGTCACCAACCATTACTACAATCTTGCACCACAAGGTTACGGGATGTGCTTATTGGGAGATCTTCATGTCCCGATTAACTCTCAATCTCCCAATGGTAAAGGGCATTTCATTTGGAAGAACCCACATCTATGGCGAGGTTGAGTCACGGAGATTTTATCCCTACCTCGTGTGCATGTAGTTGAGACAAAGGGTGGAATCACGATGCATGTTTCTTTGAAGAACTTATCCATTGTCCAAGAGACTTATGGAAAGGATGCTTTGTCGAAGTTGGAAATTCCTCCGGATCCGGTGGGAAATGAAAGACTAGAGATTGAACAGTGGTTGGATTGATCAAGGCTCAACTTCGCAAGCTCAAGTTGCATCTTCATCATGAACGCGGTAATCTACATTGTCTTTTGTAATATGTACAGTCTTTTGTGTTGTTTATTTTCTTTGTTTTGTTTGTTAGTTTCTTAGTTAAAAAAAAAAAAAAAAAAAAAAAAAACTAACTTTCTCTTGCGGGTTTGTTGTATATAGTTGATGGTTTTAACTCACCGATATACCTTGTGTATATCAAAGAGTTAGCTAGTCCAAAGGGTACTGCTTTGGTAAAGACAAATCAAATCATTGATAGTTGTAATGATTTGCTCAAAATCATAGGGTCTGCAACCACCCATGCTTAATTCTTTGAGAGTTGTATGGTCATCAATTCACCATGGTATATTCCTTGTTGGAATCCAAGAATTGGCTAGCCCTCAAGTATATGGCTTGTGGTAAAGGCAATGAATCCATATTTGGTTATCAATTTACCAATTCTAAGAATTGACTAGTCCCGAGCAAACGGCTACGGTAAAGACACATCAAATCCGTTTATATAGTTCTTTGATTTGCTAATAAATCGATGGTTATCAATGTACCATAGTTTTGGACTTAAACATTTGGCTACTCCGGTAGTGATGGCTATTGGTAAAGAGACATCAAATCCATTATTTTCAATGATTCACCTCTCACAGGAGTTAACTCACCGGATGTGATGAGAATAGTATGCAACTAATGAGTTTTGATGTACACTATGTCATTTGTTGCCGCAAAGACACAGCGTTTCAAAGTTTGGTCATCATAGAGATGAGATTATTATTGGTTCTTTGCTATCGATGTTTGAGAACAATCCTCTAATCTGCAGTCTCTAAGATCTATCAAGGTTAGGAACCGGAACTTAACCAAGTCAAATTCCATTTTAGGGAGGATTGTTGGGAATTATGCTAAGTAGGATTTCATCTTGTCAATTCTCGCAGAAGGATTCTATTGAATAGAAAGCGTAATCAAGAAGAGATTCTCTTGAAGTATAAAAGTCGTGCCGTGTATCTGTCAAGAGTGGAAGCTGACTAGGATCTGCATGCGCTTTATTAATTACATGCTAACCCATCATTATTCTTGAACTGCCTGAGGTTAGCATGGGTATTATTGTACTGCTCAATATTGTTTAATGTTTTTCCATTAACTGCATGCTTGCATGCTTAGTCGATTGAGTAGAAATAGTTTAGGGTTCCTTGTCTATAAAAGGAACTTCATAGTATGTAATAGTCACTCATTCGAAACATAGAGTTTCAGTTAATAAAAGATCCATAGCGGATCTAAGTGTTCTTAGTCATAATAGCTTGTATTTACATTCCGCTAAAGAATACGAGTTGTAAAGATTTTCTATTAGTTTGCTTATGATTACATAGGCAACACTAACGATCTAAGAGTGCTCAAGATCTGTCAAGGTCTTAGTGTTTTCAACAGGGAACAATAGTGTTTTGCACATAGAAAAAGCTACCTTTCCAACCTGTTATATTAGTATACACCCTCCCAAACAGGTTTGGCACATCCGATTCAGGCCTTTTAGCTAAAGTTAACCAATTGCCCCCAGGATACAAGTTCAAAAAACCTTTTAACACCTTTAAACTTGGTTCATAGCCGTATGCTTTGCACATTACTATGAATGTGGTCAGCTTGGCTAAACCAAATGGGTTGAACCTAGAGATATGAACCTTGTAGTACTGCATAAACTCTAATATAAGCGGGTGCAGTGGAATCCTAAGGTTGGAATGGCTAAATGCATGAGTATATAGTCCCACGAAACCTTGAGGAGCATAAAAATACCGATTAGACTTGGGTAACATCACTTTGTGCTACGGTGGGATTGGGTAATCACTAAGTGATCGTGTAAATCTTTTGCTAGACAATGTACATTTTTGCTGTTTAATGATAAATTTGGAATCCATTTTAAACTAAAGATAAATAGGGATGTTTACCTTTTTCGAAGATGGTGTGCGCTCTAAAAGTTTACTGCATGAAAAATATGACGGAGAGAGTGAAAACGCTTTAGGGTTTCAACAACCCCTCCTTAAATACCTTTTTTTACCGCTTTCCTAGCCGCACACGTGTAACTAACATTTACTCTTATCCGATATCAATAGTTTTTAAATTTTAAAAATAAGTCTTTTGCTCTCCGGGCAAGATGGGAAATTGTAATCCCTGTAGCGGGCAGCCAAAACGTTTCATTAGCATTAAATGCGCTGAGTTAGGTGCATAGTTATCTTCCAATTAATACGATTAGCAGCAGGATGGTATTTTTTCCAAGCATGAAGTCGAAAGCAATGCCTCTTCGCTCATATACATCACTTTCGATTGGGGGCTTGATGATGTACCCTCCGAGTAGCTCAAGGACACTCCTTGAGACATGTCAAGCCCTTCTATTCAAGGCCTAGGTTAGGATCCCAAAATATCCATAGGCGTCAAACCATTCGTTATCACGAAGGTTACCTCGGAAATTCACCATTCGAAGCACTAAGCCCTTCGTGGTAAGGTTGACGAAGGAGTAATGGATAGGAGATCCTCGACTTGGTCAAACCCACGATCTCCTCTCTTTCCGGCTTCCCGCCAAGATTGAGAGCGTGGGTCACTAAGCCTAGCGGTTACCCACAATCATGGGACACCCCTATGATCTCCGACATTTTTGTGAAGTGCCTCTAATGTTGGGAATTATGTGAAGTTTGGATTATCTTTGAAATTAATGCCAAGTGTTTCTCTTGAAGAAGAGTGGATTCAGAAGACATAATCTCTTGAAGTATAATAGTTATTAGTGCATTTCATGGAAGTGTTTATTCCGTGTTTAGTTTATTTAGTGTGGATATACATGAGCTTTATTAGGAAGTGATTGTGTATATCTTATTTAGTTTTATGATTATACATTTCTTGAGAAACGATTTAGCGATATTGTTTAGGGTTCCTTGTCTATAAAAGGAACACATTAGAATGAGTTTTGTATCGATTGCAAAACTCGGTTTAGTTAATATAAAGATCCATAGAGGATCAAGAAGTTCTTAGTTATTACTTGTGTTTATATTCACGATAAATATAAGTAGTAGAGATTGTCTTTATTGTGCTTGTGATTACATAGGCATACATAACGATCCACGAGCTCAAGATCTATTAAGGTCATTTGTTTCAACAAGTGGTATCGAGCCTCGTGAGAGTCTCTACGATACTAAGGACAAGTTTTTCTAAACACCCATACAACCATAACAAAATCATCATGCACGGTTCGGATGTTGATCTTGAACTCACCAACAACCAAAACTCCACCCATCTGCAACAACTAAGTCTCTCTAATAGCAATGCTAAGTTTCCTTACCTTAAAGGGAGGAATATGATCTTTGGGCGATGAAGATGCGAGCGGATCTCCAACATTGATTGGAATCTATGGCGAGATAATTATGAAGGGAGCAGTTTGAAGAGAACTACCACCGATCGCTGGTAATATGATGAATGTTCCTCCCAAAGCTGCTGAAGAGTTCTTTGGCGATTCGAGAGAGAAACCAAGGTCGAACTATTCTTACGCAAGCTATCCACGAGGATCACTTGAGTGATTTTCACTTCATGCAAGATGCTAAGGATATATGGTTAGCAATTAAGGCGAAGTTCGGTGGGAATGAGGAGTCTAGGAGATCGAAGAAGTCCATGCTAAGACAACAGTTTGGGACTTTCAAATCTCGAAGAGGAAGGAATTCACAAGGGCTATGATAAGTTTCACAAGATTTTAAGTCGGTTGAATCACTCTGTGCAAAGCCGGATAATGATATTGTAACTCTAAGTTTCGAGGTCATTACCTCCATCCGGCTACATGTAAGCATAGCTTTAAAAGCTAAAGGTGGTTTGGACATGATTACCTTTGATGAGTGTATCACAAACTTAAAGCTCTTGAACATGATGTAGAAGCCCTTTTCGATCATCTTCTTACGCTAGTCATCTTGCATTTGTTGGAGCCTCTACTCCAAAGTCTAGCTATGGTCCAAGCCCATATCCATCATCATCTTATCTTTGCTCCTTCATCAAGTTCTCACTCTAAATCAAGCAACATTATGGAAGATGTACTTGGATCCTTCTTTTCGATTATGATCCTCGGCAGGATCCGCTTATGAGGATTTTGATCGGTGGACCCGATTGAGATGGAAGAGATGAAGGCGAGGTGGCAAGTGGCCATGCTTTCCATGGATATCAAGAACTTTGAGCGCAAAGTGGCGAAGGTTTGGATTCAAAGGACGCGATCCAACAAGGTTTGACAAAGGAAGGTTAAATGCTTCACATATCAACGGATGGGTCACTTTTCTAGAGAATGCAAAGACAGAAAGCGGTGATGAGACAAGATACTCTACTTATCGGCGATGTCGAAGGATGCAAGAACTTCAAAGGGTTCATTGCTTTGGTCACTCGGATAGCAATGTGGATTTGGAAGCAACATGAGGAGGCGATAATGATGGTCCCGATAATGTTGGGTTGATTGCAAGTCGTACTTGAGAGGATAGGCATGATCAGTTGCCTTGATGGGCATCTCTCGGTACAAAGCTGTTTGTTTGGTTGTAGTGAGCGTTATAATGAACTCAAACAAGCTTATGATATTATGGAACCTAAATATAATGAATGCTATGTGGAAGTAGAAGCTTATAAGCAGTGCTTTAAAAACACTAGAAAGACAAAGGTTTGGTTTCGGAAGAATGAAATAGCTTATGATGAGAAAATAGGTGTTTTAGAAAGAGATCTCGAATGTGCTACAAATGAATTAAAATGGTGCGAGAAGTTAAGAGCGGATGTAGAGTCGGAAAATCTAGAGCTTAAGGAGAAACTTAAGGAGGAAATTGCTAGGCATAAAGAATGGATGATGAATGGAAATAAGTTAGTTGGTCTCATTTATAGTAGTCAAGCTCCCAATTCTCAAGTGGCTTTAGGCTTTAAGAAATATGTAGGATTAGAAGCTAGGGATGACACACGTAAATCTACATCAATGAGCCTAGCTAATTTTGTGAAAGAAGGTGACCTACATCTTTGTCGTGGACCAATTAGAGGTGAGCACATGCCTATTGACCTTTCCACTCTTAAAGACTTTGATGGATCACACCATCCGTATGGCAAAAGTCAAGAGACATGCGGACCCTATTACTTCTACTAATGACTTTGTCTCTTGTGTTAACAAAGTGACAAGTCCTCCAAGCAAGGGTCTCTGAGTGTGATTCAAATGACAAGTCGACCTTCCCAAGTCGCCCTTCCCAAGTCGCCCTTCCCAAGTCTTCACCCTGCCGCACCCAAGACTACCAATAAGCATGTCGAGTTCTTGCCAAGGAATCCTCTTCCAAGGCAGTTGCCTCTCAAGACTTGCATTTTAATTCTTTGCATAATAGTCTTGTTAAAAACAATTCTTTTCATGGTTTTGGTTTGAATATCGCTTGTACTAATACTTCTTTTGGTTTAAATAAATCTTCTAATCAGAAGAAATGTTTTGTGTGTGGAAGTAAATCTCATTTAATTAAGGATTGTGATTATCATGAGCAAAGGATGAGTAGGTGTGGTGCTTCTAGGAAATCTAGACCTATGTGGACAAATGTAAATGATATACCACCTTATGTTCCACAAGATACAACTTATAATACTCCTTTTTCTTGGAGGAAACCAGTTGTAAAACCATATGTTCAACCAACCAGTGAATATTTTAAAAATGTTTTTTGGCCTAGATATGTTAACCCAATGATGATGGGAATGGGTCTTGGGATCTTCTATCAAGACCTCAAACAGTTGTTCTTGGAGTAAACAGGGACCTAAGTTTCATTGGAAACCCAAGAACAATAGTGGATCCTATACTTATACATGGCACAACTCATATGATCCACAAGGCGAGGTTCAAGTCGGCAATGACTTGAGCCTCCATAGTGTACTAATTTTCGTATATTTTTGTTGTTGTAGGATCATCCCTTAAGCATAAAGATGTTGGAATTGTTGTGATGGTTGTTCTAGAAGTATGTCGGAAGCAGGACATGATGCATAACTTTGTACCCATTGAAGGAGGAGGCAATGTAACCTTTGGAGGAAGTGATGGACAATTCATGGAAAAGGGACCATCAAAACACCTCATTTGGACTTTGAGAATGTTTATTATGTCAAGGAACTTCAACACTTCAATTTGTTTTAGTCTCACAAACTGTGACACTAAGAACAAAGTACTCTTCACAGAGGATGAATGTCTTGTCTTTGTCTAAAGACTTCAAACTCCCGGAAGAAACTTCAATTCTTGAAGGTTCCTCATGATCACAATCTTTATACATTCAATTTAACTAATGTCCAACCGGTGACTTAACATGTTTGGTGGCTAAAGCATCGTGGATGAGTCCACCAAATGGCATGAAGGATGGCCCATGTCAATTTCAAGACCATCAACCGACTCTCTAAAGCGGGCCTGTTCAAGGTCTTCCTTCCAAAGTTTTCACCAATGATCATAAGCGTGTTGCATGCAACAAAGGAAAGCGACCTGAGCCTCATACAAAGGTGTTCTATTACAGTGATTAGCATTATTTCGAACCTCTTGGTGCTTCACATGGATCTGTTTGGTCCAACTAAAGTGAGAAGCATTGATCATAAATATTTTGTCGGTAATCACCGATGGTTATAGCAAATTTTGTTGGGTATTCTTTCTAAGGACCAAAGATGAAACATCCAAGTATTGAAAGACTTCATTACCCTTATAGAGAATCGGTTGAACAAAAGGTGAAAGGAATTAGGTGTGATAATGGTACGAGTTCAAAATGCAATTCGATAGAACTCTGCGGGTTAAAGGAATAAAAGGGACTATAGCACTCCAAGAACCCCTCAACAAAATGGGGTGGCGAAAGAAAGAATAGAACCTTAATAGAGGCTGCAAGATCAATGTTGTGGACTCTAAACTTCAACCATGTTTTGAATTTGAAGTTGTTAGTACGACTTGTTATGTACTAAATAGAGTGTCCATTACTAGACCACACCTTAAAACACCATATGAACTTCTTTTTAGGAAAGTTCTGTTATTCATTACCTTAAACCGTTTGGTCGCCAAGTGACAATTTTGAATACCGGTGATCCATTGGGAAAATTTGATGAGAAAGGCGATGATGGTTATATTGTGGGGTATTCTCGCTCATAGTAAGGCATCTGAGTTTACAATGTATCGCTAAGAAGATTGAGGAGACATTGAATCGAGGTATCTAGAAGACAAGCCTAATGTTCAAGGACGGGGTCATGTTTGGTCATTTGACCTTGATTACTTGATGATTACTTGGGTTATGCTAGACATATGGCTAACCAAAATGCGATTCAAGCATCTCCAAGCGCTAGTGCGTAAACTTTGGAAGCTCATTCGGCGGTGGGTGCGATGATGATGAACAACCCATTGTAGTGCCTTCCTTCTCCCTACCAATTTTGTAGGTGACACTTCTAAAGATTATCTTGATGTGGGTGAAGATGAATTCTATTATCTTGAGGACCTTGCGGGATGAAGAAACAAGAATATGCAGCCAATTTAGATCTTTGAGAGGAATGTTGAAAATAGTACAAGTGAAGCAATCGGTGGAACATTCAATTCACGAAAGTGGTTACTTTCTCCTCACCTCTCCAATTAAATTTGAAAGACATGTTGACTCTACTCCTATTACTACTAGAGTGTCAATGAGACCTTGGAGAACCTTATACAAGGTTTCCAAAACCTTGGATCTTGGTCATCATCAACCTAAGCGGGCATCTTCAACACACCTTCCTATGATCTTGACTTTGAACCTCTCGTGACTAATCTTGATTCCTCCATTGATGTCAACACCACCACTACTACAAGGATCAACAATGTTCATCCACGTCTAATATTATTGGTGATCCTAATGCACTGTTAGAACAAGAGGCAGCATGGCGCGTTCTAAATATGGTCGTGGATTTTATCTCTTATGTCTCAAATCGTGAGAGACAATCACACAGACTATGAACATTGTCATTTGCTTGTTTTCTCTCACAAGTGGAACCAACCGGTGTTACTCGGGCTCTTGAAGACTCAAGTTGGCTTGAAGCAATGCAGGATGAGATGCAACAGTTTCAAAATCGGCGAGGTTTGGATATTGGTACCACTACGATGGTAAGTATGCTATTGGGACTAAATGGATTACGAAGAATAAGAGATGCTCGAGGTGTTGTCATTAAAAACAAAGCCAAATTAGTTGCATTGGGGTATAGACAAGAGGAGGAATCGATTATGATGAAGTGTTTGCACCGGTGGCAAGAGTTGAGGCCATACGGATTTTCTTAGCTTATGCATCCTATATGGGTTTTATGGTCTATCGGATGGATGTTAAAGGAGCCTTCTTGTATGGTGAAATTGAAGAGGAGGTGTATGTCACTCAACCTAAAGTTTGAAGATCGAGATCATCCTAATCATGTTTATAAGGTGGTCAAAGCTCTCTATGGACTACATCGAGGCACCTAGAGCACGGTATGCTAGGCTCTCTACATTTCTTACGAAGCATGGTTACGAAGAGGGCAATTGATAAGACTCTTTTCCTAAAGAAGAATTACACCGACATAATTCTTGTGCAAGTGTATGTGGATGACATTATTTTTGGATCCACAAAGGAAGCTTGGTGCGGGGAGTTTGAGGAGCTTATGAAGGAGAGTTTGGATGAGTGCCATGGGAGAAATGACTTTCTTTTGGGTCTTCAAGTTCGAGAAACACGATGGTATCTTTATCGGTCGGGACAAATATGTGAGAGACATCTTGAAGAAGTTTGGTATGGAGGGTGTAAGGGCGCCACTACACCTTATGAAGCTCAAAGACAAAGACCAACAATGAAGTGATCCACTGTGAATGTTCATTTATACGGGTCTATGATTGGGTCTTTGATGTATTTAATAGCTTCAAGGCCCGATATTACTTTTTTTGTGAGTGTTTGTTCACGACATCAAGTTACTCCACCGACTTCCCATCTCAATCTTGTTAAGAAGATCTTTAAGTACCTCAAAGGCCAACCTTTTCTAGGTCTTTGGTACCCAAAGAGTCTCCTTTTAAGTTGGAAGCTTATAGTGATAGTGACTATCTTGGTGCTAATCTGGATAGGAGGTCCACCACTGGAGGTTGCAGTTCCTTGGAAAGAGATTGATTTCTTGGCAATGCAAGAAACAAACTATTGTGGCTACCTCATCTATGAAGCAGTATGTTCTTCTTTGCAAATTCTTGTAGACGAGTTCTTTGGATTCAAAATCGGTTGTTGGATTATGGGTACAATTTCATGAACACAACAGCTTTTATTGATAATCAAAGTACCATATGCATTGTTAAAATCCAGTTTTCACGGTCGAACAAAACATATTGAAATCGGGCACCACTTTATAAGAGATGCATATGATAAAAATTTGATAAATGTGGTCAAAATTCATCGATGATAATGTGGCGATTTGTTAACAAAGGCTTTTGAGGGACCAAGGTTTCAACACCTTGTGGTCCATATTGGCATGCTTAACCCTTAGCGCAAAGTTTAAGAGGAGGCATAGGCCTCGGGGAGGCATATGCCTCGGGGAGGATTGTGTATAACTTTGCATTTTGCTATGTAATTTTGTATATTTGTGTATATTTGTTTGATTTTGATCTAACTCTAACCTGCTAATGTTATCTTAGTGTGTTTCTCTTTGTTGGTTTGTGTTTGTTTCTGTGTTTGTTTTGTTTTGCAGAGTGTCTGTTTTGTTCAGTTGAAATATGGTCAAAGAAACTTAAGCTTGTTTCTACTGATTTTAAAGTGCTGAAGAGTGTCATTTGTTTCCTCTGAAGATGATGTACTGAAGTAATACAATTCATTCAAAAGAAGTACTGAAGTAAATTGAGCAAATGGTTCATTCATTCATTCAAAAGCAGTTTCTGATTTTGACTTACAGTACTAGCAACATCAAAAGCATCTACATGATCTACTAATCCTAATCTATTACATATCATCCGTTCCAACATCTAACAGTTGTTGGATATGCATGATCACTCACATCTTTCACACTAAATCTTGGCTACGCTTTTGTGATGTGCATAACCAACCCTAACAAGATGCTAAGGATCAAAATGGAAGGATGGATTGATGCAAACGATGATGATGACAATGACCACATTTGATGATGGAGAAAATAATGTGTCCTTTGTGCTTCATCTATGTATTTCAACCAAAATGCAACCCATCTACTCTCTTTAAGTTTTTCCCTTATACGATATGTGATGATGCACCAAAACACGATGCAGAAGACCAAGAACCACCTCTCTATCTTCCGGAAGTGGTGGATTTTTGGCTCGTGGCCTTCGTTGAGGCCGAGTCTTTGGGGTTGGGAGTAAGATGTTCCCTCCTTATAGGAGTCATCAGAATCATCAGCAGATTCACTTTGATTCACAACACTTTCATCTTCTGATGAAGAGAGAAAGGGTGATTTCTTTGGTTGTGGATATGGTTTTGGAAAGTAATGAAGCCATGGATTGGTATCCTCACTAGATGATGATGATGGTGAGGATGTTGTTGTGAGATCTATGATCTCAGGTTTGGTACTCATGATTTATGATGGCTAATTTTGGAGTATTGGTGGAATTAGGGTTTGGTATAATATTTGGGGTTTTTGATGAAGAAGTATGTGTGCTTTGGGATTGTTTTATAGACAGGTTCAAGTGGTAAGAGATTAAATGCGAGTGGGTGAAACGGTAAAAGATATTCTTGAAGCTTCTTGAATAAGTATTACATTTTCACGATTGTTCTACTTCAGCAGAATGGTTTCTGTTTCCACCGAAGTTAATAGTGAATATAAGTAAAAGTAGAAATCCACGTCATCGTTGGTCAACTTTGACCAAAATTGGGAAATTTACATTTAATCTCTACCGGCATATATTCGCTCCTTATTAAGTGATTCGATTATTACTCTCATTCAAAACACTTCCTTTTGTGCAAATCGTAACCCTAATCTTCAAAATCTCTAATGGCGCTTCAATTTAAACATGATCATAATAAGGTTGCTTTTCTTGGAACTGCTCGAGGAGATGAGTTGTATAGGCCGATGATTTCATTCTTACAAAGATCAAAGATTCAGTATGCATTAACGCATTCTCCAAATGCTATATATGAATCCTTGGTTACTCAATTTTGGGTGTCGGTGAAAGAAGAAGTAATCTTGAGATAGTTGCAAGTGTTGATGGAAAAGAGTATGTTGTGAGGAGGCGATCAAGACAACTTCGCTTGGATGATGAGAATGGAGTTTATCATTCGATTCTACGATGGTACTTGAAGGGCTTAGGGCGATTGGATATCAAAGCACGAGGGAGATATGTGGTTGAAAAATAAGCTTTGTCCTATGTGGAGGTTCTTGGTTCATACATTGCTCCGATGAATGAGCAATAAGTCCGGAGGATGGGATCGAGTTCTCAACCCAAATGGGATGTGGTATTGTTTGTTTATCTAAGGGTTTGACTTATAATTTTCTAAGTTTATCTTTGATAATATGATAGAAAATATAACTAGGAAAAGAGTAAGTTTTGATGTACCCGAGGTTCTTCTGAGATGATATTGAATGTTTCTACACAAACCCAAGCTTTTCATCCCATAAGTGTTTTGACTCTAAGTTATTTGCCACGATGAGAACTAAATTTGCGGGGACACATTTTCCTTTGTTAGTGCTATGTTACCTCGGAGAATGAGGCTGGCGATGAGGTTAATGTTGTTTTACCTTCTTCCAATACTACCGATGATATTTTAGTTGGTGTTGATGAGGGTCCTTCTGTTGTTGCTGAGGCATTTATACCTTCACCTAGACCATGTCCTAGTCAATCACCTACACATGTTTCTATTGATGAGGTTCAGGTTAATACTGATGAGGTTCAGGTTGATATTGATAGATTACCTACACCAAGTCCTGTTAGGACTCCATTTAGTGAAGGATGTTCTAATGTTGATCAGGTTAATGTTACTCTTGAACAGTCTAATGAAGTTCTAATTCCAACTGAGCAATCAGTTGATACAGATGAGGATCCTATTACACTTACCTCATTATATGATCTGATGAACAAGCTTACAGGTGAGGTGAGTGGTCTTAAGAAAGAACTTGCAGAAACCAAGTCTACTCTTGGTACTAAGATTGTGGAATTGGAGACTAAAGTTGAGCACTTGGAGGAATTACTAAGTCGAGAGGTAAAAGAAGTTTGATTTCTTCGAAGAGGAGGACGAAGAGAATATTCATGCATCCCTTGGAATATTGGTGATGTAGCACTTACATCGATGTTTCTTCTCCTCGCTAAATCTTCAAGGAGTAAGGAGCCTATTATATATGCTAGCAAAGAAGAAGACAATATTTGAATAAGGTATCTCATTGACACTTCAAAGGAGCCAAATATAGTTGATGCATCTGCGATGTTCTAGTTGAGGAGGTTGCTTGATCATGGTCAAACTTCGCCTATACAAGAACAACCAAATGTTTCACCTTCAGAGATGATGAAGAGGTTTTATTCTTTGGGAGAATGTATAAGTTGAATTCTTCATCGAAGTTTTCTACACTGTTGAGGAATTGTCTCAACCTATTTCCTCGATGTGGGTTTGATTGTTCCTTCGAAGCTCACATTGGTTCACTGAAATTGGTTCTCTTGAGACATCTTACGAGAAAGGAGAGGACCACGTGATTAATGATATGCTTAATTCAGGAATAGTGAGTGAAGAAGAAAATCAAGCTCAGGCTCGGATGTTTGCTGATTATGAGAATATGCAGAAGAGTCGTATTGTGGCTAAATTTCTTCAAGATCAGTCTGCTTCTAATTTGTCTCCTGAAAGGAAATTAGAGCTTGATGCATTACTTCCTAAGATCACTGATGATCAATGGGATGCTTATACTTCTCAAGGTGCATCTGATCCAAATCTTGCAAAACTTATATTAGGAGCATCTTTTGATGATGATAATTTTGTGGATAAAATGGTGGAACTTGGTAATCAAAGGAAGCAAGAATCTGCTGCAAAAAGAAGAACTCTTATTGATCAAAGAAATCAAGCCAAAAGAGAAAAACCTATGACTGTTGCTCAAAAGAGAAATTATATGAGGAGAGTTGTGAAGAATTCTGCTATGTATAATTCTGGTATGTCAATGAAGCAAATCTATGATTTGTCTGATGATGCTTTGATTAGACAGTATAATATGGTTATGAAGTTTTCCTCTTCTGGTTCTACTTCTTCTTCTCAATTGGAAAGCATTGCTTCAATGTCTGATGTTCCTCAGGCTAAGAGACAGAAAACAGTTGAAATTGTGGATAATTTTGAAACTGTTTTGCCTTTGGTAGGACCTCCACCACTTGTTGAAACAAACAGACCTTAATAGATCTTGAGCTCTTGGATCGTTATGTATGCCTATGTAATCACAAGCACAATAAAAGACAATCTCTACTACTTATATTTATCAGCGGAATATAAACACAAGTAATAACTAAGAACTTCTTGATCCTCTATGGATCTTTATATTAACTAAAGCGAGTTTTGCAATCGATACAAAACTCATTCTAATGTGTTCCTTTATAGACAAGGAACCCTAAACAATATCGCTAAACCGTTTCTCAAGAAGCGTATAATCATAAAACTAAATAAGATATACACAATCACTTCCTAATAAAGCTCATGTATATCCACACTAAATAAACTAAACACGGAATAAACACTTCAGAAATGGACTAATAACTATTATACTTCAGTAGATTATGTCTTCGGCAGAATCCACTCTTCTTTAGTAGAAACACTTCGGCATTAATTTCAGCATAATCCAAACTTCATATAATTCCCAACATCTAACCCTATTTCTTCCACTATAAATAGGTTGGACGGGCAATGGATTATGGTATGCTCTTTTCACACTCATCTCTTTACTTACACACACTTATACAACCATAACTCATACTTACTCTCACGCCAGAGGTGGTTCGCAGGGTCCTACCCCTGCATAATCACTTAACGTAGTATTTCGTATTTCTTATTCTCAGGTGACATGCAAGTCTTGGCTGGAACATACACCCCTCATACCTTTGATCATCATCGAAGCCTGGTAGTGCAATCTTTTGCACAATCAAGTATTATTGAAGTTAAGTTAATAAGTTAGTAGGATTAATTGTCATATAATCATCATATGATTATGTGATAATTAGTAATGGTTAAAAAAGGGGTTATGGTTTTTATAGCCATGACATAGTTGATTAATTATGTGTTTATGTCTATAGTGGTGTTGGCTTAAATATCAAGTATGGAGAAGATGATGTCCTTGGTTTCACTAGCATGGATTAAGGTAAGTAAACATGTCATTAAATGTTGTTATATGATTCTACACATTATATGTTATGTGATTTTGTTATGCTAAGGAATGGCGTAATTGAATATATGTTTATGTAAAGTGTGGTTGAGACTAGTTTGGCTTAATTAGTCATGAAGGTTAGGCAAGGTGGATTAGGCTAAGCTATGTTGATGTTGAACCATAGGAAATGTTTTACTTAAGTGAACCAAGGTACGTGTTAATGTTTAATGATTTGAAATGGTTAATGAGTTATGATGTATAATGTATGAATGTCTATGATAACATGTTATGAACGCTTTAATTACTAAGCCTTGTGCTTACGGTTTAAGATGTTAATGTTTTGTAGGTTTAAAGGTGAAGGAAAGGAAATGCTTGGAACTAAGGGTTAAGGTTGGATTATGCGAAAGTTTAAAAGATTGATAAGAAGGTAGAGCTTAGATAGATACCGAGCTCATGACAAAGTTGTCCCCCGGGAGTCATAAAAGGTTTAATGTTTATAGTGTCAAGTCTTTGAAATGTTTTAAGAGTCATTTTACAGGTTTAAATGTATGTTAAAGAGTTAAGTTTAAGTGGTGTATGCAAACGGGTCAAAACGGGTTATTTGGCATAATACCCGTTACTTTGTAAAGCACGTTTTTGTGGGTCATTATGACCAAGTTTATGTATATATTTGATGTTTATAATGACCTAATGATTTCTGGAAGTTTTGGTGTTGTGTCATGTTATAGAAGTCGTTTTCCGGAAAATGGGTCAAAAGTACACAAAAGGGTTATGCAGAAAAAAGGGGTGTTTAGGACAAGGTCTATTTTAACCCATTTTGGGTCAAACGGGTCAAGAATGTTTGGAAAAACAATGTATATGTTAAGTGTTTGTAAAGTGGTTAAAATAGTTGGAGAACTAGCGGAGAACTAGTTGGAGAACTAGTGGAGAACTAGTTTGGAGAACTACTTGGAGAACTAGTTTGGAGAACTAGTCAAAGTCAGTTTTCAAAAAATCATATCTTTAAAACGGTAAGTCGTCACGGGTCCCTCCACCCAGAGTTTCGAAGGTAATTGAGTCTAGTTTCATTTAAAAATAGTTTTAAGGTCCAGATGTTTATAGATTTTTGTCAGTGGTTAAAAGAGTAACAGCAGGTCAGTTTCAGGACACGTATTTTCCACGTAAAAGTCAAAGTTTTTGTGTTATCAAGCACGGGGCGTTACAAATTGGTATCAGAGCTTTGGTTTAAGTGAATTAGGTTTCCACTATAGGTTGCCTAGTCTTAAACCACTCGTAGAAGCATTGAAAGTAAGTGTTAGTGATGCGAAAAGTAATCATTAAGTATGAGATGGATTATGTCTTTTGTGAGATGAGCTTATTGATGATAAGTGATGAATGTGTGTTATAGTGTTGATGTGTATGAGATGTAAGTCCGCGGAAGACCTAAAGTGTTTAAATGATTAGTTAGTCGTGCACCTCGGTTGGTGCCGGTGATTGTGTTGTGTTTATATGCATGTATGATAGAATAATGGTAATGGAATGCGAATAAAAATGGAAAGTGGTATTAGAGATGGGCTAATAAGTGAATTAAAGTTTTATGATGCCTTAGTTATAAGGTAGACTCGTATTTGCGGCTAATTAGAATTTTGATGCTTAGACATAGATGATTATGCAATGTGATATGTGAGCCATAGACTATATGAATTGATTATGATTACGAATGTTTTAACACTTGTTGGATAAGTGTTGAATGTTATTGTTTATGTGATGTTAAGTCTATGGTAATTTATTATATGTCTAAGTAAAACATAAATATTCCTGATAGCATGATGCATAGAAGTGTATGAGATAAAGTAAGAAATGATTAGTGAAGCATGTTTCTAGCTTGGTTCTTAGAAAGACATGATTGAGTTTGATTGCGATTGTTGTATTAGAATGAATGATTAGATATGATAATGAATAAGATGTTTGAAGCATGATTTCTTACACGCTTAATTAAAATGAGAAAAGTTGAAGTTTATAGTTAAGACGTAATGAGATCATGTTACATATAAAACATGATGAGTAAAATGCGTTAGTAATAAATGTTTAAGCGCGATGAGTAAAAGTGGTGAATGAGATAGAGTTGCGCTAGAATTCATAGTGATATGAAGTGCGCTAGAAAGAATTGTAAAACATGAATATAATCATGTTAATATATTGGAATGTGTATGATGAGATTAATGAGAGTGTTATAGAATAAACCTATAAAAGGTTTATATGCGTAAAAGTTGAGAAAATAGTCAACAAGGGGTTGACGGGTAATAGTAATAGTGCGTTGTGAGAACACAAAGAAAATGTGTGAATTGTAAATGGACAAGCACCAAATAGATCTTGTCTAAATTAAAAATGGCTCATAGTGAATGTGTGAGTCAACTTGAGGTTGACGGATGATTAGTAGATTGCATTGTGAGAATGCAAGTATAATAATTGACAAGTATTATATAGAACTTGTCTTGATAAAAGTAAAAGTGATAGTGGGAGTTGAGATTATGTGAGCCAATGAGATAGTAGTATGTACTTATTGATAAAAGTACATGAAAGATAAACGAGTAAAGATGTTAAAGTAAACATAGCTTGGATCCGATGCTCTAGTTTTGGTATCCTTCGGGATAGCCCAGCTTGCCTTTTATGGCATGTGTTTTGGCATCCTTCAGGATGGCCTAGCTTGCCTTCGCGGCATGGTTGTTAGCTTGCCTTCACGACATGGTTGTTTAGCTTTCCTTCGCGGCATGGTTGTTAGCTTGCCTTCATGGCATGGTTGTTTAGCTTGACTTCACGGCATGGTTGTTAGCTTGCCTTAATGGCATGGTTGTTTCACTTGCCTTCGCGGCATGGTTGTTAGCTTGCCTTCATGGCATATTGGCATGGTTGTTTAGCTTGCTTTTGCGGCATGGTTGTTAGCTTGCCTTCACAGCATGGATGATAGCTTGCCTTTTATGGCATGTTGTTTAGCTTGCCTTCATGGCATGGATGAAAGTTAGAGAGATTGGATCCAATGCTAGAAAAGGTGAAAAGCATAGTAAGTATGATTATTGTGTCGGAAGTGCGTAAGTAGGATGATTGATCCGTGCTAAACCGTCAAGTTTTCTCACGCAAGCTGACCACTTGTGAATGGCCAACTGTAAGAAACTTAAAACAGTTCAGACACGAATGCAATGAAGATCTGGGGAGTATAGAGTGTTTCCCCGGGTCGTTAATTCCCAGCGAGCTATGCAAAGAATCACCAAACGAATAGTGATCGAGAGATTTGAACAGAAAAAGGGATTTGTGATTATTATAACTACAGAAAAAGTGAATAAATTACAGGGGCTTAAATGCAAATTAAAGAGAATTTAAAAGATTAACTATATTAAATAAACGCTATCACTATTTTTAAAGCGATGTTTTGATTTTATGTTTTATAAAACTTAATTAAAAACTACGTAACGTCTAAAATGAAAATGTGAAACTTACACAATATTAATCCTAAAAATATGGAAATGATATTTTACAAACCTAATGATAAAAGAAAATTTTTAGAAGAAGAAAATTATTTTTATAACTAATTATCTAATTATTATTAATTAAAAACTATTTTTAACTATTTAATAATAGCCTAAAATACAAGAAAATATGAAATAAAGCTAGAAAAATAAAATTTTGATTCGGAAAAATCTAAAATAACAAAAGAGAATTTTCAAAACTATTTTTATATTTTTCTGATTATTTTTCTATTTTCTAGGAATTAAAAACTATTTAAAACTACTTAAATTACTTAAAAATACAAATTTAACTAAGAAAATCTAAAAAATATTTTTTGTCTTTTATATTTATCTAAACCTAGGAAAATTGAAAAATTATTTTTTTGAAACTTTTCTTAATTATTTGTATTAAATGCTAATTAAAAATGCTTAAAAACTAATTAAAATGAAGAAAAATACCAAACTGACCTATAAAAATCTGAAACATTCAAGATAAGCTTAAAATAATGTACTGAATCTAGGAAAAATGGAAAAATAGTAGGTTGTGTACAAGAATATGGGACTGCTATGGAGAGTGCTTATAAATAAGCACTCTAGATAAGCCAAAAGAAAACCAATAAGCACCAACTGTTTACAGAAGCTCTAATATACTACAAATACCTAAATGCAACTAATCTTAACTGTTTTTAACCTCTAGATCACCATTTACACAGATTTGAGGATTTTGATAATAGGCTAAAAACAGTTTTGAGGCCAACTTTGGAGCCAAAGAATAAGCACTCAATAAGCTAGAAACCAAAAACCAAGTATGGAGACCTCAACTAGACCTGGGTGGCTACTTACAAACCAAAGACCAGGCTTTGAGAAGCTCTTATGAGCCTTGTGCAAGGGTGCACAAAACCTGTGCACACTCAGTTAATACTGAGTGTGTACAGGGCAAATAAGGCCTATTTGACAAGTAGTTTTAAGGCTTATAAAAATTTGATAAAATTCCACAAAAATGACAATAAGAAAGTAGACCAACAGAAGTTTAAAAACCCAAAGTCTCACTTAGATTGACTCAGAAATAAGCTCAAGATAATTCACCCCAGTTGGGTGAAAACAAGATTTTTCAGTTTTGACTTTATGAAGACAGTTATGAACTTTGACCAAAATGAAATTTGAAACCAATTTTTGGCCTGATATTGATGTAATATGATGTAATGAACTCACTGCAAGCAATGTTTATGTTTTCTTAACACAAAACAGGTTTTTGATTTGACCAAATCTCAACAGACATGTATCTAAGACAGATTAAAGATGATAGTTGACTTGAGAGTGTGCAGGCATAAAATGAAGACAGATAAGAGTATATTTGAGCTAAACAAACATAACACAACAAGTTCTAACCACTGCATTTACCTAAAAGACAGATAGTGCAGCAGATCCAAACACCCTTATATCAACTGTTATGAACTTTAAACTAAACTAAACACTGCACTAACTAAAAATAATGATCAAACTGAGTCAAAATAACTTGAATACAACTTAATGAACAGATTTTAACTACTTACAACTACAAGAACAGACTATGCTATGAAGTTTTGAAAATCACTTACAAATGTCCTTAGCCCCTATGGCTTGAAACCTGTGAAACCAGAACCACTACCTATTCTAAACCAACCCAATGAATTCTAAATCACCCCAATTCCAGCTCTGCATCACCCATTTTCATTTCCTTCTCAATTTTTGCCCCCAGTTTGACTTTCATTGACCAATATTCAAAGTTGTTTGAAACTTAAATATGAGCTTCTGTAAAGCTATAATAAGCTAGTATAAGCTTGTTTGAGTCTAAAAATAAGTTATTTAGAACTTGTACACAAGAGTTGGGCGAAAATTTCAACGATGAGACAAGAATATGAAATTGTAACATACACTTGAATTGATGTTTGAAACTAGGTTACACCGATGAAATAGCTTGAATTTAGTTCAACAAAGCAAAGATTACAACTTAAGAGCTTAATTTAAGACCTAATTATAAAAGCGACATACATATTTTAAATAAAACTAAGTGCTATATCCTTCTTCCTTCTCTTTGCTTCTTTTTATACTCCAAACATCTTCTCTCTCTCTCTTCAAATCCCAAAGATTAATCGAACCATTGGATGCTTTGGAGAGATGTTCACATGGATTAAATTTGGCGCCAAAACTGTTTTTTAACAGTGGGGTGCTTGAGTGTTTAGGGGAGGAGCATTAAATGCAATTTGGAGGTTGTTGAGGTGGGGGGAACAAGGATGGAGTAGGGTGGCTGGAGGTGAGGGGGAGGGGACATGGTGGTCGGGGAAGACAGGAAAAGGGAGGGTGGTTTGGCGGTTTATTTAAACCGTGGGTGGTTTCGGGTAAACGGGTTGGGTTTGGATATTGGACCGGGTTGGATATAAGGGGTGTTGGGCTTATATTGGGCTTGGATTTAATATGGAACCAAATTAGTAGCTTAGGGACCATTTGTGTACAATTCGAATTTCCAGGGACCAAAACTGTAACTTCTAAAAATGTAGTCCAAGGGTTGGTCTTGCCAATCTCAAATAATATAAGGACCATTTTTGCCAATTGTGAAATTCCAAGGACTAAACATGACAATTACGAAAATCCGAGGGACCAAAGCGTAATTTCTCAAAACTTTTGGACTTTTCACCAAAGGACTAATTATGACAAGTTATGATTTAAAAAGGACCTTTGGTGACTTTTCTTTTAAAATAAGTGCCTAGGGACCGATTTTGCCATTTTCGAAAGTCGGGGATGAAAGCGCCAATTATGCAAACTTTGCTCATTTTCATCGATTTTAAACATTTTGCATCCGAAACATATAAAATGCAACTTTGAGATATTTTCGATATTTTGATGCTTTTTCGAGCGTTTTTAAACGTTTTGCGATTCGATTTGACCAAAATAATGAGTATTTACACACTCATCAATCCCCACACTAAACTATTGCTAGTCCCTAGCAACTTTTGAGAAAAACTTAATGGATTTGAATCTCTTTACCAAAAGCCATTACTACGGAGTAGCCAAATGTTTTAGTTCAAGTAAGAACCATGGTACTCGATAACCATGTGATTTTGAGCAAACCACCGACTTCCAACGGATTTGATTTGTCGTTACCAGAAGCCGTTTGCTTCTGGACTAGCCAACTCTTAGATAAATTATCAATATTATCTTTGGTGAGCTGATTACCAATTATGGTTTTCCACTGCTATTACCACAAGCCATAAACTTGCGGGCTAGCCAACTCTTTACTTTTAAGGATATGGTGAGCTGAATACCATACAATTTTGGGCAAATTGCAAGCCGTTAACGGATTTGAGATATCTTTACCAAGAGCCGTTTGCTCCTGGATTAGCCAATCCTTTTTTTTTATTAGACAAGGCGGACTGATAACCAATTGAGTAAGTGTAGAACACTTACTCCAAAAAAAAATTTGGCCAAAAACGGGGGAATTGGGCGGTATAATTACATGATAAAATTCGTGAGAATTCCCCCCCACACTAGAAATGAATATTGCCCTCAATATTCAAAGTACCGCGGTTATGCGGCGACCGAGAACGTAAAAGGAAATACTACGGCCATTATTGAAGATTTTTTTTTTTTTTTTTTTTTTATATGAACATTATATATATACACAACATGTGGGGCAACCCCCCACACTAGGGTGGTACACACGGGTGAAAACCCATGTTTAACTACTGTTTTTGATTACCGAGTCGCTAGCTTGACTCGACCCCGAATTAATTGGTTCATGGGGAAAGTAACGTGGAAAACCAATCTCGATCGGACTTTTGTTCACAATGTTAATAAACATATGAACATCAGAAAGTTCCACACCGACGAGATATAACCGCGGTATTGTTAATAGTAGAAACTATAAAGGATGATACCGGGGTCAAAGATGGTGTCCTCATTCCCGAAAGAGAAAAGGGAAAGAGCAACCACACCATCTGTGAAGAATGGAATAAAGACGTACATGAGAATGCAAGTCCATTCCTCATCAGAGAGAAGCAAATCACCGGTTTGACATTTTAAGCTTAAACTTGAAGCTTAGATGGTGATTGTCAATAAGATGTCCGGGAGGAGGGTGGGAAGCGGTTCTTCAATCAACAGATTTTCCAGAAAAATGATGTCTCCCTCCGGATCAAAGTAAGTATTATCAATTCCCGTTGGAATTGACTCATCACTAAGAAAGGCATCGACTTCATTCCAAAAGTTGTCGTCTTCCTCATCAGGAGTGAGAGAAGGAATGGAAGAGTCGGGAATAAGACTAGAGGGTGATGGATCATTTTTGAGCAATTCATCAATGGGAAGGATGTCTCTCATTGGATCACAAATATCATCATCCAATTCAGATGAAACTGAAGAGAGTTTGGTTTCATCCACAGAGTTAACAAACTCGATGCGACAAACTGATTCCGGAGGTGGGACAAGTGGTGTGCTCTTAGAGCTAGCAATTTCCACCACTTCCGATGAAGTCTCCGATTCTAGATCATCATCATCATCAAGAACAATTTTGAGTTCCACGTACAACTTTCAAACCATTTGTTTGAACCGGGGTGATTTTCAAAGCTTTTAGCTCAAAGACGTTTTGAAAACTCCTCTTAACCGTGAAATTTGAGAATGTTGCATTGAATCTTCGATTTTTGATCAATTGTGGCAACACTCTGTTTGGACAGAGGTTTGGAGTTAGTTGATATTCAACGTGAGCTCTTCGTTGTCAACCCGTATGGTCAACTCTTGACAAACACATCAATCGAACACGACTGTTCTCAAGAAAGCTCTCCCAAGATGAGGGAACTCTAGGATGCGCATCAAGTCTACTACAACAAAGTCGGAGGAAAGTGAAACTTTCCCACTTTCATCACGACATCCTCGGCTATCCCAGTGGACGAGTTATAGTACGGTCCGCTAGCTCGAGTGTCATACAAGTGGATGAAAGTTTAGGAAGAGACGATTTCTTCCATCTTGAGAGTGGCATGAGGTTAATGCTTGCGCCAAGATCGGCCAAGGGAGAGCATTGAACCATCCCAAGAAATCACACGGGATTAGAAATCGCGGGGTCTTCAAGCTTTTGGGAAGCTTCTTGAGAAGGACCACGAGCATTGCTCATTGAGAGGAGTTTTAGCCATCTCGGATAGCTTATCTTTGTTGGTCGAGAAGCCTTTAAGCGTGGATGCAAATTTAGGCATTAGAGCGAGAGCATCAACGAAGCTTATATCAAAGTGTAGCTCATTGAAGATTTGGAAAAATTTTCCATTTGCTCTTTGTTTTGTCTTTGAGCCTCTCATCATTCATTCTTGATGGGTAAGGAAGTCGACTAGACTTTTGAGCCGGGATGGAAGTCATTTCGGGCTCGAATTTTTCTTGAACTTCGGGTTCGGACTTAAAACGGACTACCGAAGGTGGGACGTGTCTTGATGCCGTGGGCTTGAGAATTGCATCTTGTCCGTTGTTTCCTTGGTAACTTGACTCATTGCCACAGGAGGAGGGGGCATAGGAGTCGAAGGTCCATTGTGCGTCTTACCACTACGAGTAGTGACGGCTTTCAACTCGGCATTGGGATTAGGAATTGTATTACTTGGGAGTCCTCCAGAAGATGATGAAGCTTTGTTCATATTCATGTTCATGAAACTACTCATCATATTCTTTAACTCATTTGTCTGCCGAGACATTGTGGTATCAATTTCCTTTTTTAGCTCAACTCTCATGTTATTGATCCGAGTTTGCATTGAGCGTATGCTTGACTCAAGTAATTTTCATGAAGTCATTTGGCATGGGAGCTTGAGAAGGTTGTTGATAACTTTGATGATTAGGAGCTTGATATGGTTGGTTGAAATTGTTCGGTTTTGATTGAAATTTTGAGAGTTATTGAAATTTTGTCCTTGATTCGAACAAAGCGATTTTGATTGCCATGGTTTTGCACGGGAGGAAAACCAGGTGGTGTCATACCGCTTGGTGCACGGTAATGAGGATCAGCTTGTGGTCGGTATTGATTGTGGTTTACCGAAGCTACGGGAGCTTGGTTAAAAGAAGCATCGGTTGCTTGACAATCATAATACGCGTGTGGACCACTACAAGTTTCACACACCTTGTTTACGGCTTTGATTGGTTCCGGCTTATGAATTTCGCTTTTGATTTCCTTTACATCCTTAATCATACAACGGATGGCGTCCGTTAGAGCGGCTATCGGAGCGGCTAACTCAGAAGAGTTATTGGATGTAGAAGCAGGAGTGTTAGGAGTATTGACTTTGTTGCGAGAGATAGGAACTTTTGATTTTTGCTCGCAAATCTCAATCACATCTTTAGGTCTACGATTCAAGATATTGCCACCGGCGGCTGCGTTCAAAGAATCTTGATCGTTACTGTTCAACCCATTATAAAAGATATTGACTTGTTGAAGCTCCGTGAATTCATGATGGGGCATTTCGATGAGATCTTTGAATCTCTCCCATGCCTCTCCAAAGTTTTCATCGAAATTTTGACGAAATCCGAAATTTCATTTTAAGATTAGTCGTCTTTGATGGACAAAGAAATAATTGACAAACTTTTGAACAAGATCCTCCCAAGTTTCGATAGATCGAGGGGTTCTTTTTCCACCAAACCGGTGTCCCTCAGTGAGAATGGAAATAGCATCAACTTGATGACTTTTGAGGCACATCCTTGAAATTGATAGTTGAAGTTAACTTGTTAAACCAACGGATGTGTGCATCGGGTCTTCTCGATCAAACCCGTGGAATTGATTCGTAGACACAAGTGTGATCAAATGTGTCTTCAATTCAAGTGATCGAAATTGATTACCGGTAAAGCGATGGCATCTCCATAACCCTCGGTGGGTGCACGGAGCATTTCCGCCATAGTTCGCAAATCGCCATATTGTTGTTTGAAATAGTACGAATCTCGGGTTCGACTATTTGGGCAAGACGTCACGAGAACGTCTTCTAGGAATTTCGCTAGATCACGCAAAGGACTCAATGATCTAGAAGAACGAGTGCGCATGCACTAGAGTTAACTCTAAGGAACCTCGAGTTAAGGAGAGGAATGGAATTATGAAGGAATTATAAAATTGGGGTGAGAAGAATCTTTTGGGTTTTACGGTTCGAAACGTATATATAACAACAAATCCAATTAAAAAAATCGAGGCAAAACAACGATGAACTTAACCAATAATCACAAGATGAATGGCTTCTTTGAAAAGGTACACCAATCACAAGGACACAAAGGCAAGTTTTAAATCTTTGGTTGGGAACTTATTATGGTCGTACCCCAGTTAGGTAGTACTTTGCCTTGGTTTGCGGTGGTAATCTTTTATGTTGTTATTATTAAGAAAGCGACAAATCTTTTGTATTTTATCTTTGATACATATATAGAAACAAAAGGAAAATATTTTTGTGTTTTATCGTTTTGGATGTTTTTGGGTTTTGGATTTTTATAAGAAAATATGGATATATATATAGATAGATAGATGGATGGTATGAACAAAGAGTGATTATTCAATTCACTAATCTGCTAAGCGTAAGACAATTAGCACAGCTCCCCGGCAGCGGCGCCAAAAATTTGATCCGTGCTAAACCGTCAAGTTTTCTCACGCAAGCTGACCACTTGTGAATGGCTAACTGTAAGAAACTTAAAACAGTTCAGACACGAATGCAATGAAGATCTGGGGAATATAGAGTGTTTCCCCGGGTCGTTAAGTCCCAGCGAGCTATGCAAAGAATCACCAAACGAATAGTGATCGAGAGATTTGAACAGAAAAAGGGATTTGTGATTATTATAACTACAGAAAAAGTGAATAAATTACAGGGGCTTAAATGCAAATTAAAGAGAATTTAAAAAGATTAACTATATTAAATAAACGCTATCACTATTTTTAAACTGATGTTTTAGATTTTATGTTTTATAAAACTTAATTAAAAACTACGTAACGTACAAATGAAAATGTGAAACTTACACAATATTAATCCTAAAAATATGGAAATGATATTTTTACAAACCTAATGATAAAAGAAAATTTTTAGAAGAAGAAAATTATTTTTATAACTAATTATCTAATTATTATTAATTAAAAACTATTTTTAACTATTTAATAATAGCCTAAAATACAAGAAAATATGAAATAAAGCTAGAAAAATAAAATTTTGATTTGGAAAAATCTAAAATAACAAAGAGAATTTTCAAAACTATTTTATATTTTTCGATTATTTTCTATTTTCTAGGAATTAAAACTATTTAAAACTACTTAAATTACTTAAAAATACAAATTTAACTAAGAAAATCTAAAAAATATTTTTTGTCTTTTATATTTATCTAAACCTAGGAAAATTGAAAATTATTCTTTTGAAACTTTTCTTAATTATTTGTATTAAATGCTAATTAAAAATGCTTAAAACTAATTAAAATGAAGAAAATACCAAACCGACCTATAAAAATCGAAAAATTCAAGATAAGCTTAAAATAATGTACTGAATCTAGGAAAAATGGAAAAACAGTAGGTTGTGTACAAGAATATGAGACTGCTATGGAGAGTGCTTATAAATAAGCACTCTAGATAAGCCAAAAGAAAACCAATAAGCACCAACTTTTACAGAAGCTCTAATATACTACAAATACCTAAATGCAACTAATCTTAACTGTTTTTAACCTCTAGATCACCATTTACACAGATTTGAGGATTTTGATAATAGGTTAAAAGCAGTTTGAGGCCAACTTTGGAGCCAAAGAATAAGCACTCAATAAGCTAGAAACCAAAACCAAGTATGGAGACCTCAACTAGACACTGGGTGGCTACTTACAAACCAAAGACCGAGGCTTTGAGAAGCTCTTATGAGCCTTGTGCAAGGGTCGCACAAAACACATGCACACTCGATTAATCTTGAGTGTGTGCAGAGGCAAATAAAACCTATTTGAAAAGCGGTTTAAGGCTTATAAAAATTTGATAAAATTCCACAAAATGACAATAAGAAAGTAGACCCGTGAAGTTTAAAACCCAAAGTCTCACTTAGATTGACTCGAAATGAGCTCAAGATAATTCACCTTTGATTAGGTGAAAACAAGATTTTTCCGTTTTGACTTTATGAAGACAGTTATGAACTTTGACCAAAATGAAATTTGAAACCAATTTTTGGCCTAATATTGATGTAATATGATGTAATGAACTCACTGCAAGCAATGTTTATGTTTTCTTAACACAAAACAGGTTTTTGATTTGACCAAATCTCAACAGACATGTATCTAAGACAGATTAAAGATGATAGTTGACTTGAGAGTGTGCAGGCATAAAATGAAGACAGATAAGAGTATATTTGAGCTAAACAAACATAACACAACAAGTTCTAACCACTGCATTTACCTAAAAGACAGATAGTGCAGCAGATCCAAACACCTTTATATCAACTGTTATGAACTTTAAACTAAACTAAACACTGCACTAACTAAAAATAATGATCAAACTGAGTCAAAATAACTTGAATACAACTTAATGAAAAGATTTTAACTACTTACAACTACAAGAACAGACTATGCTATGAAGTTTTGAAAATCACTTACAAATGTCCTTAGCCCCTATGGCTTGAAACCTGTGAAACCAGAACCACTACCTATTCTAAACCAACCCAATGAATTCTAAATCACCCCAATTCCAGGTCTGCATCACCCATTTTCATTTCCTTCTCAATTTTTGCCCCCAGTTTGACTTTCATTGACCAATATTCAAAGTTGTTTGAAACTTAAATATGAGCTTCTGTAAAGCTATAATAAGCTAGTATAAGCTTGTTTGAGTCTAAAAATAAGCTGTTTAGAACTTGTACACAAGAGTTGGAAACTGAAAATTTCAACAGTGAGACAAGAATATGAAATTGTAACATACACTTGAATTGATGTTTGAAACTAGGTTACACTGATGAAATAGCTTGAATTTAGTTCAACAAAGCAAAAGATTACAACTTAAGAGCTTAATTTAAGACCTAATTATAAAAACGACATACATATTTTAAATAAAACTAAGTGCTATATCCTTCTTCCTTCTCTTTGCTTCTTTTTATACTCCAAACATCTTCTCTCACCTCTCTCTTCAAATCCCAGCATTAATCTGAACCATTGGATGCTTTGGAGAGATGTTGGCCACTGGATTAAATTTGGCGCCAAAACTGTTTTTTAACAGTGGGGTGCTTGAGTGTTTAGGGGAGGAGCATTAAATGCAATTTGGAGGTTGTTGAGGTGGGGAACAAGGATGGAGTAGGGTGGGCGGAGGTGAGGGAGGGACATGGTGGTGGGAAGGCAGGAAAGGGAGGGTGGTTTGGCGGTTTATTTAAACCGTGGGTGGTTTCTGTAAACGGGTTGGGTTTGGATATTGGACCGGGTTGGATATAAGGGTGTTGGGCTTATATTGGGCTTGGATTTAATATGGAACCAAATTAGTAGCTTAGGGACCATTTGTGTACAATTAATTTCGAGGACCAAAGCGTAACTTCTAAAATGTAGTCCAAGGGTTGGTCTTGCCAATCTCAAATAATATAAGGACCATTTTGCCAATTGTGAAATTCAAGGACTAAACATGACAATTCGAAAATCCAGGGACCAAAAGCGTAATTTCTCAAAACTTTTGGACTTTTCACCAAAGGACTAATTATGACAAGTTATGATTTAAAAAGGACCTTTGGTGACTTTTCTTTTAAAATAAGTGCCTAGGGACTGATTTTGCCATTTTCGAAAGTCGGGGACTCAAAGCGCCAATTATGCAAACTTTGCTCATTTTTCATCGATTTTAAACATTTTGCATCCGAAACATATAAAATGCAACTTTGAGATATTTTCAAGTATTTTGATGCTTTTTCGAGCGTTTTTAAACGTTTTGCGATTCCGATTTGACCAAAAATAATGAGTATTTACACACTCATCAATCCCCACACTAAACTATTGCTAGTCCCTAGCAACTTTTGAGAAAAACTTAATGGATTTGAATCTCTTTACCAAAAGCCATTACTCGGAGTAGCCAAATGTTTTAGTTCAAGTAAGAACCATGGTACATCGATAACCATGTGATTTTGAGCAAACCACCGACTTCCAACGGATTTGATTTGTCGTTACCGAAGCCGTTTGCTTCGGACTAGCCAACTCTTAGATAAATTATCAATATTATCTTTGGTGAGTGATTACCAATTATGGTTTTCCATCGCTATTACCACAAGCCATAAACTTGCGGGCTAGCCAACTCTTTACTTTTAAGGATATGGTGGTGAATACCATACAATTTTGGGCAAATTGCAAGCCGTTAACGGATTTGAGATATCTTTACCAAGAGCCGTTTGCTCTGGATTAGCCAATCCTTTTTTTTATTAGACAAGGCGGATGATAACCAATTGAGTAAGTGTAGAACACTTACTCCAAAAAAAATTTGGCCAAAAACGGGAATTGGGCGGTATAATTACATGATAAAATTCGTGAGAATTCCCCCACACTAGAAATGAATATTGCCCTCAATATTCAAAGTACCGCGGTTATGCGAAACCGCGAACGTAAAGGGAAATACTACGGCCATTATTCGAAGATTTTTTTTTTTTTTTTTTTTTTTTTTTATATGAACATTATATATATACACAACATGTGGGCAACCCCCCCACTAGGGTGGTACACGGGTGAAAACCCATGTTTAACTCTGTTTTTGATTACCGAGTCGCTAGCTTGACTCGACCCAATTAATTGGTTCATGGGGAAAGTAAGCGTGGAAAACCAATCTCGATCGGACTTTTGTTCACAATGTTAATAAACATATGAACATCGAAAGTTCCACACCGACGAGATATAACCATGGTATTGTTAATAGTAGAAACTATAAAGGATGATACGGGGTCAAAGATGGTGTCCTCATTCCGAAAGAGAAAAGGAAAGAGCAACCACACCATCGTGAAGAATGGAATAAAGACGTACATGAGAATGCAAGTCCATTCCTCATCGAGAGAAGCAAATCACCGGTTTGACATTTTAAGCTTAAACTTGAAGCTTAGATGGTGATTGTCAATAAGATGTCCGGGAGGAGGGTGGGAAAGCGGTTCTTCAATCAACAGATTTTCCGGAAAATGATGTCTCCTCCGGATCAAAGTAAGTATTATCAATTCCGTTGGAATTGACTCATCACTAAGAAAGGCATCGACTTCATTCCAAAGTTGTCGTCTTCCTCATCGGAGTGAGAGAAGGAATGGAAGAGTGGGAATAAGACTAGAGGGTGATGGATCATTTTGAGCAATTCATCAATGGGAAGGATGTCTCTCATTGGATCACAAATATCATCATCCAATTCGGATGAAAGCGAAGAGAGTTTGGTTTCATCCACGAGTTAACAAACTCGATCGACAAAGCGATTCGGAGGTGGGACAAGTGGTGTGCTCTTAGAGCTAGCAATTTCCACCACTTCGATGAAGTCTCGATTCTAGATCATCATCATCATCAAGAACAATTTTGAGTTCCACGGTACAACTTTCAAACCATTTGTTTGAACCGGGGTGATTTTCAAAGCTTTTAGCTCAAAGACGTTTTGAAAACTCCTCTTAACCGTGAAATTTGAGAATGTTGCATTGAATCTTTCGATTTTGATCAATTGTGGCAACACTGTTTGGACAGAGGTTTGGAGTTTGGTTGATATTCAACGTGAGCTCTTCGTTGTCAACCCGTATGGTCAACTCTTGACAAACACATCAATCGAACACGACTGTTCTCAAGAAAGCTCTCCCAAGATGAGGGAACTCTAGGATCCGCATCGAAGTCTACTACAACAAAGTCACCAAAGGACTAATTATGACAAGTTATGATTTAAAAGGACCTTTGGTGACTTTTCTTTAAAATAAGTGCCTAGGGATGATTTTGCCATTTTCGAAAGTCGGGGACCTGAACGCCAATTATGCAAACTTTGCTCATTTTTCATCGATTTTAAACATTTTGCATCCGAAACATATAAAATGCAACTTTGAGATATTTTCGGTATTTTGATGCATTTCGGCGTTTTAAACGTTTTGCGATTCGATTGACCAAAAATGATGAGTATTTACACACTCATCAATGATTTACGATCTCTTTACTTAAATGGATTGGGACGCCTTTTCATCTAAATAATGAAGTTGTAAATCGCCGAACCATAAGTTTATAATTCCTTACTTACATAGATTGGGACGCCTTTTTATGTAAATAAAGAATTGTAAATTAGTGGAAATTAAAACAAGTTAGACATCATATGAAATGAGATTAGATGTGAAGGAAAAATTATAGCAGCGTTAAGGTTATATGTGAAACCTTAAAATAGACGCCTAGAATGAGTTTGGCATTAAGTAGAATCGGTTAACCGTTTATGACTTAAGGTCATGTTAGTGCATTAATGAATGACGTGGAAATAGTGTTGAAGCTTGACCTATATAAAGTCAAACAGTAGATGTTTCCGGATGACAAGTCGTCATTGTGGGAAATTTTAGATAAGCTTGTGATGTGAAGTGTTGTTTATAGTGGATTATGAGTAATGATTGTGTTATAGTAAGGTTTGAATTGCAAGATCATCTAGATTGTTGCAATAAAATGACTAAGGATTTGAAGTATGAGAACAGGGGTATGTTGTGAATGAGTTTTGGATAGTAATAGACGAGAGATTTCAGGGACGAAATCTAAATAAGGGGTAGAATTGTTAGACCCATATCCCGGATTACAGGTAGGCCCCACTTTAGATGGATTAACGAGAGTTTAGCGTGATTGACTAGTCAACTCAACGGTCAATCTAATAGTTAACAATTGTGGGACGACAATTGTTGTGTAATAGTTATGGAAAACAGAGAGGGACTTAAGTTGTAAAGTTATAAAAGTGTTATTAAGTGTTTGTGGCCAAATGGAATGAAAGGGGACTTGAGGGACCTATTATGCCAATTAGGCAAACTCATCCCCTACAATAGTCTGGATACTTCTCATATTATCAGTAAAGTTCCATAAATGTGTAGGTGTGTGTGGGAGTACGGTTTAGAGATAAGAGGAGGGAAGAGCAAGGTTCTCCAATGATCAAATTGGAAGAGGATTAATGTTCTATATCATGAAGGAAGTTAGTATTCATGATTCCCATAAGTAAGTAACATCTAATTAGTGTTTAATTGATGATTGGAAGGTTAGGGTTTATGGACCCTAATTGGAGGAATTGGGTAAATGATGTTTATAAACAAAATTAAGAAGTTATGATGAATATGGGTTAAGTATTATTGAAGTTAAGTTAATAAGTTAGTAGGATTAATTGTCATATAATCATCATATGATTATGTGATAATTAGTAATGGTTAAAAAAGGGGTTATGGTTTTTATAGCCATGACATAGTTGATTTATTATGTGTTTATGTCTATAGTGGTGTTGGCTTAAATGTCAAGTATGGAGAAGATGATGTCCTTGGTTTCACTAGCTTGGAATTAAGGTAAGTAAACCGGTCATTATATGTTGTTATATGATTCTACACATTATATGTTATGTGATTTTGTTATGCTAAAGAAAGGGGTAATTGAATATATGTTTATGTAAAGTGTAGTTGAGACTAGTTTGGCTTAACTAGTCATGAAGGTTAGGCAAGGTGGATTAGGCTAAGGTATGTTGATGTTGAACCATAGGAAATGTTTTACTTAAGTGAACCAAGGTACGTGTTAATGTTTAATGATTTGAAATGGTTAATGAGTTATGATGTATAATGTATGAATGTCTATGATAACATGTTATGAACGCTTTACTTACTAAGCCTTGTGCTTACGGTTTAAGATGTTAATGTTTTGTAGGTTTAAAGTTGAAGGAAAGGAAATGCTTGGAACTAAGGGTTAAGGTTGGATTATGCGAAAGTTTAAAAGATTGATAAGAAGGTAGAGCTTAGGTAGATACCGAGCTCATGACAAAGTTGTCCCCCGGGAGTCATAAAAGGTTTAATGTTTATAGTGTCAAGTCTTTGAAATGTTTTAAGAGTCATTTTACAGGTTTAAATGTATGTTAAAGAGTTATGTTTAAGTGGTGTATGCAAACGGGTCAAAACGGGTATTTTGGCATAATACCCATTACTTTGTAAAGCACGTTTTTGTGGGTCATTATGACCAATTTTATGTATATATTTTATGTTTATAATGACCTAATGATTTCTAGAAAGTTTTGGTGTTGTGTCATGTTATAGAAGTCATTTTCCGAAAAATGGGTCAAAAGTACACAAAAGGGTTATGAAGAAAAAATGGGTGTTTGGGACAAGGTCTATTTTAACCCATTTTGGGTCAAACGGGTCAAGAATGTTTGGAAAAACAATGTATATGTTAAGTGTTTGTAAAGTTGTTAAAATAGTGGAGAACTAGTTGGAGAACTAGTTTGGAGAACTACTTGGAGAACTAGTTTGGAGAACTAGTCAAAGTCAGTTTTCGAAAAATCATATCTTTAAAACGGTAAGTCGTCACGGGTCCCGCCACCCGGAGTTTCGAAGGTAATTGAGTATAGTTTCATTTAAAAATAGTTTTAAGGTCCAGATATTTATAGATTTTTGTCAGTGGTTAAAAGAGTAACAGCAGGTCAGTTTCAGGACATGTATTTTCCGCGTAAAAGTCAAAGTTTGTGTGTTATCGGGCATGGGGTGTTACATATACCATCTTCTACTTATTTGATTTGTAGACCAAGAATGAAAATTAGTTCTCCCATCATACTCATTTCAAACTCGTCATGCATGATTTTAGAGAAATCATCACACATGTCTTGACAAGTAGATCTGAATATAATATCATCCACATATATTTGAACAATAATTATATGTGATTCCTTTTTCTTAGTGAAAAGTGTATTATCAACTAACCCTATGGTGTAGTTGTTTTTGATTAAAAATGACCTGAGTCTATCATACCAAGCTTTTGGAGCTTGTTTAAGACCGTAAAGAGCTTTCTTTAATTTATACACATATTTAGGTTTTTCGAAATTGATAAAGCCCGAAGGTTGAGCTACATAAACTTATTCGTTAATAAAACCATTTAGAGAAGCACTTTTAACATCTATTTGAAAGAGCTTAAGATCATTAGCACAAGCATAAGCAAGAAGTATTCTTATAGACTCTAATCTAGCCACGGGGGCATAGGTCTCATCAAAGTCTATGCCTTCTTGTTGATTATACCCTTGGGCAACGAGTCTAGCTTTGTTTCTAGACACTACACCGTTTGTATCTAACTTGTTTTTATATACCCATTTAGTTCCTATTATGGTCTGGTTACTAGGTGGAGGGACGAGTGTCCAAACATCATTAGAAACAAATTGATTTAACTTTTCTTGCATAGCCATTACCCAACTTTCATCTTTTATGGTTTCTTGTGTATTCTTAGTGATGTGCTTACCGTGTGCAAGTTTTAAAAATTTATAAACACAATTTATCCGTTTAATACCAAAAACACATACGAGCAGGTATACTAGTTCGCGATAGCAAAGGTGGGTAAGTCGAGATCGTCCCAAGAGATTTTGTGTTTGAATTTGTTAAAAAGATTTGTAACAAGAAAGCTTTGTCAAGGGTTCTTCCAAAAGTGATGTTATAGTGAAATTCAATAATAAGAAAGAAATATACTTGTGTGTAGTCTATAGGCAATCATAAGTAGTGTTCATGAAGGCTTGGTGTAAACTCTTGATGTGATGCACAAATCATAAGCAAATGATTTCCAACCATGGTTTATGTTTGCAAAAATCATTCTAAGAACAAAAACATATAGGTAATCCTTTCGGTCCTTATCCTAATGATTATCCTTTTAGAAAATCCATTTGTTTGTAAATTGTTCTTATTAAACTCGTTCTTACGAATCTTTCGACCTTTCGTGATGAAAATGTTTCTAGTCTTGTTTTAATAAGTAAACATGGTGGTTGTCAATCACCATATCCTCATACTAATTTGTCACTTAACTTTTTGGAATAAAACACAAGAGAAATCCTTTCGGTCCTTTTTCTTAAAACATGTTTTACCGACAAATCAAACCAAGACTAGTATCTTTCCAACAAACTCATTCAAACAAGATCATATATACATGCATCACATATAAGAACACTAGTATGATTTCCTACATCCCAACACACAAGTATATCCAAAAACTACTCCATGATAATAGTAACAAAATACAAGAAATAACAAAGTAACTCCAATAACTCAAGAGAATAGAAATCCATAACAAAGTTCATAGAATACCTAAACTTTTGCGATTACAAGAACTAGAAATCGTGGCCTATAGCAACCACACGCCCAATCACCTAGCTTAACCGTATAACTCGAATAACCAAAACAATGGATGAGAATTGCTCTCCAACCTCCGGACGTTTTGAGTGAATACTAAACTTTTGGGATGAATAAAATGGTTGGTAATAGTTTTGGTGTAAACTATTACACTTTGGGTTGTGTCACACCTAATAAACTAAGTCTAGGTTCAATATATAGCCAAAGAGACTTAACTAACTGGCCAAAAACGTTCCCAACAAGTTAATATCAAGAAATGATCGGCCTCCAATGATTATGGGGAGTTAAAGCAACATTAAATGCGTTTTTGTGTAATTCCAGACCATGCAACCGGATCTGTTACACTGCAACCGGATCGGTTGCTCTTTTGACCATTGCCCAACCAGATCGGTTACGGGCTACGACTGAACGGTTGGGTGCTCTAGTTTTGACTTTTGTTGACTTTCTTGGTCCATGCCTCATTCTTTGCTCTCGCTGATGATTTCCAAGGCGAAACTTGATCTTTCCTTGCTGTAGATACTTATAAATCATTGCGCTTCCTAATCATTGAGTCCAAAAGCTTCCTTGCTCGACTTCCTTCCTTGGGAATCCACCAAATGTGCATAAAAACTTCATTTCTTCATCATTTGTGATACCTGGCTACATATACATACACAATACGCATCTTTTGCACTTTTGCAATAGTTATGAGTAAATATAGCCGATTATCATGCACAAAACCAACAATAACGCTACTAAAAACATGTTCATTTTAGGCGTTATCACTTAGGTTCTATGGTTGAGACAAAACAAAATAAACTACTTTGGCTTGGACTTGAGACCTTAAGGTTATTTCATTTAACTTTCCTATGACCTTATCTACGGGGTGATCTTTAGGCTCTTTAATATTGATGATTTCATTGTTTAATGGTTCATCTTCTTTGTTTATATTTTTCTTTATTTTTATGGCTTCACTTTCGACTATCTCGTCATCGACAAGAGGTAGGGTAGGTTTAGGTGGACTCTCATCAAATTTTATATTTAATGACTCTTCAACCTTCATTGTTTCTTTATTTAATATAACATAAGCTTTGCTATTAGGAGAGTAACCTAAAAAGATACCTTCGGTTGATTCAGGATCAAATTTAGTTAGGTAATCTTTAGTGTTAAGTAGAAAACATTTGCTACCAAAGACTCTAAAATGTTTTAATGTAGGCTTTTTGACTCAAAGTAACTCGTATGGAGTTTTACCTAAAAATGGTCTAATTAGGACTCGGTTGAGTATGTACGTTGATGTATCAACGGCATTGCACCAAAAATTTTGAGGAATAGATTTCTCATTTAACATGGTGCGACTCATTTCTTGTAGGGTTCTACTTTTCCTTTCAACCACCCCATTCGATTGTGGAGTGCGAGGAGCCGAGAAATTGTGAGTAATACTATTAGCGTCAAAAAAAGCTCCAAATTGCACTTCATTATCGAATTCCCTACCATGATCCGTTCTAATAGACACTATAGGACTTCCTAACTGTCTTTGGATTTTCTTACTTAATATTTCAATGTAATCGAACGTTTCAGTTTTATTCTTTAAAAATTTAGTCCATGTGTACCTAGAGTAATCATCCACTATGACCAAAGTATAGTAGTTACCTCCATAACTTTGAATAGCGGATGGACCAAATAAATCCATGTGAAGTAGTTTTAGACACTTAGTAGTAGAGACCATATTTTTAGCTTTGTGACTAGCATGGACTTGTTTTCCTACGTTACAAGCATCACAAAAATGATGTTCGTATTTTAATTTTGGTAGATCTCTTACTAGTTCTTTAGATGATAGCGATTGAAGAAGTCGCATATTGGCGTGACCCAATCTTCGATGCCATAAGGTCGAAGTATCATCCATAGAAGTAAGATAAAGTTTGTCTTTAGGTTCATTACCAATTTTAATGACATAGACTCCATGTTTTCTAATGCCTCTTCCTATAGTAATTTCGTTTTTCAATATTTTACTACCGGTTTCGCCAAAAAGTACGTTACACTTTTTATCACATATTTGTCCTATACTTACAAGGTTAAAGTTTAGGTTTTCTACGTGACACACATCGTTAATGGTTAAAGATTTGTGAGAAATTGTACCTTTACCGATGATTTTGCTCTTGCTATTACCAGATACCACATTTCCTCCATTGAAGGATTCGTATGTGGAAAATAAGTCTTTATTACCGGTCATGTGCCTCGTATACCCGTTATCCTTGATCCATTCACCCGGATCTAGATAGACCTTTAAGCACACCTAAGAAAACAATTAACTCAAAAGTTTGGTCCCCAATTGTTCATGGGTCCATTAGTGTTATACATTTCATTCATATTAGGCATATATGGAAAAGGTGAGTATGCATTCCATGGTGCAAAGTTTTGAAATGGAAAACCGTTTTGTACATTAGGATTCCATCCCATTTGATGGTGGTTACTTCTCGGATAAACATTATTAGGTCTCCTTATAAATGTGTTAGGTTTTGAAAACGATGGACCTTTGTTTCTCATAAAACTTTGATTTTATTTTAGTGGTGGTGGTTGTCTAACAGTAATGTGGGTTGGTTTCTTCTTATTAACAATAACAAAGTCGGTCCTAGATGAAGTAGCTACAGTATTTTAACTGTTTGCATTAGCAGACCCGTGGATCCCTAGTTTAACACTAGCCGGTTCCCTTTTTGTGGGATCCGTAGGATCCGTGACTACAGTGACTTGTTTTTCTATTACTTTGACGAATTGTGTTTCTTTATTTTCGCTAGTTGATGCATCAGGTTGCTGAATACCTAAACCTTTTTGGTTGTTTCCTATTTTAACACTATCTAGTATAATATCAAGAGTATTAGTACTCATTCTAGTTTTAGTTTGATGATGAGATGGAGATGTGAAGCTGTGATTTTTTTTCCAGATCCGTTTTTTTAAAGAGCAGTTTTGGTGTGGTAGGCGGAGGAATAAGGAGTGAATATTAGGGTTGACTGTATGAGTAAGTTTTGGGATTGTGAGAGATTAGGGTAAAGTATAAGAAAGTGAGTATCTTATACCCTCTTGATTAGGGTTTCACGTGAACTAGACCATAGATATTGTGGGCTGACCGGTTATTAATTGTACTTGGGCTTATTGTTGGTCTCTCACGTGATATAAGGTGGAGATGATTTAGATCAGGCATACAATGAACCGGGCTTCACAATACTTGATGAAACATGGGCTGAAAAATTCATAAGAATGATATGGGCTTTATCTTGATCTTACTCTCATGTTGGGCCTCGCTAGTATTCCTTAGCCTCATCAATTTTGAACTAACTTGGACATATTGGATGAATATATTTAGGCCTCGTTAGTTAGTGATAATTCTCTTTGACCATTGAAGGATCAGGTAAACGAAGGAGCTTCAAGGACTATTAGTGTTCGGAACGGGCATGATATTTCACTTCTCTTGTATAAGTTTGGGATCAAATGGGCTTCTCAAAAAATTTGGCTCGTGTATATGAGTTTTGACGATGTGATTTGTGAATGTGACGTGACAAATTTGAGATTCGATGATTTGGGGTTTATGAAATTTGGAATGTTATGTGATTTGTTGAGTAAAGTGGATTGGTACGTTGGTATATACATTTTTCACGAAAGATATTATTCCACGGTTTGAGTGGATTATTGTATAAAGCTGACTACAGGGTTGTTTATACGGTATTTCTTATTTGGATTTGAAGTGAGGTTTTCTGGGCACGTTTACTTATTTCGTCTTCCTTCTTTCTACCTTTCCGCGAAGATGACTTGTTTGGGCATTTATTGAGTGTGATAAAGACTTGGCTATTTAGTTACGTTTGTGATTCTTTCTCGCTTAACTCACAGCGTAACTATCACTTGATGTCTCTTGATTGAGGATACGTCGAGAGGTTTTGTACATTGGGTACACCGTTTCTTCTTCACAAGGATTAGTACAAGTTTAAGTAACAAATCTGAGGAATTTCACTTCATGATCAAGTTTGGCATATCGGGTTTACATCACCATGTTGTCACTGCAATAGCCGACAGACTGCGTGAATGATGTGTTTACCAATGTGTTTATTGGATGGTTGATGATATTGATGATGTTGGATAATGAACCGTTGATGAACCGCTGCATGTTCCCCTAAAAACAGATATTCACCGAAACCAAAATTGTCATAACACATTCAAGCTGACATTGTTTACGGTTTTGTCTTGATTTTGTAAAATCCCGCGAAAGAAACTATTTCTCGGTTTAAATCATAGACTTGTAAAATCCCGTGACAATGGAAGCATCCTGGTAATAGTAAAGTGCATTTCCGGATCTATCTTACGGTTTATTCTTGGTTTTGTAAAATCCCGCGAAAGAAACTATTTCTCGGTTTAAACCATAGAGTTGTAAAATCCCGTAATGATGGAACCATCCTGGACAAAGGAAAGCGTATTTCATGATCTACTTTGATGCTGGTGCTACGGTTTCTTCTTCAAAGAATGGATAAAAGGGTATACTTCATGAAATGGATGTGTGTTTGAATTTTCGTCATGGCAGTTTGGTTATTACTTGATTTTACGGGGTTTTGTGCTTTTAACCATGGTCGGGATGAAAACCGTTATCAAAGTTCGTTTAAATGTCAAAGAAGGCTAGATTTGAGTAGTTAACCAGAAGATGTGACAACGGCGTTAATTCAGTATTATTTATTTGAGGTTGAAGTGAATTATCACGGGCGAGTGTACTTAGTATCTGAAGGTATCGGGGATGGTTGGATGAAGATTCTTCATGATCCTTGCTCGAGCTTATTATAAAAAACGAAGACTTGGAAATCTAGTTATTGTTGGGTGACTTTTACTTTTTCTTTTTACCACTTGGGGGAATTGGGCTCGTATCACCACAAAATAACTATCACTTAAAGGAGTTACGTTGTAGTGCTCAGTGTCACATTCAATTGTGGATTTTTAAGAGGTGATGTACGTCTAATACTTGATGGTTGGTTGGATGAAGAGTATAGAGTACTTAGAGATTCAATGGAGGATGAAGTCTCGGCACCGCTCTTTGTTCCATATGTGCAAGTTTAAGTCACGAGTTCGGTTTAGTTTACTTCAGGGTCAAATTCATCATATTGGGTTTTTCTCCATCAGCTGTCACAACAAAGAGCCTACTTAATGATAATGGGGTTGATTACATGTTTTGCTATGAGAGCTGAAAAGAGAGCGATTATGACGTTTGAGCACAACAGTTCAAGCCTCGTTCCTCAAAGAAAAGAAATGTGTACGCTTCAGTGCGCATTATCTTCGGAGGAAGAGAAATCTTCTTATTATGACCATTCTCATCAACATGCTTCATGCTTTTTCCATGCGCTTTCAATTATCAAGTGAACCGGGCTACCATTGATTGTTTTCTTATTCCACTTGCTCAACTATAATGACGATGGCGACATCATGTGCTAATTTTGCGGGGAGAAGTGTGAATTGAATACATTTGGATGATTTCACTTATTTAGTCAAGAATGGTAACTTCGCCCGCAATTCTTGAGGGAGAAGAAGTGTGATAATTACGCATGGTTGATCGATATCGAGAATAAATGGTCAAACGGATCCAAACTCATGTAAGAACCGAGCTTCTTCTTATCGGTCATCGTTACATGGAGTTATCTTCTAAGAGCCGTTGGTTGACATCTTCACACGGGCTAATAAGTGTAATGACAAAGTGCTTCCATTCTTTGGGTTGATTTCCTTGATGAACATCTTTCTGTTCTTGTTTGATTGGGAGGGATTTGATTTAAGGGGATTTGCTACATATATGTTAACAGGAACGCATTTGGTGAGAAGAAGATGTTAACTTTCTATTCCCCATTCAGACAATCTTGAAGAAGGTCGAGTCTACAGTCGGTTCTACATTTTCTGTTGCATGTTAGAAGACTAAAGACAAGTTACATTTGATTATCTAAAGACTTCTTCTTAATCTGGGCATTTGTCAAACAAATTGTCGGTTTAGGGGAGAGCACTAATTGGGGGAGGGTGAAATGTTTGATTTAATCCCCAATAATACTTGCTCACTTACTTCAGCAAGTTGATTCTCAAAGATATATCTGAGCTAATGATGTTCTTCTCAACAAATTTCAAGTATTTGGACTTACAAAGTGTTCTTGATTACAAGTGTCAAAACCGACAAGGGGAAGGAGACACGCATCAAAGCGAGTAAACTTGATGAACTTAACACTTCTAAGTAATTGAAGATATCCCGGGAAGACAAATGTTATTACCGCAGAGAAACTCAAGGTTTGACTCATGGCGAGTAAACTTGATGAACTTAATTCTTCTAAGTGATTGAAGATATCCCGGGAAGACAGATGTCATGACCGCAGAGAAACTCAAGGTTTTACTCATCAAGGCGTTTAGTATTATTATTCCAACTACGTAGGGGAAGTGATGGAAGAGTTAGTTTTTGAAGATAAAAGAGGTACACAAGTATGACATATTCAGGGGAGATAAATGTGTAACATGAGGGAGGTGTTATTAGTTATTCTCTCGTTGGGAATGTGTGTACTTCGGATTCTTGAGATTCATACACATTCATCAGGGACGAAATATGTGAACATAGGGAAGGTGTTCTTCATTACCCTCATGATGTGTATTCGGGAGAGTTCTTGAGCATTATACAAAGAGAATGATTGTATCAATTCAACTACTTGGGGGAATTGTTCTCTTGACATCTTTTGGAATGGATTGCGTCAGAATTCAGTGGAATGAAATTTGAGAAGATTGTTTTATGTGTGGGATGATACGTTGTTGTTCTTCTTATGGATGATATAACCTCAAACGAAGAATCACGGTGATTATTCTTAAAAGGAGCAGCGGGATCAATGATAATGGTGTGCTTCTTTTGTGCACAGCTAAAGCAAGCTTGAAATAGAGCTTGAATCGCTCAACATAAGGATTTTCGGTTTGGGGAAGCGCCAAAGTCTCACTTTCGGATGGCTCAATTTTCTCTTCGATTCAAGAGCCTTGGAAGCTTTGGTGGTGAATGTTTAAGAGATGATGACTTCTATCTTCTATAACGGGTCGCTCGATATCCTTATCTCGGTACTCGTATCATCATCTTCTTATACTATATCATCTAATCTATCTCTGTAAATATTTATTAAAAACCAAATACAAAAATATAAAACCAGCTAAACAAAAGAGAAAATTATAAAACCAACAAAAACCTATAAAAATTAGAAAATTTAAAAATACCAAAAATATGTTTTCTAAAGACATGTCTTCTAGTATCGATAACATCTGCGGTCTTAGAAATGTCATTCAATAATGGCACGGGACTTTAGATGAAGTTCGAGCAGGAGGTGTAAATATTCTTTTCCAAAACATGTCTCAAACTATGGCTTACAGTTACTTCAGACTGTAAACCGTGCTTAAAACTATGGCTTGCTATTATTTCAGATAGCAATCCGTTCTTCAAGAAAGGAAAGTGCTGCGCTAAACCAATTTTCAAATAACTCGTGCACTTATCCTAAAACAAAATAAGAAAAGTATGTCGAAGGACTGTTGTTCCTACTCAAATATTTTTCCTTCAAAAATTCTTCAAAAAAATATTTGTTTTAACAAAATGGTGGTAAATGAGTTGCTTTAAAAACAATCAGCTTTAGAGTTTTCATAAAATTTGCAAACTCAATCAATGACTTCAGTGCTTTTAAACTTTTCAAAAATTGAGTCATTGATTGAGGGGGAGAATGTTTTCAAATTAATATCATCTAACGGACTTTCTTAATTATCCTATATGCTTAATTAAAATTATGTTAACCTCGTTGAAGGACTAGGTGCCGGGATATGATTGTTAGGATTAGATGATTAGAGTTTGATAAACACATAAATCCCATACCTTATATGAACCGATTGTTATGTTGGATTGAATTTTATTAGTCGATTCTTTGTTTGGGTGATGTCAACCACCATATATCGTATGTGTTTTCACTAACGTATGCGGTATATTGGTATATAAGAATGTTCCCGATCCGGATCCCACATAATAAGATGATTGGATGCCGAAAGGAAAGGGTAACTATATCTTGGGTTGAAAAATGAAGAAACCGGAGCTTAATTGACTTCTATGGGGTGGTTGGCATGGAAAAATGCAACGAAGAGGTCTCACTGCATTAGCGATGGTTTTCTTCTAAGTGATTTGAGGAAACGGAGCTTAATTTGACCTTAGTTGGCATTAAATGCAACGTAAGAAGTCTCATTTGCATCAAGATACGCTTTTTCTTCCAAGCCCTGCAGCTACAACATAAGCTTCTCAACCACCTAACGTATCTTTGTGCAGGATACCATTTTAAACAATTTTGAAATATTTGATTAAAATTGTTTTGAAAATGGAAAATATTGTTTTGAAAATAAATTGGACTAAATTTTGAAAATCACCGACTTCATTTTATCAATAATATAAGTCACTCAATCATCGACTACGGTCATCGATTGAGGGAGAGTGATTTAATATAAATTATTTTCAAACAATATTTCTTCACAAAAGTCCGTTTATGCGTTAAAATGTGGTGATCTAAAGATTTAATGTTATGTCATGGTATGATTTTCTTTAAAACTCAAAGATCTGTCAAAATGAAATTTTTTCTGTTCTTGTTTGATTGTGAAATTGTTTGATTTTACTAAAAGATCTCTTAAAACAATCATACCTGACATTAACAATCTTTAATGTCTTAAAATGGTCCTTATCTGTCATTTTTCAAAATAAAATCTTGCCACGTCTTTCCCAAAAACTTTCTAAATGATTTAAATCAATCGGGATCCAAAATCTCAATTGGTTTGAAATTTTTGATCGGGGGAGAGATTGTGATTTAAATCTCAAATCAGGTTTTAAAGGGTAATTGTTTCAAAACACTCCTGCCTCCATGTGCCAAACGATTTCAAATATACAATGCACATGTTGAGGAGGAGCATTTAACCAAAAACCAGAAGAGTATTTAAACCAGGCGCATTTTCTCCCATGTTTTCTAAACCTTGTTAAATCACTTGGGATCCAAAATCTCAAAGGGTTTGATATTTTGATCGGGGAGAATTTGTGATTTAATCTTGAAATTTGATAATGGATGATCGATTTGATTCAAAGTGCTAGTTCTCTCTAATATGTGCTAAACTCTTCCGCTTATCGATGCACATATTGAGGGGAGCGAATGGTTTATTAATGGCTTGTGTGATCGTAAAAGTACTTCAAATGAACTCTTTCCTCTATGTGATAAAATGATTTCAAATATCCTTCTATGAAAATTGTGATCAAAGAAAATATTTCAAGGTCCTCTTGCCTCCATGTGCTAAACAATTTCTAAATCATATGCACATGTTGAGGGGGAGGTTTTCTAAATGATCAAAACTATTAAGGTACAAAATGCTTTGATCTCGTATCAAAAGTACCTTGATTGATTTTCCAAATGATTTTTCAATTGGTTTCGAGAAGGAAAGAACAATACCAAAAGACCGACCAATTTATTTTATACATGGTGTTACAAGGATGGTTAGGTTAGGTATTCATTCCCACGATCCCGCCAGAGCCGGAGGGATCTACCCAGGGACAATCCACTAGATAGTGTAGAGTCCTTAGGTATGATGAAAAAAGGAGAAAAGTGAGATATGGGAAGAGTGCGGACTGAGACAGAGCTAGTACTGGAATAAACCCAACAATGTTCTAGTTATGAAGTCTCGATAAGCACTTAAGGGGTTGAAGAATGAAAAAGAAATTAATATGAAAAGGATGAAAAGAAATAGCCCTCCAATAATTCAACCTTAGGGCATGAACGGGTTCATTACATATGCTCTTGGTGTTTACTAAGGTAACACCGGTATTGAAGACAAGGCGTCATGGACCCGGTGGACGACCGCACTAAACTTCCCAAGCTACTCAAGTTCCTCTTAAAAGGGCTTGTTTCATTCTCACGGGGAACCGACATAATCTATCGACTTTCTCTTAGAGATTGTTGATATTGAAGAAGGAGACCCTCTCCCTAGTCTCCGGCATAGGAACCAAATATGCACGATTGAGTCTAGAGCCAAGAGATCATCCACAATATCTCGTTAGGACACAAAATTAATGATGACTTGTTGTTTCACACAATGTGGAAAGTAAGTATATATTGAGAGTCCTACGCATTATCCTTGTGGTATTGCCAGAACATCCGAGTGATATGTAAAAATATTCACGATGAAGATGGAAATCCTTCTAGAGCCAACATCAAACAAGCTCTTGGTGGGTGACATGTGAGATCTTTTCTAAAGATCAAACTTGTGACAACTTGATAGAAACAATGGGGCGATTCACTCGTGAATCAACCTTGGTCCAGGATTGGAATTGACGAATACTTTTGGAAAAACCGTTCGATGTGCAAACCTTCTTTTCTCTAGCACGTCGAATGTGTATTCATATTTCATATTCAAAAAGTATCTCTGATTGAAAAAATGCTTTTGGAAAAACCGTTCGATGTGCGAATCTCTTCTTTTATCTAGCACATCGAATGTGTACTCTTTTAAAAAAAAAGTATTTATGATTGAAAATTGATCTTTCTCATAAAACCTTCGTCGTATTGCAAAACTCTTTCTAAGCAATACGCGATTGTTTTCAAATCAATTTTTCATCAATCGGTGAATCTCAATTCGCTGGTTCACTCACTCCGTGTTGTCTTCTTTGAGACGTTCGGTTTGAGAACAACTAGAAACATTGCGAAACCCTGTCAAGGAGATTCTTAGGAATCCTACCGATCACGAGCACTACTTGTCTTGATCAGCGGGGAACCGTGGGTCGTGTACCTCAATTCAACGAAAGTGATCAAAGACACTTTCGTGTGTTTTATTGCTAACTGTTGTTTGCGGTACATTTGGACGGTTGCGGTGATCGAATTGAGCGGTCAATCCAAAGCCGCATGCTCACAGCATCCACACTTAATTTGAAGAAATCATGACCGGTGCATATCTACATAACCGGTTCGATATTTTTATACTATGCTTCGCTTCTGCTGCGCAAATATCATGAACCAAGAAAGCTTCCGCTACTCTGATGGAAAGATGTCATGATCCAGAAAGTGTATGTCGGTCCAAAAGTCACAACATCACATGAAAGCAACACAACTAAGGGTGATCCAGAGATTTACTGTGGCTGATGATCTCAATGAAAGCTCGAAGATCATCAAAGATGTGGATCAGTTAAAGGCCTCCGCTGAAAGTACAAAACTATGCGGACTTTGAAGAATCTCTACTAAAGCACAAAGATTGCGGAATTGAAGAATTAAAGTTTACGAGCTCAAGAACAAAGTCAAGAATAGAATGCTAGGAAGCAAAATGTATTTCATGGGGTGACCTCCCTTAGGGGGAGATTGTTAGGAATTAGAAATTCCATATTAAAGTGTCGGTCACCCCAATTATTGTCTAGCATAAGTTAGCTCGTAGACTTGTAGTTATTTACGTTATTTAGTAGTTTATTAGTTAGTTTGTAGCGTAGAATAGTTTAGTGTAACACCGTGGAGGAAGGACGGGTCTTTACCCACTATATGCCCGATCCACAGCCGATGGGAGGTCGTGTATTCAGAACTATAAATACCCTTCCATCCATGGAAAGGGTGGAGCTTTTCTTTCAATCTAACATTTTATTTGTGCTACAACTCTCTACCAAAAACTCCCTCTCACCTACTTTCTCTCTCTAATGGCAAACATGTATTTTGATCATCCAAGACCACCCGAATCATCAACACAATAATATTTTGATCCTACAAAAACCTTACCAACGATCAAAGTATCTCCAATGATCGTACCATCATCAAGATACCAATCTTGAAGGGAATGACAAAATGAGTCCCTAATCTTGCATACCAAAGGATCTAGCACTAAAGCAAAAAGGAGAGGCCCAAGTGGATCATCTTGTTGTACTACTTGGTGCGACCATAAAGTGTGTTCCCCGTAATATAATCTATCTGGTTTAGAGTAACAAAATTCAACCCAACGCGATATAGCGGGACAACGAAGGCGGACCTCTTGTAACATAACCTCATGGTCCATCAAGGGTTGAAGGCGTTTTGGAAATCCACCAACAACATCGAAAAACCCACTTTATCTCCGCGATTTTCAATAAACCGATTCACGGCATGAAGAATAGCTTCCTCCTCCATAGACCCCAACCCAAACGTAGATCATTCAAGTAACCATCTAAAGAATGGCCAATCATAAAGCACCAACCTTGGAGACTAAACGCCTCAAACGTTATTATTATTATTATTATTATTATTATTATTATTATTATTATTATTATTATTATTATTATTATTATTATTATTATTATTATAAAACAACACTTTTATTAGAAACTCATAGGATTACAAAAATTAGTGGGAAGCCTAAAAACAATTGGGCCCCACACCTTTAGCAATGGCAAAACCAATCTTATTAAAAATATGAATCACTACGCGCGCTCAATGTCTTGAGTCATAGAGAATCGTCGAATACGCTTAAGTAAGGTGCGCATCCTTCTCAAGTTCTCCAAAAGAAGAAAAGAAAATGGGAGAAACCCATATCCAATATCGACACATTCGAATCGTACTTGACATGTTTACGGTGCTTGCGACATCAATGATCGCGCCCGGCATAAAATCGGTCATCCCAGTTGCGTCAAGGCGGCGATCCCGTAAGATCAACACATACATCACGCCCACTATCCCACGAGTAAAGTAATAGATCGGTCGCAAGGATCATCCCCATCACCGAAAACCCAATATCCACCTCCTTACGTGCGTAAATTCGGACCGGAGCATATATCAACAAGAACATCACGCACAAGGTTATGCCGATGTTTGATGCCAACAATACCCGCATGAAACAACATGATCACCATAAATATCTCCGAAATACCTTAGAACAAGTCGAACACGGTACACGAGCAAGAAAGAGGAACACCCAACCGATAACATAGCACACAATGATAAGCCCGGCATTCATAGTTTGTCCCGATCCGGATATCGAGCCACCTAAGCCAATCCAGTATGATCCTCCTTTAATGAACTCCATAACGCCATCTCGTCGAGGAGAAAGATGGAAAGTAGACTCAACAGTTTGGGTAACCCGATCGAAATATATATCCGCCAATTTCTTCATAAGTTTGGGGCGGCGACCTCGCTAGGGTTACTCAAAAGGTCAATATCCATATTCACATTAAAAGTCGTAGAGCATCATCAAAAGAGGACCAGAAGTAATAATACCGGAACTAAGGAGAAGCTTAGGCGTAAGCTAGCGATTGAAGTCTAGAAGCAAGAAAGGCATAATTCAAGACGTCACCTGCAGAATACAAACCAAGCCCCCCAAAAGCAAAGGGTATGGTGGCGAGTCTCCACTGCCAATCACCAAATCCGGGCCCAGAAGCAGTGACGATACGTTCCAAGGAAGAACGATGTGCCACATCAAAAGAAACCCGAGCACACTCAAAGACCCGAGGAGAACATGTGCGCATAGAAAAATATAACTTAGAAATACCAGCACATGCACGGAGAAGCAACAACTAGCATTGAGGGTCATTGAGTTTGGCAACTGCTTCCATAAGTTCAATAGTTTTAGCAACCCTTTTCAGGTCCAACTTACTACCAAACTCAAAATCCACACTAACAGGTCCACCCAATAATTTAACACCATGAGAGGGGCGAGAAATATTGGGGAAACACCGCATACCGCTTCAGGGTCCTCCTGGCCAAAAACTTGAGTTTATCAACATTGAGATGTAAGCCACGACAAGGTCCATCCATCATAATCAACTCCAAAACCTTACCCACAACCAAGGTATCACCAATAATAGTACCATCATCCAGATACCAAGCTTGAAAGGAAAGGTCAAAAGAATCTCGAATCTTACATGCCAGGGGATGTAACACTAAAGCAAAAAGAAGAGGCCCAAGCGGATCACCATGTTGCACACCTTGATGAGACCAAAGAGTATGCTCACCATAATATAATCTAGCAGGACTAGAATAACATAATTCAACCCACCGTGAAATAGCAGGAAATGAAGCCGAACCTCTCGTAACATAACGACCCGATCCACCATGTTGAAGGCGTTTTTAAAGTCAACCAACAACATAGATAGACCAACACCATCCCCATGGTCCTCAACCAACCGATTCATAGCATGAAGAATAGCCTCCTCCACCCGACACACCAACACCAAATTGCAAATCATCAAAATAACTATCCAAGAGTGGCCAATCATGGAAGCACAAGCCTTGGAAACTAAACGCCTCAAACAGTCCCAACAAACAATAGGACGGATACCCCCTCTGGTTTGACTAAGGGTGTGAGAGGAGCACTAGAAATGTACTCACCTAACGCCTTGGGCATTTACCGAAAGAAAAGGTTCACCACTTGGGTAATAGAAGCGATCAACTCATCAGAAATAGCCACAACTGCACCAGATAAGCAGTCCAAAAGGTGTTGAGCACGCAGCCTATCCCGCCCACAAGAAGTACCACGAGGGAAACTCTTGATCATGTCAAGAACAGTGGAAGGGGATGCAGCAAAGTGATGATGATCAATAGGTACATCAGGCAAAGGAGGAGCAGACTGAAAGGGGTGCTTAGCTCGTAAGTCTTCAAGAGTAGAAACATCATAAGGTGCAATACCAGAAGACGAAAGAACTCTGACCGCAGCAGTATAATGACCATCACAAATCTTCCTCTTACATTGCTTGACATTGCGGTCACCCAGATCCAAGCTATCATCATCAATATTGGACCATAATGGAGAAGGTTCGGCTAAAACCTCTCGCACAACCTGCAAACTACCACCAGGAGAGCCCCAAGTATGAATAGCATTAACAATATATTCTTCCTGGCGTTGACGCTTAGTGGCCGACCTACCCTCTTGACTACTACTCGGGCAAAAGGTTTTAAGTAGACAAAGAGGCAGGACCAACAAACCCACCCAACAAGAAATGTCATCAGGCGTGCAGATCACCTTATCGAGAGCTTTCTTCAGAGTGCGAGAGAACTCCAAACGACATTTGGGAGGGATGGATTTGACAGTCCGCAATCCCTCAGAGAATAAGGTATCAAGAAGAGGTAAATCAAAACCACCAAGCTCGTCCAAAGCCAAATCCTCAACAAGGGCAACATGAGAAGGAACCTGTGGTTTGGTGAGATCATATAACACGAACTGAACAACACCATCACCACAATCAGGAGGAGACACGAAATCAGATCCCGCACCATGACGACACTTAGTCCAGAAAGTATGCGTTTTGAAACAACCACCACACAACCACAAACCCATACGCTTAAGAGTAACCTCAGCCCTTTCGAAAGTAGCTAAATCCGACAAAAGAGACTGCCTAGTGACCGCTTGAGCCTCACCACTAAAGTGCCGATCACGGAAATGCGTGATCAATGAGGTTTTAATAAGACCATTTCCACCACCATCTCGACATCCATTAAGACCAATAAAGGGGCAATGAAATCTTACAGCGGGCATGGGAGCAAAGCAAGACAACCACCTCTTGTAAGCAAACCTCGAGTAAAGAAATACCAAAAAGGAGAACCAAAAGTAATCAACAATAGCAACCATGCAAACAAAGGTTCCCAAGCAGCAAAGAACCCCAACCGAAGCTACCAAACACAATGACTAGCAACCGAACAGTACCCAAATCAACCAAGCAAAACGAACCTGTATAAGGGGGAACAAACTGCTCAATACCAAGAACCAAAACCAAGCAACCATGCAGCCAACAGCGTAACCACAAACAGCAAGTCCAAAGTCTCGGTATAAAACCCTAACAACATATGCGAATGGGAACCTAGCAAACGATTGGGGAATGAACCTGTAATGGTTTGGAAGGCACGGAAGGAACCCTCAAAACTGTTGTAGAAACCAATCCAATACACAGAAGCCACGAACACAATACAAGGTTTCAAAAAGAAACCCTAAAAAAATAAAAAGGATGAATCGGAAAAACCCTAGGGATTATGTACACAACCTATCACAAGAATATGATAAGATCATAATAATAAAGATGTTGAAAGGACGATCTGTAAACCTCAAGAGATCAAGCCGATCTGAATGGAGGAGAAGAAGCCAAATCGCCCATAGAGACCAGAGAGAAACGTTTTGTCATGTTGCAATTACATTATAATTAGTTCATATTGCAATTACAATTTATATAACAGATGATGACTTATCCAAATTACAATTACAATTTCTTTTTACATACCGCAATTTCTTCAAAAACAATCTTTGAATCAAAGATGCTTTAAGAGGTTTCAAGTTCAATTAATTCATGTTAGGCACAAACAACGTTAAAGTGACAAAACCAGGCTTCTTAAAAGGGAGTAATTTACTTGTTTGAATTTATGTGGCGGTGGACTCAAACCTCGTAGATTAGTCGGCCAAATAGTCACTCAAATGAAAAAACTAATTTAAAAAATATTGGTTTTAATAATAGGTTTTGCAAACCACAACCCTAAGAGTTGTTGTTGACAAGATGTATTTTTAATCATCGATGAATACGTATGATTGGTTGACAATTTCGAAAATATGGAGTCACAACAAACACTTAATTATGATTGGATGATTAAATATCTTACAATGAATTGAAGTGAAAATCATCTTGTTAACTACAACTTTTATGACTGTTATTAGCAAAACTCTTTATATATGACATTACTTGCATTAAGTAGTAGCAATTTGGTTTAATTTTGGTATTTTGAGAAATCAAAGTTTGTGGTTTGCTTGGTTTCAATATAAAAACGAAACCAAACAAAATTGAACCGAAAAAAGACATATAATATTTAAATACTATTGTTTCGATTGCTTATTGAAATTGTCGTTTATGAGACATGAATACTTATCCTTTAAGATGTTTTGTGGTCATTAGTCTTTTATTGTTATTATTGCATCAGTTTACGACATATAAATAATTCTTTTCTCGAATTTTTTTATAGTCATTTAATTTTTTCTTTGTCATTATTGATCGTTTCTTTATTCTTTAAACTTAAACTTCTTATTTATGATACGCTACAAATTCGATCTTGGAAAGACCAAACATCGATAAACCAAATAGAAACTGAAAAATAGAACAACAAAACCAAAAATAAAGAGAAAACCAACAAAGCAGAACCGAAGTAAAATCAAAACCAAACGGTTTAAAGAAGTTAAAAGGCGAACATTTTCTAATTAGTTTTAATTTAACGAAAAACCGAACCAAATCAAACCATGTTGCACACCTATCTAGTTACTTATCTAACAATATAAATAATCTATAATATTAGACTGAACGGAGTGAAGGGCGAGCCCTCACTCGTGAGCCAATCCCTCACGCGCCATCCCATTCCGGCCATCCTTCCTCACGCGTGACCGACAAAAAAAGAGAGGATAAAGGTGACCCGGTCATCTCTTGGTTTTTGTGAAAAAAATGCCCTCTTTTGTAAATAATTGTTGCTATATATATATATATATATATATATATATATATATATATATATATATATATATATATATATATATATATATATATATATATATATATAATCCCCACTACCTCATTTTTTATTTATAAATACTCATTAACTTCACTATTTTTATACACAACTTCAACATTTTGTACCCTCATATTCTCAACATTTTACTTCTCATTTTAGTTATAAAAATGTCTTGACAAAACACTCCCCGAACCACCAAGCGTCAACAACTAAAAACTACTCGAAGCACTCCCCTAACCCCCGAAGGAACATTTACTCTCGGAAATACTCCACCATCAAACCAACAAATGAACTTACGACCACCATCATACCATCAAACCAACAAATGAACTTACGACCACCATCATACTATTATAACCAAGAAATGAACTTACAAAACACAACAAAACGCTTTTAGCCAATTCTAAGAACCAAACACGTTTAGCCAATTCTCCTCACAACTAAACGCGCTCCCATTCGATAACGGCAACTACGCTCATAAACTCATATGGGTGGTTCGTCATCACAACAAAGCAAAGATAAAAGCCCAAAAGATACAAGTTATTTGGGTCTAGTTCGTTCAACCCAGAGTATCGGGATGCTAGTTTTAATTTGATTGTGGATGCTGGAGACGATGATGAATATGAGGTGCAGGAAGTTGAACGACGACCAATGGGCAGGGGCAAAGCGAAAGCGAAGAAGAAAGGGGCGAGGTTATCGGGATCGTCAGTAACTATGAATGATGAAGCATTGGCTAGGTTGATGGCCTCCGAGTATGCAAACACAACAAATTTGCCATGCCAATGAAGAAAGAAAAACGCACTGCTTTTTTGGAGATAAAAAAGAGTGAGGTGGAACTTCGTGAACAAGAGTTTGCAATGCAACATCAAAAAGACATAATATTCTAGCCATATGATCACTTGAGTGGAGTAGCACTCCAGCAGATGAAAGAGATAAGGACGAGGATCAAGGCGAAGTGAAATTTGCGATATTAGTTTACATTTTTTATTTAATATATTTAAGTTTTTAACTATCTATGTATTGTTTTTAATTATGTATATTTGTTTTCAATAATCTATGTAATACTTTTAGTTAATGAATACAAATTTTAATTAAAAAATGAGTATAAAGGTGAAATGGTGTGATCATTAGGGGTGAAAGTTGAAAAAGAATGAAAGAAAATGAGAGAAGAGAGAAAGTTGATGTGATGCTGATGTGTAACGCGAGGGAGTGTAACCACTAGCTATGTCTTATATTAAAACCAGTTTATGCTAATGCTAATTGTAACCGTAAATATTGTGGTCATCCTCTGCCACATTAGCTTTCTCTTTCCAAGACTACACCCAACCACAATTTGCTAATAAGACAACTGTAATCACAACTAAAAACATACCCCACAAAAATCTGTTACGATCCCACATCGCCCAAGTATGGGATTGGGCGGTGGTTTATAATGTCTAAGTGTCCCCTCCTCATCAAGCTAGCTTTTTGAGTGAGTTCTACATTTGGACTTATGAACATCGATACGAGCCTAGTATAATCAACTGGTTCAGTTAATTCAGAAATGTGGAAGACATGAAAAGGCTAAATCATATACATATAAATGGTGTGAAAGCTTTGGAAAACAAGGTTTCTATTCAGGAGATAATGGTTGGTCAATGAAGAGAGGTGTCGGTTGTATTATAATGGAAGAGAGGTTTCTGTTTAGGAATATATTATTTGGTATGCTGATTGATAAACAAGTTTGGCTTGCATATAAAGATTTGAGTAAGAACGAGTTTTGCAGAGGTGATGGATATGAGAATGAAATAGAGTCAAGTAATGAAAGGAAGAGTTTCATGAAGGGCGAAGTATTGATATGAACTACAAGCTTAAGTCAACGCAAAAAGTCAACACATTCCATAACAGACTTTCAAAGACAGATTTGGCGGGAAAGTCTGTTACTATCCAAATCCTTGTATAAATTCATTGCTATTGTACTCATTTACATCATCTTTGTAATTGTAATCTTTCCTTCTATCAAATCTGTAACTTCATTATTACCTAATAACAAATCATCAATTGATCCAATACTCTCTTCTTGTTCATTGAGTATTCATTAATTGTTGAGATCTTTACCATTTCTATAATTAGAGATCTAAAGATCATATCAAGTGGTATCAGAGACTACAATCCTGCACCTAACCACCACACCAAACTGAATTTTGTTAGAATTCAGTTATCCTATCAAATTCAGTTACACCACCCAGTTCTTGATATTTTGATCAACCACCATACTCACATAAACTCCTATCATTCCAATTCTTGAATTCTATTCTTTTGTTAAGATGTAACCATGGTGGGTACAAGATCCACTAAGAGTGCCAGAAGTGAGCAAGATAGGCAAATTACAATGGAGGATTTAGTGAGAACCATCACTGAAATGGGTGATACAATCAGAACCTTGGAGAAAAGGATGAATAATGGAGAAGATTCTAATCAAAGGAATGGAAATTTTGGAAATCAAAGTGGTAATCAGCAGATGCAGTTTAGTAAGGTTACCAAGATTGAGTTTCCAAAATTTGGTGGAGGAGGTGATGATGTTAGAGGTTGGTTGTTAAAGAGTGAGCAGTTCTTTAAAGTCAACAATATCCCTGATGAGAGCAAGGTAAGTCATATTTCTATACATATCTTTGGCATTGCTTTAGAGTGGCATAATCGGTTTGTGAGGTTTTTGGGTGAAGATGTGGCTTGGATGACTTACAAAGATTTAATTTTGCATGGACTTGGTAATGTTCAGAAAACGCAATTTTCGTGTAATGGTGTTAAGAGTTCATATCTTAGTTTGAATACTGATGATGGCGAAGATTTTGTGGTATATGAAGGATGTCATCAAGTAAAAGGTGAAAAAGATTGTAGTGTACATAAGATGTTTGATGAAATGCCACTAAAGGGAAATAATGAACAGGAAGTTGTGGAAATAGCAAATGACTTGATTGAAAACAACTCCTATAAAGTGGTCATTGATGAAGTCTCTAAAGAAAGTGATAAAATGATTAAAGTCAGAGAGCATGAACCCAAAGATATGAATGAAGTTGTTGATGGCTACAAATGCTCTGCGGAATCTGATAATTGTGTGGAACAGGAATTAGTTGAGATGGAGAATGGACTGAAATATTATGAATCCATAGGAAGTAGTATGAATGAAACTTGTAAGGAAGAGGTCACAAAAGTTTATGATCAAATGTTAACATCAGGTCTTAATCATAGTGACTTTGGTGTAGAAATAAATTTAGAGAAAAAGATAATGGGTGACATTGGAACCATTGATGAGTTCAATTCAGAGAGTCCTGATACAATTGAAGGTGGGTTGGAATTAGTTGACAAGGGAAATGGTGGCGAAAACATGAAATGGTGTGTTGGTATTGGTGATTTTGCAACTAAACATGTGTTTGATCCAGGAGGTATATAATATTTTGATACGTGGGGTTCTGTTGATGGAAATCGTTAAATATGAATACAAAAGTCGAGTTACAACTTGCATATGTTGTAGAATCATGTTTGGAGGTTGAAAACTTATGGATTAAATCAAAAAGATATGAGTTTGAGGTTATTAGTAGTTTGAGGAGGACAAAGGGTGAGTATATTTTCGTAAGTAAACAAGTGTGTTAGTGCAAATATTACGATATTTAATCTATACAGTCTCGTTTGTTTTGATTGATGACAAACATGTAACTTGTAATACATAAGGTAAAATGTACAAGTTACTTGTAATCACACTTTGTCTCAACATACATTCAACACCTCTCGATGACTCAAGTCCTCATATGTTACAACACAGGTTCGTACATGTTTGTTATGTGGCATTATGATCAAACCCATTAACAAATCATTTAGAATGTTTAAAATACGTTTAGAGTTACTAAGTATTTTAATAGGTTAACCATTCTATTTCGAACCTCATTTTACATTTTGCATTCACAAGTATTTCATACAAATACTAGAGTTTACTTACACTTGACAAAATATATTTTATTTTGACAAGCACTCTTTTACAAAAGGTAACTAGACATTTTATTAACTAGTTACATAATACATTTTACAAGTTACCTTGATAAACCTTTTAATCTACAAATTGAAATACATGTTACATCATGTCATGCATCATCTTTGAAATCCTTGGAAGATCACTTGAATATTTTGGTTAGATTGACACTCAATATATCAAATGTGATCTTAGTAAGATTTGGTAATATCTTGGAAAGATTTGAAGAAAGATTTTTTAGATTTTCTGTCAGGCACCCACGGCACCAAATTGTATAAAGGACGGAACCCTTTTAAGGGGTCCTTGGTCCGTGGACGCTCCTGACCACTTTTGGCTATAAATAGAAGCCCATTGTTTTCCCATTTCTTCACCACTTCAAATCACATCTTCTCCACCTTCTTGCATACATTTAGATCAATCATTAACAATGTAGTAACATACATTAAACACCCTAATGATCATGATCATAATGCTTCTAACATTCATCTTTGTTGTAAGCATACTCTTTGATCAACCAAGGAAAGCTTGGAGATCTAGCCATCCCCACTCACCACAAGTTGAAGATCTATCACAACAAGTTTAGGGAACTTGTGATCTTTATCATGAAGGCTTCCTATCAATGGAAGTTCATTTAGAAGTAGTCATTCATATCCATTAGACATTTGTGTCATGGATCATTAGTGTAAACATCATTGCATCATAACAACACTTTCACCAAACTAGATTAGATGGTTTATGTGTTTGTGCCATAAAACACAAGGTTTGTTATGTTGGGCCATAAAACATAATGGGAGTGGTTGTACCCTTGTAAAAGAACTCGACATCTAGCTTAGTGTCGGAAATATTGTATAGGCAACGTTAGGTTGGTTCTACCTCGAACTAGAACCCGGTATTTAGCTTTGTACCGAAAAAGTGTAGCGGCGATTGTAAGGTTTTCTCCGCCGAGAAGGGAGCTTGTTGATTTAGTGAAGTAACTCTCGAGTTGGGTACTCGAGGAGTGGAGTAGGTGGAAAGGAGATCCGTGACCGAACCACTATAAATCCTCGTGTTCGGTTTGCACTTTCCTTTCTTTATCTCTTTACTTTTATACTTGCACTATACTATTGTTTGTGATGTGGTTTGATGTTCATGATTGTGTGACAACTTGGTTTACCATGCTTTATATTAGTCACAAACAATAATTGGTACTTTCATATTATAACAAGCTTCATGCGATTTGATACTAAAGATCTAAAGTTTTTAAGCGGTAACGTATTCACCCCCCCACGTTTCCACAATTGGTATCAAAGTCACGTAGCTCGTATTTTCAAAACAAATGGTTTTTAAAATAGAGTACGATCCATGTATCCAATTACCATTGAAGCGAAAAATAATATGAAAAATGCTTTGCTTGTTATACTTAGAAATTTTGTTGTTAAATGTAACTTTGTATACAAGCTTGAAGGTTTTCTTGAAAAATAAAATAAAAGTTTGTTGAAAGAACTAGTAAGTATTGTATTGTGTGCTTATAGAAAATTTACGAAAAAAATATGATTTTAAAGGAGTGTTTGGGATAACTATAAATTTTGTCGAAAAATCACCTTCGTAAATGTTTAAGATAAGCTACATAAGTAGATATGTTGTTAAATATGTGTATTATATGCTTACTATGAAATCTAGTAAGTCACACACGTTTTCTCTATGTCAAAAAACTAGTTTTGGTGAATCTGTCTCAGAGGACCACGGCACCAAATCCTATAAAGGGCGGATCCCTTTATTTGGTTCCTTGGAATCCGTCATGCGATAAGATGCAGCTTTTGGGCAACTTCAAAAATCATAACTAATTAACCGTAAGTCCGTACGAGTCGAGCCACCTATCATTTTAAAGGGAATTGAGTCTACTTTCATTTAAAAAATACTCTCATGGCCTGAGTCTAATTTTAAATAAGTGAAATAAACCAAATACTACAGTATGTCTAAGATATTGAGTTCCGCTTTAACATAAAAACTCAAAATTTTGAATCAAGCAACTTAAGTTGGTATTCTTAGAACTTTGATACAATTTCCTTCGAAACTAAATAATTTGGTAATATGTTTAAAGGAAACTAATCAAGCTTGGTATACATCGTCACATTTAAACGATAAATGACGAAAAGTGTTTTTCTTGTCATACTATGCTAAATGACCATTTGTTTATGTTGTTTGCATATATGTTGCTTGCTTATTTTCAAATTGTTGTTTTCACTTGTTTGTTGCATAATATAAGTGTCAATCTTGCCATATTATTCATTCGCTTGCTTAACGATTTCTTGTTTATGCACAATAGGACATTTGCTAGATTTTGTGCACTAAGTTGGAAAATTATTTTACCATCACTTATAGACTTAGATCACTTCTTTTGCATAGGTTATACTAACATCTCGCATAACTTATGAAATGTCATAACTCACTTAGCAATGAGTACTAAGTAAATTAGTCAAGTACTTTGAAAAGTGGAAGTTTTAAGAGAGTGTTTGGTAAAAGGACAAAAACAATGTAGTATGATGTAATTTATTTGTTTTTTCTTTGTAGGGTGATAATATGACTTAAAACAATGTTGTATGCTAACCGGTTTATGCAGGGGGATAGCACAAGTGTGTTATCAAATTTTACCCATTTTCACTTTCATGTGAAAATCGTTAGCCCTTGGTCAAAGTCTATGCTCCACTATATTTGTATATGTGTTATCGACTTTTCCTAACTAGAAGTAATTAATGTCACATGTTTTAAGCAAAATTTCGTGTTTGGAAAACTCCCGACACCTAAAAATGGGTCTGTGAACTTTTCGGTGTCCACGGATCGACGGCACCAAAATGTTGGTACCGTATGTTATGCATTTTGGTACCGCCATACAGACATGAAGCGGACCAAAGTGTACCAATTTAAGGGTTCCGCCTGTGTAAAGAAATGGTGCCGTGGATCCTACAGGTAAGTTGTTTAATTTTACTAAATCCCGCAATCTAATTTGCCAAGTTTCGTTTCTAAGATAGTTGTTAATGCATATCTTTCATAACTCATTCAACACATCCTCAATGGATTAACTTAGGATGTTTGACATGATCTTAGCCACTTCCATCTCATTAGAAACTACCATCTTTGTATGGATTAACCTCAAATAAGCCACTTAAGAAAACCACTAGGATTAGAATTCGATCTTGTTGCTTCATTAACTTGAACTCTTCATCCTTAGACTCGTTACCTCTGAACATCTCATCACCCATTCAAGATGTGAACTTTCTAAACTTAAGTACTCCAACTCCACCACCAAAATCTCCCTCCATTATGACTACTTCACAACCATCCAAAACACCTTCACTACCAAAGTCTCCAAAACTTGTACTTTGTGCAAACACCACCAACATCTCCTCACCCGTTTGCGGATGACTTAGATGACTTACCGAGACTAACAAATCTGGACTCATTATTTGCAAAGATATCATACAAAAGTCTATCATATGACTATAGATATTGTTTTGTATCTACATGTATTGCCTCACTTGGTTAACATGAAAATAATGTGTCATCCTTCAAAACGATAAGTATTTACATCGAGTCATAACTCACACGTATTTTAAAGACATATTATCAAGTCTTGTTATCCTTGAGTTCAATCTAAGCTTTATAATCTCAACAAATTAGGATTGACAACTTAAGTATTTCATCCGAAATATTCAAGTATGTGCGACTTACGATCGTAGTCATTAAAAGTCATATCCGAAAAATCAACACCGAAGTATTTTAACAACACATGTTGAAACACTAATCCTAAAATGAATCAAACACTTATCCAAAACAAAACAACCCACTGTGCCACTTATCTATCCCTCTTCCATCTTTTGGCACCATTAAGCGTATTGCTTATGAACTTCCAAGAGCATCCTTTAAATCAAACGTGCCCTTTCAAGGTGAACCTATACCTCAGCCCCTAAGCTTCATAGACATGACCAAAACTTCAAGCACTTCACCTACTAGTTGTAGCAACCAATGAACCATAAGAATTAGTATCCGTACTTTTTGTGTTCAACATCTATGGACAAATAATCAACCTAAGTACTCCCATAACACAAAAAACCCCTACATCACCACATCCTTATTTAGACACACTAGAAGACCTACTACCTAGATCAACCAATCCACCATCCTTACCATCATTTGAATTCGTTGAGTGTATTGCTCAAAAAGCCCTTGTGTCCAACACTTGTACTGAATCAAATGCACGTTTGAACAAACTCAACCATCCTTTCCCACATATAAGGACTTAGATAATTCATTATGGCTAGAACCTCAACTATCAAATAAGCATGGTGCTCTTGGTAATTGTTGTCAATTTCACTAGGTATACTACCTTCACAAATTATCAAAGTATTAGTAATACTTTGTCGTTAAACTTTCTGCATAAATTTCGTTAAACCTCAAATCAACATTTTAACAACATATGTTAAAATGCAATCTCAAAGCCAACATCATACACCCCAAGCAACAATGACTCTTGAGGAGTATACATAAGAAACTCGAGTGAATTCCTCTTGTCATCATCTAGTGAATATAATCTTGAGACCAAGTTTATTTAGATGGGACTATCCGATTCAAACACTTTGGCTTCATATCTTCATTTAGGAAAACATGATGTTTTGAAGAACATTATGACTAAGATTCATGCGTTAAGATTTAATCTTGTTAAAAGGATATTGTATATCCTATGCATCATTCTTGCGACATAAATAGTTGTGTTACAAGAGATTTCATTACACCTCATTGGCTAAATGATCTTGAAACAAACATCTACAAGTTCTATGAACTAGCATATCCAATTCATCTTGTCATACTTGTTTTCATAATCATGATAAATTTATCCCATGGGGTAATCTCATTTGTTGAAAGATACTATTTGTATCTATTTTCTTTCAAGCGTACATCATAACCTAACCTTGCTCAAACCGAGTGCACATCCAAGATTAAAACTACACATCTTTAGAGCATATACATGATCTATTGAAGTTGGTAACCTTATTTAGATTCTTGTTAAATAAAAAGGAGCTTTCTTGAGAACGTTCTTAATTTAACATATTCCATTCCCTAGTCTTAGATAATCAAATCACATTTAAAGTATACATTTCAACTCAACGCAAAAGATGTCATCCATTAGATCATACAATTAGCTATGTAATTTGAACAACCTGAGATTCTAAACACAAGATTAAAACATATTGTTTATCAACACACCATTGATAAAATTTATGTGTATAACATGACATCTTCATCACCTTAGTTATATTGCATATTAGTTGTGTCACATTAAGCCAAGTATTGGTAAACTATAATTTTTTACGCATTTTGATAGGCAAAAGTAGGAGTTCCCATCTTTCTAACATGAGAATGACTACTGGAGAACCTATTGCACTAGAAACTCAATTTGACCTAACGGTTGAATTGCTTCCTGGAGAAAAGTTGGGTATGTGGAATCACCCGTAAAAATGGTCGTGTTTAGCCTTAATTGAGCACCGCTAGTAATAGTCTCATATTCATTCTCCAACTTGAAAAATCTGTTTTCCTATACTTGCCTAAAGTAAGTGTTAAAACATTGATAGTTTGCCTCGCCTTAGGAATACTAATCAAACAAGTAGTATATATGATTTTTCTTTTAAAAACCACTTGCATTGCACTTACATGTGTTGATTACATGTTCTTGTTTGATACGATAAGTTGATTTAACATTATCTTAGTGTTTGATAACTAGTCAAATGTGTAAACCTTAGTACGGTATTATCTTTATAATGCTTGTATTCTTGTTTCATGCTACTAAACATTTAAACCTAAACTTTATTTGCATGATACTTACTTTTGAATTATTTTTAGCATGATTAACATGTTACTTATGAACTCATAATATGCCATTTGATACGTAATAATTTTGATATGATATATTTGTATTTGAAAGCTATTAGTTGACATTCATTACATCTATGTGTAGTACGATCCAAATGATACATGCTCCAAACTGTTATGTCTTAAACATGGCTTGTATGAATCTTTCATCTTGTTTCTTTTGCTTCTTGTCACACTATTTGTTTACTATGTATGCACATATAATCTGTCAAAGTGCTTTTGGTATGACAAACTTTTAGAAGCCTTTTTATCTTACAAATTAATCACGTAGATTATTGTATATCCAAGTATGCTTAAGTGTCTAAGTCTAAACGACAAAATAATCTCATAATGAAATGTCTTGAATAAAATCATATTCTTGCATAATATGATTGTTTTGATGCTATCTTGTGTGGTGATTTCTTGTCTACTAAGTGCAATGTGTTGTTTTTGCTTATATAATATGTTATCATTTGATTTCTATCATGTTAACATCTTTTATCACTAACAAATTTGTTTTGTAGGTTGATAACAAATTATTTGTTATATCACTTGGTTCTAACTTTTATATGCTCATTTTTCATAATCCCCTTTATTGCTACGCAGATTAGTACTATGCTTTATGGGACCCCTACACTTGCATATAGTTTAAAAGCATATAGAATCGAGTTCTAGAGGGTTGGCTTTGCATTTTTGTCTTTCAACCGACCTCTTTCTAAATCTCATTTTTGCTTCCGCTTTTCAAAAATCACCTCCATCATTATTTAGTTATAACAATACTCTAATCCTCTTCACTTCCTATTAGGAAACCACATGCCTCATCATACGATCATCTCGAGAAAAGGTACGTGACTTTAAGGATGAAGTTCATTGTATGCTAACCATCATCCAGAAAAACATAACTAAGCTCATCTCTTTCGTTAACCCGAATAAATTCCTAAACACTTTGTTGTCATTCCTTATTTGATACATTACACATTACTAGTTACAAAGCCCGTGCACGCACGGGGTTTTGACAAAAAAATTCTACTGTCTTAATATTGAAAATTGTTGGAAACATAAGAATCAAGACATCCAAACATTTCTAAAAATGGTTGAAAACATAAATTACTTGAACAGATCACACTCATTACCAACATGAATAACCATGTGTCAATGTTGTATACCTATATAAAATCCATATGGTTACAACAATGGCGTGCAAACTAAAGATAGAGAAGAATAAAAAGTCATATCACATTTATCCCTTGATGTGAAAGGTTGAATCTGAACTCACAAAACGTGGTCATATGAACTGAAAATGTGTTTGTGAGATCAAGGGTAGCTTGGCCATTCCAAAGTCCAAACCACGCTCAGCCTCATGAGCAGCCTCATCCGCATTTGCATTGTTGTAAAACTCAAAAAGCCCTTATAAGCCCGATCCAAGTAGATCAATTTCCCCGAGACTTCACGCCAGCGGATTCAGCTCCAAGTGCCTAATCAAACATATGTTGAAGAACAGATAACCAAAATCATAAGACGCCTACTAAGTTTGACTAATCAACCTATCACCTATTCACGTGTAAAAACTCTAATACTACAGATAACCAAAATCATAAGAAGCCTAATAAGTTTGACTAATCCGTTATCGTTTATGCTGTAGAGGGAAATTTTATGCCCATTTTTCTGCTTGTTCTTGGTTTCGTACGACTACTGCCACCAATGACAACTTGAAACTATCTTTATACACCTAAATCTAACCACATAATTTACCAGTCTATGTTATTTCTATGGGATTATCGAATGGAAAGAAACGAATAGCTGCTATGAATTTCTATACTTTACATACTTACTGAAAAGAATGGCGTCCAACATCCCATTTTTCAAAGCATGTATCCTTGGATAATATAAAATGTACTACTTTACTACACACTTGCACTAAAATAAGCGATGAGAGAAAAACTTCATACCATGCCACTCGTTAAGAGCCATTGGTTGCGCCTCAAAGCAATACCCTTTATTAGCAATCAAATGCATATAAGCTCCTCTGATGCATATCATTAATCTAAAGATTCAATAACATATTAAACTTTAACAGCTTATAACAAAAATTGTAACAAAAACCAACAAACATAAACGATACAAATCAAACTTTATACAAAACAATCATAAAAACCTTTCAATGTATCTAAAACAAAACATTACTTTTTAATAAAAAAAACCCAAGAGCTAAACTATGTCATGTGAAAATTGAATTAATGTACAAAGATGTTACCCGATTCGTTATAAAATTTATCAAGACAAACACAAACTTAAGGGAAAAAAATAGGAAACTACCTTATACTCGATGAGGAATTCAAGCAAATTCAAATCTGTTTCGTTGCTTAACTGAAAAGACTTGCCATCTCCGAGTAACCTGAAGATGGAAAACCTCATCTATAATTGGGAAATGTAATCATATTCACAAAGTACTACCCTCAAGCAAGTAAGCTCCGCGCCTAAGTGTGCCATTGCACTTGGGTCTCCAATGAGAATTTCAAGCAACCACCGGGCTACTTGTTTGAGAGTGTTACGTTAATGGTTTTTTAATGATGTTTTCATTAGCTAATTTTCTAAATTATGGGTTTATTATATCATAATAAACTTATATACGCCCGCAAATCTCAAAATAAGCCGAAAAATTAGAGCTTATGAAACATAAGCCGAAACACAAATAAGCTCATAAGCCATGAAAAAACACCCCCTTGGATTTGGAAAAGCCAGTAAGCTCATTAGCTTGGGCTTTTAGACTTAAATAAGCCATGAACAGGTTTTCCAAATTTAACTAAACCGCGAAAAGTTCAACAGGTATGTAATCTTCTGTTGAAATTATAAAGCAAGACTGTGAACCCATGGAGATAAGCTAATCCAAACACTCATATGTTGAAGCAAAAGCAATGCAGTACATATAGATAGATATAATGCAACAATAAGAATAAAAAACAGAATAAATACTCAATAGAATTCGACAAAGATTCAGTAACAGTACTAACCCAAGCATTAAGGCTATTCTTCCTATCCAACTTCTTCTTAATATTCTTAATGGGTGGTCTTCTATTTTTGTTCCTAAGAACCTGACACGTCACCAGGGTAATCTCCTTGTTTCCATTTGGTTTATGTTTTATGTTTAACAGTCAAATAGGTAAATTAAAAAAGATTGCCTACAAAGGAAATGAATCAAAGGGGCAAACAGATTTAAAGTCGACCAAAGTCTATTGTAAAATGCATACAACCGTATAAATCTCTTTTTTTCTAAATAGATCATTATGATCATAGTGTAATCTTTATAAACATATTTACCAAATGAATATTTGTAAAGAACCTTAAATTGGACAAATTGATTGGTGGCCAACTCAATCCAACACAAACACACAAAACGTTTGCATCTTTGACCAACCAACCTGCTATGCCAATGCTACCATAATAGGAAAGCGGCAATAGTAATTTTGCACCTTATAATGTATTAAATTTGGCTCAACTTGAAAGTAAGTGTGATATGTATAAGCCTGTTGTTAATAGCTTGCTTAGTGCTTTAATTTCATGTTTGTTTGAAATGGGAATCTCCACAGATTGTGCTTATCGTAACAAAACCAAACTCGACTTCTGTTAAAGTTATTTTTGCAGAATGGTCAGGTTGTGTTTAATTGTGTGAATGTGTTCCTTTTAGATTTCTAGATTTTACGTGAATGTCAAGTGATACGTTGTGCCGGTATTTTCAATATTGATTTAAACATATTGCTTCATATATCGTTTTACGTTGGTAGGTTGGTAGCAGCTAAATGGGCAATTCTTAAGTATTGACCGGGTCGGGTTGGGTTGACAAGAAAACACTTCTTTTTACTAAAAAGATATAAATTATAATGCTTCAAATATGATTAGGAAACTTTATTGCTGCAATCAAAATACTTTTTTCCGACTAAAGTGAGTTTGGAGATCTAATGCATCAAAAAGTACACTTTCGGCGACTTTTAACCGGGTTGACTGTTTTCTCTGTGTTTTTTTATCTATCCTGTTAGACCCGTTAGAAATAAGGACGCCTAGATTGACCATTTATAAGTAAATAGGTCCAAATTACCACCTATAAGACTATAACAATGGTTTTGTTTTTAGGTGGTTGAAGAATAAGAAGTTATATATCTATGGTGAACCAGAACACAATTTGTGACAGTCTCATGCTACAACTTTGTGCAGACCTCGAAAACTGGTGAGTCACACAACTCACTCTCAGTTCATTTTCAATAGCTACCTTCAATTCTTCAGTTGCTACACCTCTAAACTACTCGATTCATTTTTCTTACTAATAACTAAATGTCTTCACTTTCAAATTCGACTACTATAGATAAACTTCACATAATGTTGTTTTCTAAATTCTTTATAGTTGCACAGAGTTTCTATTCTTGTTAAAATGGCATGCGGCTTTTTATATTGCAATGTTCTCAAATTCTCTTTTGTCGCTTAATAATCTCGTCTTCTTACTTCACAAAGGATGGCATTTTGCTTAGAAAATTGATAAAGATTCATTATTTTTTTACTTAAATAGTATAATAGATACGTTCAAATGACGTGTTAAAACTGTATAAAAGGGTTTACTGTTACAACTATCTAAATCAAATTTTTATTGTGATTCTTTCACTTGGGCATTATACCACACAATTGGTACTTAATAGTTATCTTGCACAAACTCAATAAAAAAAACACTTCTAGAACATCAATGTAAACAAAAACTTACCTTATCAGATGAGTAAGAAAAGTCACCATTGCTACTTAGATTCATCAATAGGTTTCTTTTCAGCAAAGGCACCCTTGTTGGCCGGAACCGCAACCTTTTTATTTCGTCCAACAATACAAATTGTTATATAAACATCCAACATCACAAATTGTGTTGACCCCATGCAATTCCAACTTCATACAATAATACAAAGTATTATCAACAAAGAAAACAATAATTGTTTTTAACTTCAAATCCAAACATCCTCATCTATTTCAAAAAAACATCACGGCTTCTCATAATACTTGCACATATTATAAATAAATATTCATGGTAGAGCCTTTACTCCTCAAACTATACCCCTAACATTTAAATTTAGTATATGGTCATGAGTACAGAGGACCCAAAAGGCCAAAACACATGCATACCTCAACCAGGTTGTAAATATTAGATAAAATGCCTAAAAATCAAATAACCAATCCAAACATGTATATACCTGTGAAAATTAAATAACCAATCCAGAACCACCAATCCTCTTATGATCTCTGATCTTCATTAATCAAATTAAAGCTTCAATCAAACCCTAGTTTTTTCCCCAAAATTGAAACAAAATAATCAGCAAAATCGTAAAAATATTTTAGAAACTAAAAGCCCTAAATCATACCAGTGAAGAGTTTTTGTTCTTCCACAAACAAATTATGAATATTAAGCTTGGGTTTGAATCGGCACATTAGGGTTAAAAGAACATCTGTGTGGGTCGATAGTAGATTGTTTGATGGTTTTGTTCTTCTAATTTTAATTTTAACCCCTTGATGTTTTGTAAATTACTCCGTGTATGTTAAGTTTCAATTTTTTATACTTTTGACACATATACTTTTTAACCCAATTTACTAAACAAACAAATTATGATTATTAACAAACGAATTCTTATTATCTTTTTTTGCTAAATCAAGTAATACTTAGTTTTTTAATTAAATATCTCTAAAATAAAGATAATAATAATAATTCAATTATTACTTAATAAGGAATGAATTGAATTTTTTGAAATGAAAAATTCCCACTAGGGGTTTTGTTTTATTATATAAAAAATGTTGGATGTCCACCAATTAAGGGGGAGAGAAATCCATTCACATAATTGTCTTTTGTCAAAATTTATGTCTCTTAGACTCTAAAATACCAACACATAGATAAACACCACTTAGCTAAAACCAGTTTACGAAACCACAACTAGTTCAACCTTTTTAACTTTTTATCACAAGTTTGCACCAATACCTCATCAAAGTGAAAAACGTATCATGTGTTTTTACAAAACATCTTCATCTCCACATATAGGATTTTCCTTAAACTAGCACCTTACATCTTCACCATCTAGAACACCATCATAGGATCTTATCCTTTCTTGCTTATCATGCATGTCCTTGTCAGTGCAAACGATATATTAATCAAAACAGCCATTCCCAACACGTTGGTCTATCCAACTCTCACTCATATGATGTCATTCTCATCCTCATATAGGTACTCATTATTATTATTAGTATTTTCCATATTGTCTTCACTTCTTTTCAAAGTGATAATCATCCATGTCGGTCAAAACCATGCTAATACTACCTTTCCCATTGTCACCTAGAATAGGTCATTTTTATAATTCATGTCAATCAATGAATGAATTTATCTTCATGTTATCACTTTTATATTTTTTGGTATCTTCATTATAATATTCTTAGATAAAACGCATTATTGATTACTCTTGGGTTGAAGCATATGAGAACTTGCTCAAAACAATAGGTTGTTAGCATCAATAAATCATTCAAATCATAACCCTTATGCATCATTGAAATGCAATGTCCATTCATATTTTTTCTTTCTTTTAACTTTGGTCACTTGACATGACGAAAGGATTACATGAGTCCATATTTTTATATTTGCTATACATACGAGTTTCTACTCCTTAATAGCTTCCTACCTAATCACCACCACCTTCCATCACCACTTTCACTAATCATCACCACCATGGATTAGCGAAAACTTAATTTTGTAAATCTCCAGTCATCTACCATCACCACATGAATCCTACTAGTAAACCGACACCAACACTAGCACCACTAGTGGCACACCCGGTGTGAGACTTCATATCTTCTTTCTAGGAACTATTTTGTAGGTTTTTATCATATTATATTCTCACTTTTCTTATGATTGTAATTAGGAGACTACACTTCATGAGATCTTTGGTTATATCATTTATCACATATATACATCTTATTTTTCTTTGTGAAAAAGATGAAATATATTGCACTAATGATTTTCATTGTAGGTTCATCATCATATACAATCGATTGTATATAATTTACTCATCTAAGGATGAAGTTTGCATCAATTATTTTTCTTATTTTAGGTGCTTCTTGACATCCTAGAACAAGGAGGAATATCCTTTAAGCACTAATATTGCATCGTCTATACACTTGGTTGTATATGACATATTTGTCTAAAGACAAAGCTTCTATTATACTAATATTTATTTTGAAGGTTCATCTTGACGCCCTAGAGCAAGGGAGCTTCCGTCAAGAATTTTCGAATGCATCTTATACACACTTTGTTGTATATCACTTACTCGTCCAATGACGAATATAGTTTTGCACTAATATTTGTTTTGTAGGTTTTAATCATACCCCGACCCTCAAACAAGGGGAGCAAGCGTCAGGGGAGCATGCACGATTTAGTATCATTCTCACTTTTCAACAAGCATTTGTGCTTCGATAAAAGTGGAGAAAATAGGCTAACATTGCTATGAATTTTTCTTTTCAGATATTTCTCATAATTTTGTTGCATAAAACTAACCTTGATGTAGGTTAAGCCTCTTTATTTGATCCATGGATCCGCTACCAAACAAAGGACGGATTGAAGTGGACGATTTAACTTCACTAGGGATGATGCAAGCTCGCCTTTTGGGGAGAAATAAAGTTAAACTCATGACACGCCTTTTTGTTTCGACAAAGGGGAGAAGAGTGTAAACGAGAAGGTAATGTAAAGGTAGTAAGGATACAAGTAACCTTTACATTTTACTTTCTATTACGTTTACATATATTTGTCATCATCAAAAGGGGAGATTGTTAGTGCAAATATTACGATATTTAATCTATACTGATCTCGTTTGTTTTGATTGATGACAAACATGTAACTTGTAATACATAACGTAAAATGTACAAGTTACTTGTAATCACACTTTGTCTCAACATACATTCAACACCTCTCGATGACTCAAGTCCTCATATGTTACAACACAGGTTCGTACATGTTTGTTATGTGGCATTATGATCAAACCCATTAACAAATCATTTAGAATGTTTAAAATACGTTTAGAGTTACTAAGTATTTTAATAGGTTAACCATTCTATTTCGAACCTCATTTTACATTTTGCATTCACAAGTATTTCATCCAAATACTAGAGTTTACTTACACTTGACAAAATATATTTTATTTTGACAAGCACTCTTTTACAAAAGGTAACTAGACATTTTATTAACTAGTTACATAATACATTTACAAGTTACCTTGATAAACCTTTTAATCTAAAATGGAAATACATGTTACATCATGTCATGCATCATCTTTGAAATCCTTGGAAGATCACTTGAATATTTTGGTTAGATTGACACTCAATATATCAAATGTGATCTTAGTAAGATTTAGTAATATCTTGGAAAGATTTGAAGAAAGATTTTTAGATTTTATGTCGTGCACCCACGGAACCAAATTGTATAAAGGACGAAACCCTTTTAAGGGTCCTTGGTCCGTGGACGCCCCGACCACTTTCGCTATAAATAGAAGCCCATTGTTTTCCCATTTCTTCACCACTTCAAATCACATCTTCTCCACCTTCTTGCATACATTTAGATCAATCATTAACAATGTAGTAACATACATTAAACACCCTAATGATCATGATCATAATGCTTCTAACATTCATCTTTGTTGTAAGCATACTCTTTGATCAACCAAGGAAAGCTTGGAGATCTAGCCATCCCCACTCACCACAAGTTGAAGATCTATCACAAAAAGTTTAGGGAACTTGTGATCTTCATCATGAAGGCTTCCTATCAATGGAAGTTCATTTAGAAGTAGTCATTCATATCCGTTGGACATTTGTGTTATGGATCATTAGTGTAAACATCATTGCATCATAACAACACTTTCACCAAACTAGATTAGATGGTTAATGTTTTTGTGCCATAAAACACAAGGTTTGTTATGTTGGGCCATAAAACATAATGGGAGTGGTTGTACCCTTGTAAAAGAACTCGACATCTAGCTTAGTGTCGGAAATATTGTATAGGCAACGTTAGGTTGGTTCTACCTCGAACTAGAACCCGGTATTTAGCTTTGTACCAGAAAAAGTGTAGCGACGATTGTAAGGTTTTCTCCACGAGAAGGGAGCTTGTTGATTTAGTGAAGTAACTCTCGAGTTGGGTACTCGGGGAGTGGAGTAGGGCGGAAAGGAGATCCGTGACCAAACCACTATAAATCCTCGTGTTCGGTTTTCACTTTCCTTTCTTTATCTCTTTACTTTTATACTTGCACTATACTATTGTTTGTGATGTGGTTTGATGTTCATGATTGTGTGACAACTTGGTTTACCATGCTTTATATTAGTCACAAACAATAATTGGTACTTTCATATTATAACAAGCTTCATAAGCAATTTGATACTAAAGATCTAAAGTTTTAAACGGTAACGTATTCACCCCCCTCTACGTTTCCACAAAGTGTTTGATCCGGGTGGAAAACAAGTTTTTGATTCAAGGGGTTCTAGTGGTGAGAATGTTTTTAATAAACTAGAATTGGGGACAAATTGTACATCACAACTTAGAGCTGCTGCAACATCACGTGTTTTGGTAAAGAAATCATTTGGAGATTTTGTGAAGTCTATTGTCGAGTTGATGTCAAGAAGAAATAGATATGAAGAAGTTTGTGAAAGTGTGAAGAGATCATTTGAGTGTTGCTACTGTAAATGGGGTTGTACAGTTCATGATGGTGGCTTGGTTGTGTATAATCAACTGGTTCAGTTAATTCAGAAATGTGGAAGACATGAAAAGGCTAAATCAGATACATATAAATGGTGTGAAAGCTTTGGAAAACAAGGTTTCTATTCAGGAGATGACGGTTGGTCAATGAAGAGAGGTGTCGGTTGTATTATAATGGAAGAGAGGTTTCTGTTTAGGAATGTATTATTTGGTATGCTGATTGATAAACAAGTTTAGCTTGCATATAAAGATTTGAGTAAGAACGAGTTTTGCAGAGGTGTTGGATATGAGAATGAAATAGAGTCAAGTAATGAAAGGAAGAGTTTAATGAAGGGTTGTTTGGGTAAGAAAAGGCGGATTGGTTATATTTGTTGCTATTTTTGGGGTGTTTGGAAGATTGCCCAGGGGTTAGAATTTATAGATGTTGGTCAGCTGGTCATGCTTAAAGATGGTAATTCCTTTATCAGAAGGTGGGAAGAAATATTGACAAAGGTTGTTAGAAGCTTTTGGTTACATATGGAAGATGAGATTGAATTCCAGCAAATGCATGGTGTTCCAAACGATGATTTCTTGATTGATGCTTGAGGACAAGCATGCTTTGAAGGGCGAAGTATTGATATGAACTACAAGCTTAAGTCAACACAAAAAGTCAACACATTCCATAACAGACTTTCAAAGACAGATTTGGCGGGAAAGTCTGTTACTATCCAAATCCTTGTATAAATTCATTCCTATTGTACTCATTTACATCATCTTTGTAATTGTAATCTTTCCTTCTATCAAATCTGTAACTTCATTATTACCTAATAACAAATCATCAATTGATCCAATACTCTCTTCTTGTTCATTGAGTATTCATTAATTGTTGAGATCTTTATCATTTCTATAATTAGAGATCTAAAGATCATATCAAGATGCGAACCTAGTATGGGATAGGTTTGTATCAATTGATATACACTGTTTCGTGAATTGTTCTTCCTTCCTATCTCGATTCACCAAGCGGTGTATAACAATTGGTATCAGAGATAGCCCTATCTTTCGAGGTTCCAACACTCGGAGTGGTGGCCTATGGAGTGGTGGCTTGGACCAAAGAGGGTGCCAACCGCGACCAACATAGCCGTGACCAACGAGGACGTTGGTTCTTTAAGGGTGGGGTATTGTTACGATCCCACATCGCCCAAGTATGGGATTGGGCGGTGGTTTATAATGTCTAAGTGTCCCCTTCTCATCAAGCTAGCTTTTTGAGTGAGTTCTACATTTGAAAAGGTTAGAGGTGACCGGTCACAAATCCGATTAAGCTAATAGAGGGAACTCGATCAACTACTCGATTAAGAGGCAACCAACCATGCCATTAGTATTGGCCTCTGGGAACGTTACTTGTTTGAACGAGCTACAGTTTGACTCGACTCCACCTTGTCTTAGTTACACGTAACCAATTAAAAAAAGAAAAAAACACTACAACTATAGCTAGATCCAAAAATAAAACCCAATTTCATCATCCCAACAAACCAATCATTTCCAACATCATTAAATCCAAAAACAGAATCAGGAGGGTTTTGGTGTAGTAAAGAAAATGGGGTGTTCTTTATCAGGACTGAACACCCTTTATGATGCCATGAATGGTGGAGCTGATGTTTGGATCAATGATAATAGATTTAAAATTGTGAGACAGTTGGGTGAAGGTGGTTTTGCTTATGTGTACCTTGTTAAGGAAGTCATTAATGATGTTTCTTCTACTGGTGGTGTTTCTAACAAGTTTAAGGATCCTTCTCATATTGCTGGTAAATTCTAGATTTGGTTTTTGGGGCTTTAATTTTTTATAAAAATTTGCATTGCGTTTGGTGATTAGGGAATTTATGATTGTTTAGGATTTTGCATGCAAGATAACTATTTGGGTTATTATGAAATGTGAATAAGTTTTGTTTTAAGCTACTTTAAACTGATTATTCCGAAATGCGATAATGTTTTGAAAGCACAAATTTTGATTATGTAATGGTTTACATGTGAAATAACCCTCGAATGATCACATCTGATCATTTAAATTGGCTTTTGTTATGCTATATAGGCATAAACTAACGCGTTAATGTATTAGGTTCTCCCTGTCGAGGTTACCCGGGGAGTAGGGAGGGAGAGTCTTTCCTGACCAACCCCAGATATGTATCTAGTGAGGTTTGAACCCTTGACCTCTTGTGAGGAAGTCAAGTGCCTTACCACTAGGCCATTTGGTGGTGGTTCATCTAGGCCTCAAATAGTAAAATTATAAGAATCAGTAGTATTGGTTATTCGATGTGCCAAACACCGGATGCAAATAACCAGAAGATATTCACTTTGAAAATGCATTGCCAAAATAAGGAAAAGGGGGACATTATGAATTTTATTGATGTCCATTAAAAAAATGAATTTATAAAGGAATGATGCTTTTATTTGCAGAGGATGGAACTTATGCTATGAAGAAAGTTCTGATTCAGAATAGTGATCAGCTGGCGTTGGTGAAGGAAGAGATTCGTGTATCGGCCCTGTTTTGCCACCCGAATCTGCTACCTTTGCTGGATCATGCCATTATTCCAGTAAAGGTAAAACTTGTTTGTTCAGTTTTTTTGTATCGAGGTTTGATCATATCTAATAAAAATTAAATTTGAAAATCATAGAGTTTACTTATAGTGTGATGAAATATTGCACATTAATGTTAGAAATTAAAAATATGAATGTTGTGTTTGACTGTTTTCATTGTTGATGCATTGCCTTCAACAATGATTTGTATAGTATGCATTTATAACTACAATAAGATGCTGAAGATAGTAAGCCAACATGAACTGAGTTTGTGGTGAGTTATACAATTACACTTTGTTGCTTGGGTTTCATGAGCAAAGATTTGCCTGTATAATTAAAAAGCTTTCTATGTTATTGGCCAGGGTGGACCAGACCAAACGTGGACACATGAAGCATACTTGTTGTTTCCGGTACATTTGGATGGGACGTTGTTGGACAACACAACAACAATGAAATCAAAAAAGGAGTTCTTTTCTACTTCCGATGTTCTTCAAATTTTTCGTCAGGTGACTAATTAATAATTATATGAAATTCTGTATATTAGAGTAGGCAATATGGGTAAGTCAGAGGGTTAGGTAACAGGTCAAAAGGGTAATTTGAGTACCCCTTGGGTAAGGTTGTGTTGAACTGAAGCTCTTTTGCTTCTTCCCCAAAATCTTGTATTCTAAGAACAGTTAGTAATTTGTGTGTCAAACATGATTATTTTAATTTACCCCTTTGACTCATTAGAGATTTTAGATTAGACATAACCTGAATTTACTGATCCATATTCAACGAACATAGTGACCCGACATAATTCTTGTATGTAACCATCTTAGTGTGGTTTTGCCGTGCTTGTGTTATTCAGTTTCCAGAAAATTGCTTACACAGAAGCACACACTTAACCATATTCAAATGTTGCATGGTCACTAGTTATAAAATATGGTTTTATACCAGTACTATAGAATAACAATCATTTTCAATACATTTGGAAAAAAATGTCCGATTTAGAAGATATTGGCTTGCAGCTTTGTGCAGGACTCCAGCATTTGCATACCCTTGAGCCTCCATATGCACACAATGATGTTAAACCAGGAAATGTCCTTCTGACACATCGTAAAGGACAGCCGCCTCTGGCAATATTAATGGATTTTGGAAGTGCTCGTCCTGCTAGAAGGGAAATCCACTCTCGATCAGAGGCACTTCAACTGCAGGTTATTAATTATCTAATGATAACTTTATATATCAATTATTTTGTGATAATTTTCCCTCACAGTTTCCAGTGTAAACTGATTTGTTGGCATGTTGTTCACTTTTTTGCTATATCAATGTTCGATGCTTCTACTAACCTGCTACAGTCAAATCCCCCTTCCTACTATTAGATTCTATCTTGAAAGTGACATGAAAATTTGTTATCATTTAACCTTTTTAATAAATGTTATATGTATTAGCTTCACCTTTGCTTTGCTTGTAATACTGAAGTGGCCATTTTGAACCATCTTACTCACTGAAGAGTCGATTTTGACTGTGTTATATCTCAAATGGGCCAAAACAAAAAGTTAGCTAAATGGGTTGAACTGGTCGAACAAACAGGTTAAAGTTGCCCAACCTAATTTTTTAATGCATATAACTTCCAACATTGTTTTACTCAAAGATCAGGTATTAGCGTATCTATATAGTTTTTGTAATCATAGGCTATACTTATTCATATATGAAGAACGGGCAAAAAAGTGTCATGGGTACCTGGTCCAGCCTGTTTTGGCCCATACATGTCAGTTTCAACCTGAATCAGTTTTGACTCTTTACCCAACCCTACCCAGCCATCTTGCCACCTATAGTTATGTGATAGTAGGTTGTCTAGTCAAGGTTTTGCTGTAAACATTGAACCATAGAGCATTATACTGATAATTTGATATATTTATAGTTGGTAGTTTTGGAAATGTTGCTAGCGAGTTTTTACTTCAGTACCAAGGATTTCTTGCCAGCTTCTTACCCTGGCATTTGCCTAAGTGAAGATAATCGAATTCGATTTCTCTATTTCGAACGTTTTATAACTTTCTCATCGGAGTGATGCCTATATATATTCCTAAATATTATTTGACCACCTCTTTTGTATGTAAGTTACTTTGAACCGTCTATGCTGAATGCTGATTTTAGCTAGTTTGGTCAGGAATGGGCATCGGAGCATGTTTCAGCACCCTTTCGAGCTCCTGAATTGTGGGATTGCCCGAGCCAAACAAACATCGACGAACGAACTGATGTTTGGTCACTAGGTTGCACTTTGTTCGCCATTATGTAAGATCTCTTGCAATGCTTCAATAACTAGGATTACACCATTGATTCTGTGCATTACAAAATACTTACCTCTAAACCTTTTTGAATTTTAACTGAAATATGTGAAACCGTAAGACAGATAACATCAGAATGTACTCCCCTAACATTACAAGTAGTTAAATTACAACTTCTCATTTGATGTGATATAAAGTATGACCTTCTGTCTTTCTATATAGCCTCCTACAAAGAGGCTGTTTACATGACTTTGAATAGGCAGATTCATCTACTTTAACATAACTTAAAACCATGGTGGGAGTTACTAGTACCTTACAACTTAAATAACCGTATTGTAACTTTGAATACACCTATGTGATCATGTAGATTCGGTTCTATTTGTAACACGCCCAGCCAAAAAAGTTGCAGACCGACTCAGTAACCTCTAACTTCTTACTCTCTACTTTTATGTGGGACTATATGTTACAGTAAATGCATTGATCATATATAAATTTGGAAGAATTTGAGCTTCTCAAAGATCTAATTTCAGTCCTACTTTGAAAACATCAACAGTGGGCATTCAGATAACTGGTATACTTAATGAGTTTATGTATTCATGCGAATGTATTTAACAGGTATGGTGCATCTCCGTTTGAATACGCACTAGGGGAATCAGGAGGAAGCTTGCAGTTAGCTGTTATAAATGGACAGATAAAGTGGCCAGCAGGTCCAAAACCACCTTATCCAGAAGCTCTTCATCAGTTTGTATCATGGATGCTTCAGCCTCAAGCAACAGTTCGACCACGTATAGATGACATCATCATTCATGTCGACAAGTTGATTGCAAAGTTTTCTCAGTAAACTACACTTAGGTTTCTAGATGACAGTTTATATAAAGCCCTTTATTTTCATTATGATTGCAGTTACATGTTAGGTTTATAGCATCAGTAGGGTAAAGATAATCAAACCGGATATCTCAATAAATTGTGTAATCACTTTCAAAAAAAAAAAAACTATGTGACCCATTTGCGTGGGTTACAAGAATATCTTTGGGATTTACATAAATATAATTCAAAGAGTTATGTTCTTGATTTAGGCGAAAATACAAGAACTCTTAGGTTTTTATATATGTATCTCATGCATGATGTTTCTCTCATATACAGTACTCGAGTAGATAGAATTATGAGAATTAATCGGCGAATTAATCTCTTTATAATGTTTCTCCATTATAGCAATAGTTGTTACAAGACCAATTGATTATGATCATTAAACCGCAGTTAAAGTTGCCTTCGAATAGGTAAAAAACCGTTACAAGTTAGTAGTAAATTATTTCCAGCAAGTCAGAAACTCATCAACATACTTGTTGATGTGTTTGCTCGCTGATGAGCTTGCTCACTGAACGAGCTTACTCCCCGAATATACTCATTGATGATTTCTCTCACTGATGAGTTTTCTCATTTTAGGGTTAACCCTCTGATAAGACTACTCTTCAATGAGGTCGTTTGGAGTCTACTCATTGAAGAATATAACTCACTGAACGCATATTTCTACAACACTACTATTTGAGTCAAGGAGATTCAGTAACTTCATGGGTGTACACTCCGTATCTCTAAACCAATTTTCAAGTATGACCTGAACCTCAATTGCACTAAATTTTCAACAATCCTCTCTAATCTAGTACAATTTCTTTACATGAGATTAAACAATAAAATAAAACTTACGCATAAATAAAAAAGAAATGATTGCCATGCCTAAATAGCATGACTAATTTTATACCTAATCCACTAACATATAACAAGTGAAGTATGATGTTTTTCTCTCTTCATGATAGCCTTTGATTATCCCAAGTGTAGTGATCTAATTGTTAAGCATGAAATTAGGCATGCCATGTAACATTACTTGGTTCATTAAAAAATTTAGTGGCAGTTTGTAGACTAATAAGGAGTGGTTTATATGCATCATCTATGCAATTGTTTACGACGTTGGTATAGATTCCTTCTATGGCCTGAATTATTTTTGGTTTTTGTTGACCCTTTTTAAGACTATGAAGCTAAGTTAATCATACGACTAAATTGAACTACTTTTCGTAATTATGTAGGGTAAAATACATCTGTTCCGTTTACCGCTCTTCTACAGCTTGTTTAGAGGCTTCTTCCTGCTTTGCCCTTTCCGTTTCTTTAGCAATTTCTTTAGCATTTACTTCCATATGTAATCTTTTAGCAAATTGTTCATCAAAAGCTATCTGCTCCTCTGTACTTTCAAACACCAAAGTTGGATCTGCAATCCCTTTACCCTTTCCAATATCAGTTTCAGTAACTACAGCTTTCGGCACATGTTCACCAATGTTTAGAGTCTTTGCAATAGGTCTAGGTGCAGGGATAGGGTGAGATTGGTTTAGGTTGAGCAATTGTATGGAAATCTCATTCTCAGCCTCTTTTGGTTTTGGTGTTGGTGTTATTGCGGTGGTTATAATTGTAGCAGTGGTTGCCTCTGCAGTGGAAACGTCTGAACTGGTAGTGGGTAGAATAATAGCAGCATTGGTTGCAGCAGTGGTTACTGCAATACTAGCAGTGGATGCAGCAACACTGGCAATGGTTTCCTGCACCACTTCCTTCTCCTTTTCTTCAACTGCAGCCTTTAAAGAATCATCTATTACTTTGGACATGTCATCATGTACAAAGTCATTACATTGGACAACAATACCACATGATTTCTCTATTCGGTGTACGCCTTGCATCAAAAGTCAATCCAACATTGTTTCTCTTTCACCAAAGACCCAATGCATATCATTTCACAACCGGTTTCCTCGACCATGGTGAAACTTGTTTGATGTTATAAAGAAAAGAATAGCATTCACGGATTATATAAAACGTCTACTAGCATAACCATCATATTTTTTCGCTTCATTTATTATACTTGAATGGTGTGCCATACTAGTTGGTAGGAGAATTTAATTGAAGAGTAACACACACTCTTTCTAACCTATTCAATTAACTTGTGAGCAGTAAAATAAAAGGTCAGCCAACATGGGAATTTACCCGTTTGGCTTTCTTATTATAAAGGATAGCGGCATTAAATACCCACATTTACACACACACCTACCCAAGTAATCAACTTCGTTCACTACTGCCAGTATAACATGCCTATATTGTACACAGACAGTTGTAACGTTAAGCATCCCTATATTTGTAATAGCAGCAATAACCTTAGAAAACATGTAGTAACAACACGTAAACACACACTAAAAAAACACACCCCTAAAGTTGAACGAAATTTTGGGCGGAGGGGCATTTTGGTAAAATATTGAACGGAATTTTCAGGCGTCTAAGTGAATTATTGTCATTTGCTTCCACACCCCTAAAGTTTATCCCGTTTTTCTCTCTGTCTCCTTCAATCACACATAAACACACACTAAAAAAGCACACAAACTCTACTAGCAACCAGTTCTGGATATTAATCGCATCTCCGTCATCTATTTTCTTATTGAATCCGGCTTTGTTTATCTCCGGTGTTGACTCTGGTATTGACTCTCTAATTTCTTTTTTTGATTGAATCTGATTCAGTTTTTAACAACTTTTCTCTGGTGTTGACTCCGGCGTTGACTATCTCATATGTATATGTTAATTGAATTTCATATCTATTTTTTGCATATGTGAAGATGTTAATTGATTTAGTAGATACTGTTTGTTTGTTACTTTTGACTATCTCATGATGTGTTTTTTTTTATTACATATCTATTTTTGCACATGTGAAGATGTTTATTGATTTATTTAGATACTGTTTTCAGTGTTTGTTTATTACGTTGACTATCTGATGATGCGTTTGTGAAAGAATCGTTTACGAATTAGGTGTTTGATGTTTAAAGATGTTTTTATATTGCATAAATCATAGTTTATCTTTGAAGAATATCGAGATTAGCGACTGTTTGCAATTCATAGTTTACCTTTGAAGAATATCGAGATTAGCGATTATTTGATTTACTTACGTTTTTAAAAATTATGTTCGCTAGTGAAATTTATCAGTAAGTAATGGAATTTTGAGGTTATTATTGTATTTAAGTTTAGTTAGAGTATATTCGCATGTGAAGAATATCGAGATTAGCTATTATTTTGATTATTTAAGTTTTCACAAATGATACCATAAAATCATAACATAAAATTTGATGCAGTAATCTAGTACCTTGTTAATTAGATAAATAGTTACTAGCTTACATACCAAATAAGTTCAAAATAGCACATTCTTAAACATATACAAAACACATTCATAATCCTAAAAATCATCAGCATCAGCTGCAACTTCTTTGAGTATGTTGATAAGGTTTTTGGCACATTCAACCATCTCTTGACTCTTAGCTTTGACAACAACATTATGATCTTTCAAATTCTTAAAAGTGGTTATCATCTCTTCATACTTCGCTTCAGCATCAGCATTATATTCTTTGTAAATCTTAAATTCAGCTATCGCCTCTTCACACGTTGCTTCCAAATTAGCATTATCATCTTCGATCCTCTTGAAACGCGCTTTCATATCTTCATACTCACATTCATACTCTAGAAGTTGTTCAATCATTCTCTTCCTCTTATCAATCAACTCTTGTTTCTCTCTAAAATTTTCTTCTATTGGGAAAGTCTTTCCCGGATCACAAGCAATTACATTCTCTTGAAATGGTCTATCATGTCTTTAAATAAAGAATCCTGCAAATTAGGACAATTCGAAGTGCATGTACCATCTTGACACAAAGAACACGGCATTTCGTAAATGATTGTGATGATTGATAATCTAATTGATCTAAATATTAATTGACTGAAATATCACAGTACAAGTTAAAGGTAAATTTCAAAAATGAAATGGTGTTTTTATATTTAGTGTAGACAGCTGTATTATTTATTGACAATTTGAATTGGTGTATAGTGTGAATAATCCAAAGTCACTGTAAGAATTGGTGTTTGCAAATGGGTTATCTGTGGCCACTAAGAGTTAGTGTATACTTTTGGATGTGAATCTAAAGTGGATTTCTAAAATAGTAGAGTATCAGTGTAGTTTTTTTGCATCTCAGTGAGCCAATATTTTTATCAAACCTGAAATCATGGCCTATGCATTTTACTTTTTTTGACTGTTTTTTTGAACTCTAGCATTTGGCTATTTTTTTTACACCTGTTTAAAGGTAAGGATGTCAGTTGCTTTTGGGAAATGGTTTGTGTATTTTTAAGTGACCTGATGTGCATAATGTACCATAAATTAAATCCTTGCTAGTTAAATCACATTTAAATCAATTTAATAATCTTCAACAATCTGTAGACATAGTATATGTGCCTATTTATACACATGAGCTAATGCTAGAGTTAAGATTAAATACATATTTTCCATTCTCATCAGCAACAATGTACTAACAACTTTGTGATAGTCAATAACGTTTTTGAAAGTTTATATAGCTAATGCTAATGGCAGCCCTGTGACCTTAGAAAACATGTAGTAACAACACGTTTATATTATTTGGCCTTCAGCACTAGCAGTACTAACATGTAATAGCTGTTTTTTAAGTATTTATTCGGAAACCTTAGACAACATATAGTAACAACACGTTTATATTATATGGTCTTCAGCACTAGCAGTCCTTACTTGAACAAGCAGTTTTTTATTCTATAGTGTGACAGTTGTAATATACAAGAGGGACCTAGAATGACAAACATATAAACCTTTTTACCCCACACACCACTTATCCTTTTATGGTCCCAACCACACATCAGTTATCCTTATCGTCCCAATAATCAACATCCTCACATTCCTTCTTATACCCTAGGCCACTTTCATCGAAGAATCCAAATAAAAAAAATCGTTGTCCTTTTCTTCTTTTTTAGAAACAAATTCAGGTTTGTTGTACTCCCCCGTATGTACTTTGTTACCTTATTCGTTCATATATTTATAGAGTACATGAATATAAATAATCGTAGCTTTTATATTTTATATTCTATTATTAAATATTTATTTAAATAAAAGTTATTGAAATTGTTATTAGGGTTTATGTTTTATAGGTATGGTCAAGATACCCTTAAAGTCTAGTGGTTGATTCTAATTGTTATTAGAGTTTATGTTTTATAGGACATGGCGGAAACCAAAGAAGTCATATTTAAAATTCACCACAACGGAAATTTGAATTTCACCACTCCGCTATGTAGGCGGTCGCTTTGTCGATGTCTCGGTGTTTTAGCTCCACCGGGTGCATTTACCAGGTGCTTGATCATGTTTTCAATGATATTGGAGGGAAAAATAGGATTTATTTTATGGTGCACCAAATAAGGCACTCGAAGATGGTTTAACATTGTTGCACACAGACAATGACGTTCGACGAATGTATGACCTTGCGGATGAGAATGGATCCATGGACGTCTACATTGTGCACAAGCTACCGGCTTTGTCACAATTTTATTTCAAAAACATGGTATGGCAGGAAGAGGACGCTAGCATTCGGTGCGGTAGTGCAACACCTTTCACAAGAAGGAAGCTAACAAAGCGTGTTTCTATCACGAAAACTGAAAGAGGGTTCAAGATCATAGAAAAAAGAGGGTAGTGCACAAGGAAATGAAATACTGTTGCAACAAAATCACTCAGACATTTCTTTTAGCCAATAAGAATAAGGTTACAACCAATCATATCGCAACACAACACAACACATGCCTCAGATGCATGGTTGCACCTGTTATGAATGTTTGTTTCCTTTAAAAAAATATGAGTTTATGCTTCCAACGATGCGATAGAACTTCTATGCCCAAATTAGTGCTGTTAGATTTATGCTGTTAAGTCTATCATTTATGATCATATGGTTAAGAATTATGGTTGCCCGATCGTACAAGAAGTATTGCCCAATTATGGCATTTAGTTGCCCATATTGCAAATTGGATGATGGCCTGAGGTACAAACGAAATTGCCCAATAACATAAACTAGATTGTCAGAATTTTCGTGTCTACATAGTAGATGACGATAACGGTTACGTTTGCTGATTAGAATAGCACAATTGAGGATAAATACGCCCAAAACATACTAACAACTGCTATAAGAGTTAAAACTGTTGCTTTGAAAGTACAAATTAGTTTCGATTCAATTGGGGATAAAAAAAATAAAGAGTTACAACTGCTAGCGCCAAACATAGTTTAGACCCACACACAGCATAATTCACAACACCTAACAATCTGTTGCAATCAATTTCGAAATAAACATCAATGGTGCCCAAGTCTTCTGCTGCAACCCACAACATGGTTGCGTTTTTGGAAAAACTAAAGGAGGCTACAGGGTTTGAAAAAATTCTCAAGTATGTGCATATGTAAATACGAAACCACTGCTACAGTATACGCAACCACTGCTAGTGTCGCTGAAACCACCGCTAGTTTCGACGCAAATATCAACTTTGTTTGTGTTTTCCAAATCATTTATATTAAAAAATTCCCTAAAGTACAAAATGGTTTTTGCGAATTAAAAGGTTGACTCGTTGCAGTTCAAATTTTAAAAGTGAAATTTAAAGCGTCGATATGAATGTTTTACTTCAGTTTGTCAAACGTGCATAAGCAACATTTCCAAAAGCAACAACAGATGTGGAAGCTACATTTTATCAAAAAAAAAGTATATACAGACATAGCAAACTTTCTGTACAAAAAAAGATAATAAACCAATAAATTTAAACTGTTTATAATTACGGATAAGGCTTATCCAAATACCAAAAAAGGAGAGAAAATCTGCAAGTAAATATTGACGTTCCTTCCCTAGAAATTTTATGACAAATCTAGCAGGAAAAATAGATGCCCAGGGTAGGAGCCAAGGCACGTGCCTACCCACAAAACAGTAAATGAAAATTAATGATAGCGCGTGCAAGAACAGTAAAATCCTCGCTATAAATAGGCGAGGTAAATAAAAGGGAAAGTACATAAAAAATAAAAAAACAACCATTCCTCCACCAACAAAAATAGTTCGACCTGTACATCAGGCAACAAATAAATTTTAGAAAAACCAAAGAGAAGTTGAAGATGTTATTCAGAAAAAGAACACGATGGTACACAATACTGTAGCCACCTGAAAAATTTCACTATTTTAATCTTCATATTAACGAACTAGATTGTTTATCAAAAATTTATTTGATCTAAATTGAGCATTTTAGCATGTACATTTCATTTTATTGCATAAAAATTTATGCCTGTCCGATTAGTCTTATTTAACTATGCCTGATATTTACTGATAACTAAATCAGTCTCACAAGAAAACTTTCTTGTCTTACGAGTCCGCACGCGTACCAGTATAATAAAAGAAAACATGGGAAATAAAAACGAACTAATAAAAATCAAAAATTTCATCATCGTATCAGTTTATTCAAAACGTGTCTAGAAATATAAGTATTATATTTTTCCCGTTAGGGATTATACTGTTACGAACTAAACATCGGGATACAAAATACACACAATACCAAATAAATACACACTACACTTGACAAATAATAAAAATTAAAAACAAATCCTACCCTTATCCCCACATGTTAGGTCACTAGTTTTACAAACACAAGTAATATAGAAAGGAGATGAGGCGATTGAACAAGATCTAACACACACACACAAACAATAATAAGACCGGTTATGCGTAGGTGAATGTGAAAGAGAAAACTTTAACAACCAACCTCAAATGAGGGTTTACAAAGATGTTATAGGAGGAAGCTAGGGCAACACTCCTAGTTCCCATCCTTTCTTATGTGGGCTTGGGCCTAAGCTTATGGGCCTTCTACATAAGCTAGACCTTAAACAAACATAAAGGCCATAATAAAGCTACCTATTACATATGAAATATAAATACTTGAAATCTTGTTTAGGAGTGATTCCAACAATCTCCCCTCAAGTGTATATGAATGTAAACGGTGAAGGCATTGATGTAATAGTAGCTCGACGTCTTCGACATTCTTCTTTCTTGTGAGAGGAATCGCTTGATTCGAACAATCTCCCAGTGTAGAGATAGTTATCTTTGAGCAGTTATGCTTTGACGTCATCTTTAACTTTGTTCTTTGATCATTGTTCTTTGTGGTGAAAGTGATAGTATGTTGTTATCGCATCGACCGCCTCAGTTCGCTTTCACGCTCCAGTGTCTCTACGTCATTCTTCAACATGCTCACACGCTCTTTGATGTTGAAAATCAATATCGATGAAGTTCTTTAAGTCTTTGACTTTGTAGATTCTTTGATTTGATGAAGAATCATTCGACGGTTGTGTTGCTTTTGAATATAACTTCCATTAGTGATGATGTTGGCGTGAGCATGAGAAGAATCAAGACGATCATCCCGCCTGGAGCTTCCATAAGAAGAAAACATTTCAAACGGTTAGTAATAAGCGGTTTCCGACTTACAAGTTTGAACTTGAGAGTGTTAACAAAGATAGTGTGAAAACACAACTCTAATTCTTACAAAGGCCGTTCTCGAACCTGAGTCCCACAAGTGAGATAACGCGATGTACCAAGTACATCTGATTCGATGAGTCGCCGAGGTACATCAAGCATCACCTCACGATCAGACCGTTTGAGACACACCGCGTAATCCACGGGAGTTACCGAAGTGACTTCTTTGTCGTGGTCGTTTGATGTTGACCCGGCGGAGTTTCCATTCAATCACTAAGGATCGCAGATGTGAACCTCTCATAAATGTTCTCGACAGTTGCTAAGATCGTGAAGGACTCGATATGAACCATCGATAATCTTATTTGTTGATCATCAAGTGATTAAATGTCAAGTGTTCCTAAGAGATCTTTTGATGAATCTCGTAGCTCTAGACTCAATAGTGCGTTTTGGTTTTCTGGCGGAGACTAGGAGAGGTCTCCTTCTTCAATACCGCGATCTCTAAGAGAAAGCCAATAGTTTACGTAGGGTTCCCTGTGAGAATGAAACAAGCTTCTGTTGAGAGAAACTTGAGTGGCTAAGAAGGTTTAGTGCGTGCGTCACTGGGTCCATGACGACTTTTAATCTTCAATACCGGTGTCTGTAACACCCCGACCCGACAAGGGTAAAGATATCACAATACGGTTTCATATCAGAACCTTAACTAATGTACAATAGCGGAAGCCTTTACAAAAACTTACAAAAGATAGTATAAATAACTTAACATTCAAAATAAATCTAAGATCTCTATGGTCAAGTCTTGCTCTCGTCTATACTCTCAAACCCAGATCAGCTATCCCATAAGCTCATCTTGAATGCTAAATACCTGCCGCAGGAAAAGAAAAGTGCGGCTGAGCTTACAAAGCCCAGTGAACGGATATAACAGAAACAAAAAATAAAACAAAACAAATATACGAATAACGAAATAAAATGAGATAATGACGAGGGATCTTTCAGGATTCTGCGGAAGCACAAATATACAGAAATCCAAACAACCACATAACAGTTTATACATCACATAGCACATTAATGACACGAACATAAAAACATCAGAACAATCAAACATTCAACATATCAAAATAACAGATTACATATAAGCCAAACGGAAAGTCTAATGACTAACGGAAACACTTCCTAGTAATTAAACATGGCATTCAGCAGATTAATTAACCTTCACTTAACACATTTAAAACATTAAAGCGAATGAAATAGCGATCAAATCATGGCAGTCACACAAACAAATAGAAACATAGCAGACAAACTATAATTAACAAGACCAAACGAAACATAGCATAACCATTAACAATTATCAAAACAACTTTCATAAAATAAACCAGTTCTCAGATCAAATCCTAACATCAGCAAAGTTAAGCATGGCAGATCACATAAGAAATAAAATACTAACGTATAAGCAAAGTTCTCAAAATTAACTGATCAAACTATACATACTAAACTTATAGAATACTCACTATTACACTAACACATTCATCCCAGGTCAAAGAATTCACATAACAATAAACTAACATGACATCAGATTTCAGCATACGAATCATACTTAAAACATATTAATCAGCTCTTAGCATAGCAGACGGTAGTCACATAAGCATACAAAAGCATAAACACATATAATAGCATATAATACGCCTTGCACATAATCATAAACCTTTAACATACCAAAACATAATCAGAATACTTATCATATAATTAGCAAATACAGATTTAGTTAACTACCTCGAGCCCAGAACATATCATATCAAAATCATCATACATATGCATGAATCATCTTAGCAAATAATTTGGAGTAGCTAGCTCCCAGAAGTTGTGAAGACGCGTGTGCACACGACATCATTCACCGGACAAATCATATCGGATAATGATCGGATCTAGGATGCATCCATACGCCCACGCATGATATTGGCCATAACATATACTTGAGCTCATAATGACATGAGATAAGGGACGTGGCGAACATCACTCTCATCGCCTAGAGTCATATCGAGGTGCATCAACGATACGGACATGGAACCCCATGACTAGTTATTATTTGGCTCGGTGTCAAACTAACTTAGGTCAAACAAATTGTCATAAATGACACAGATCATACTTCATCTTAAAGATTTCATATAACTTATCAGATAACATCTTATCATAAGGTTCATATTCAAATATAGTAAGGTTCAACAATTACACATATCAAAGTCTTCCTAACATAAAGTTCAAATCAGATCTTGCATGGTTCAATAAAACATAACTTCAGATAAACAACAAATCACACAATCAGGAAAAAGGTTCATAGCAATGGCATTGGAAATCCTAATAAGCATAAGAGAATGACAAAGAAGGGAAACATGAGGGACCTTTACTGAAAAGGTCAGAATATCCGTACCTTAAAGCAATGAGAGAAAAGAAACGAATGTAGGAATATGAAGAAGTAACGTCGCGTCTCCCTCAACGAATCTACACGGATTATGATTATTTAATACTTATTAGTATAACGGATTAATCTCATTAATACTTTTAGGGTTGTCGATTATTCCCATTTTAGTGATGATTTAAATCACAACATTTTAAGGTATTCCTCATTAATTCATCAACTTCTTATTTAGGTTCTAGGGTTTCCATACTTTTAATATTACTTAATACGCATTCAATTAACATGTTACTTCCTTTAATGATTTCCACTTTGACCTAGAACGTACGAAAACTCAAACGGAAATTAACTCTAACTCACGCGTGTCCTTACGTCATTTATTTACACATGTTGACCCATAATTACCCAAAATTACATGTTGCACCTTTAACATCTTTAATTATACGATCTAACCTTCTATTATCATATTTTACACTTTTAGTCCAAAGGTTTTAGAATTTACAAAACATACCCTTTTAGGTTAAATACAATTCGAATGGCCCCTTTAAATATCCAAAATTACACGTTTAACCCCCACACTTATTTTATACGTTTAGTACATGTATTTTACTGTTTTACAAAAATAACCTTTAAGTTTCAATATTTACAAAACCAACCTAAACCTTTTATTTAGAACCGAATAATGTACAATTCAAGTACAAGCCCTAACCCTAGATGTAACCCCTCATTAATCCCTCATTACCACTGCATTAATGAACCTTAATGATAACAAGAAAACCCTAGTTTCATAAACCCTAATCGTCCCTTTTTAAATCTTTCCTTTTTATGCGTTTTCGAACAAGATAAACCCAAGACAATTCACACAAGCTTCGAATTCATGATTATGCATTTTATTCAGGTCTTATAACATGTAATAGCTTCTGTAAAAATCAATTCATGATCTCTAAAAATATTATAAGCTCATTCGTTAATTATATACGCTTTTAGGGTTTTAAGTTTCAAATAATTTCATACGACTTATAAATCATGCATGGCTAATTTTTATGTGTTATATACGACTTATAGGACTGAATTCAACATTAGAAACATACCCTTGATGGGCTTGAATCGTTGGAACAAAAGAAGCACAAAACCTCTCTTTGTCGAAACCCTAATTCTCTCAAACACTCACCACGACTACAACAGCAACTTAGGAACTCGATCACTATTTTTCCCACCTTGTTTACCTCCAAAATTGTCCAAGAAAATTGGTCTCAAGCTCTGGAAACTAGAAGTCGAATTGTTAAGGGTTTTGGAGTCGGTTTGTATATAATCGCTAGTTAGGGTTGTTAAAGAACCGTACATGTGTTTTTATATGGTTTTATAATTTTTCTTGTGGGCTTTATAATGTATTGGACTTAAAATAAATGGACTCTAAATTATATAAATTATATTGGGCTTTTATTTAGTTTTATTTCTTTTATTAAACTAATTAAATATTTTCGGCTAATATGTAAAATACAAAACTAATTTTTATAAAATCATAAACTATAAAAATTACCTTTACAAAGTGTTTAATATTTATTTAGATCATGTGGGATATTTCTTAAAATTTTCTGAATTTACATAGCTTATTTGGTATTCTTTTGAATTAATTATTTATACTTTTTGATTTTGAGGGTATTTTGGTCTTTTTGTGAATTTTAGAAATTCAGGTATTACAATTCTTCCCCTCTAAAAGAAAATTTCGTCCTCGAAATTGGACAAGACGAATGTAGAGTAAAACTAATCGAATTCGAACTTCTAGGAATATAACGAACGTTAATCTTATCTCGAAACAAATGAATTTCTTATCAGAATATTTGAACTCATACTTATTCAGAAATTAAATCAATAGTCAACTACTTATAATAGATAATTATATACTTATCAAGTAATGGCGGAGAACAGATGAGACGCAGAAAATGAAACGACAAATTCTAACTTATTCAGATATCTAATGATGAGGACATCAAATGCATAGACGGAATAAATACTATCGGCCTCTATAGTCGCAGAAGTATGTGGAGACATATAAGCTTAAGGCAGTCATAGCAATCTATAGGTTTGTACAGATCATAACACTTCCGATTTCAAACGTACAAAACTTACACGAAACAGTAATCGACGAAATCTCACAAATAGGTACGGAATTTCAAACGAACATGAGAAACACCAAATAACAGATACAAATCAAAGTCCATACACACATCAATCACAGGCATTTCCCAGACGTCGTATACCTTCAATAAGTTCAGATTATATGATCTCGGTATTATTACGTTGATCAGGCGTCATAATACTTGCATCACATAACAAGTTCTTATTGTCATTATATTCGGTCTCGGGTCATGACAAAACACATAACTAATATCATAACAAAGCATACCACATACAGATAATACACAGATAGCAAGTAACATACTATAACAAACCAGATACACATGAGTATACCATCATGATGGCCATACTTCAAGCGGTAATTAAACAACATCATTAAGAAGAAACATAGCAGACGAAACTTATGAGGACTAACGGAAACTTAACGAATCTAGTAGAAGCAACAACAGACAGGAACTATACTTTCAAAATTTTGTTTTATTTCCATTAACCAAACAAAATTTGCAGAATCGTCTTAAGATGAACTTCCAAAACAAAACCTAATAATCCCAGATTCAAACGTCAAAATGAAAACAAAAGGATCTAAACTCAAAATCCAATGTCAGAAATTCCTCAAAAGGAGAACAACTAATCAGGAGCGCAAATCTCTATTCTTGTATCGAATTAAACCTCCTAGTAGCCGTAGATTCTAAATCCGAGTCTACCTCGTATTCTTCCTCATGACTTATTACTGACGATCCAGAAAGAAAAGCTGAGATATACCAGAATGCTAAACGATAAAACTTCACGATTCACACCGAGTTTCGAACAAATCAGAGAAAGGCGATACGGATCAAAATCACTTAACAGAATATCAAACCGTCTCGAAACGCATGACAAACGAATCAGAGTGACATAAGTTACGCCCAAATCATATGAAGTAGATGAATCTTCTCAGCCACCGGTTGAATCATGTCTTCGCCGTTGCGTCTTTGGTTGACTCGTCCGGCTTCCTCCAAAGAACATCCCGATGTCTCCAAAGAAGACGGCAATCGAGTGTGGCTTCGCTTCATGAACCTCTCCAAAGACAGGACACTGCAAAGAACGTAGGGTCGGCACCATCTTCTTCGCTCCATGGGTAGTCTCCATCTAACGATCGACAAACGGACGAGCGAAAACAAATAACAAAATTCGATGCGAACGGAGGAGGCCAAATCGGTGAAGGCAAAAGGATATCAAGTCAAATCGAACGACCATCAAAAGGAATCGAAAGATATCCGAAGCACGGAAACCTAATGTCTACCCAATCCTCACAGGTCATAGCCTAAGCTCTAAGGGTCCTAAAACCTAGGGCTCTGATACCATAAATTGTAACACCCCGACCCGACAAGGGTAAAGATATCACAATACGGTTTCATATCAGAACCTTAACTAATGTACAATAGCGAAAGCCTTTACAAAAACTTACAAAAGATAGTATAAATAACTTAACATTCAAAATAAATCTAAGATCTCTATGGTCAAGTCTTGCTCTCGTCTATACTCTCAAACCGGATCGCCTATCCCATAAGCTCATCTTGAATGCTAAATACCGCCGCAGAAAAGAAAAGTGCTTGGTGAGCTTACAAAGCCCAAGTGAACGGATATAATGAAACAAAACTAAAACAAAACAAATATACGAATAACGAAATAAAATGAGATAATGACGAGGATCTTTCGTGATTCTCATGGAAGCACAAATATACGTAAATCCAAACAACCACATAACAGTTTATACATCACATAGCACATTAATGACACGAACATAAAAACATCAGAACAATCAAACATTCAACATATCAAAATAACAGATTACATATAAGCCAAACGGAAAGTCTAATGACTAACGGAAACACTTCCTAGTAATTAAACATGGCATTCAGCAGATTAATTAACCTTCACTTAACACATTTAAAACATTAAAGCAGCAGCGGAAATAGCAGTCCAAATCATGGCAGTCACACAAACAAATAGAAACATAGCAGACAAACTATAATTAACAAGACCAAACGAAACATAGCATAACCATTAACAATTATCAAAACAACTTTCATAAAATAAACCAGTTCTCAGATCAAATCCTAACATTAGCAAAGTTAAGCATGGCAGATCACATAAGAAATAAAATACTAACGTATAAGCAAAGTTCCCAAAATTAACTGATCAAACTATACATACTAAACTTATAGAATACTCACTATTACACTAACACATTCATCCCACAGTCCAAAGAATTCACATAACAATAAACTAACATGACATCAGATTTCAGCATACGAATCATACTTAAAACATATTAATCAGCTCTTAGCATAGCAGACGGTAGTCACATAAGCATACAAAAGCATAAACACATATAATAGCATATAATACGCCTTGCACATAATCATAAACCTTTAACATACCAAAAAATAATCAGAATACTTATCATATAATTAGCAAATACAGATTTAGTTAACTACCTCGAGCCCAGAACATATCATATCAAAATCATCATACATATGCATGAATCATCTTAGCAAATAATTTGGAGTAGCTAGCTCCCGAAGTTGTGAAGACGCGTATTGCACACGACATCATTCACCGACAAATCATATCGGATAATGGATCGGATCTAGGATGCATCCATCGCCCCACGATGATATTGGCCATAACATATACTTGAGCTCATAATGAGATACAGATAAGGACGTGGCGTAACATCACTCTATCGCCCTAGAGTCATATCGAGGTGCATCAACGATACGGACATGGAACCCCATGACTAGTTATTATTTGGCTCGGTGTCAAACTAACTTAGGTCAAACAAATTGTCATAAATGACACAGATCATACTTCATCTTAAAGATTTCATATAACTTATCGATAACATCTTATCATAAGGTTCATATTCAAATATAGTAAGGTTCAACAATTACACATATCAAAGTCTTCCTAACATAAAGTTCAAATCGATCTTGCATGGTTCAATAAAACATAACTCGGATAAACAACAAATCACACAATCAGGAAAAAGGTTCATAGCAATGGCATTGGAAATCCTAATAAGCATAAGAGAATGACAAAGAAGGGAAACATGAGGGACCTTTACTGAAAAGGTCAGAATATCCGTACCTTAAAGCAATGAGAGAAAAGAAACGAATGTAGGAATATGAAGAAGTAACGTCGCGTCTCCCTCAACGAATCTACACGGATTATGATTATTTAATACTTATTAGTATAACGGATTAATCTCATTAATACTTTTAGGGTTGTCAGATTATTCCCATTTTTAGTGACAGACGAAATCACAACATTTTAAGGTATTCCTCATTAATTCATCAACTTCTTATTTAGGTTCTAGGGTTTCCATACTTTTAATATTACTTAATACGCATTCAATTAACATGTTACTTCCTTTAATGATTTCCACTTTGACCTAGAACGTACGAAAACTCAAACGGAAATTAACTCTAACTCACGCGTGTCCTTACGTCATTTATTTACACATGTTGACCCATAATTACCCAAAATTACATGTTGCACCTTTAACATCTTTAATTATACGATCTAACCTTCTATTATCATATTTTACACTTTTAGTCCAAAGGTTTTAGAATTTACAAAACATACCCTTTTAGGTTAAATACAATTCGAATGGCCCCTTTAAATATCCAAAATTACACGTTTAACCCCCACACTTATTTTATACGTTTAGTACATGTATTTTACTGTTTTACAAAAATAACCTTTAAGTTTCAATATTTACAAAACCAACCCAAACCTTTTATTTAGAACCGAATAATGTACAATTCAAGTACAAGCCCTAACCCTAGATGTAACCCCTCATTAATCCCTCATTACCACTGCATTAATGAACCTTAATGATAACAAGAAAACCCTAGTTTCATAAACCCTAATCGTCCCTTTTTAAATCTTTCCTTTTTATGCGTTTTCGAACAAGAAAAACCCAAGACAATTCACACAAGCTTCGAATTCATGATTATGCATTTTATTCAGGTCTTATAACATGTAATAGCTTCTGTAAAAATCAATTCATGATCTCTAAAATATTATAAGCTCATTCGTTAATTATATACGCTTTTAGGGTTTTAAGTTTCAAATAATTTCATACGACTTATAAATCATGCATGGCTAATTTTTATGTGTTATATACGACTTATAGGACTGAATTCAACATTAGAAACATACCCTTGATGAGCTTGAATCGTTGGAACAAAAGAAGCACAAAACCTCTCTTTGTCGAAACCCTAATTCTCTCAAAAACTCACCACGACTACAACAGCAACTTAGGAACTCGATCACTATTTTTCCCACCTTGTTTACCTCCAAACTTGTCCAAGAAAATTGGTCTCAAGCTCTGGAAACTATAAGTCGAATTGTTAAGGGTTTTGGAGTCGGTTTGTATATAATCGCTAGTTAGGGTTGTTAAAGAACCGTACATGTGTTTTTATATGGTTTTATAATTTTTCTTGTGGGCTTTATAATGTATTGGACTTAAAATAAATGGACTCTAAATTATATAAATTATATTGGGCTTTTATTTAGTTTTATTTCTTTTATTAAACTAATTAAATATTTTCGGCTAATATGTAAAATACAAAACTAATTTTTATAAAATCATAAACTATAAAAATTACCTTTACAAAGTGTTTAATATTTATTTAGATCATGTGGGATATTTCTTAAAATTTTCTGAATTTACATAGCTTATTTGGTATTCTTTTGAATTAATTATTTATACTTTTTGATTTTGAGGGTATTTTGGTCTTTTTGTGAATTTTAGAAATTCAGGTATTACAGTGTCACTAAGTGACAGCCAGTAGCATATGAATTGAACCCGGTGTCTGCCCTAAGTTGAATAATCTGGAGGGCTGTTTCTTTTCTCCCTTTACTTTACATTTCTTTTTGATTCTTCAACTCCTTCTTTCTCCAATTCTCATTTTCTCCTTTTTTTTTACAATCATTCCTAAGGACTTCTAACACTAACTAATGGTAGTGTCCTTGGGTAGATCCCTCTAGCTCTGGCGGATCATAGGACGGTTATTCCTAACCTTAGTCACCTTATAACTCCATGACTAACCTATGTTGCCATTAAAACCACGTTTGTGAAAAATCTCTCAAATGGTTTGTGAATGAAAACATGTTTGAACCATCGTGAGAGATGATGTTTTGCATAATACTCCCCTCCACATGTGCTTAAGAATATTAATGGTTTAAATGCACGGTGAGGAAAAAGCACTTTTTGAATTGATCCATCAAGATAGACAATCCCCGCGAGACACGGTTACGTTGCATAGTTAAAGAGTTACATTGTCGACTTTTAGGTGACAACTAGCTCTAATAACTACCTTGAAGGTGTAGACAAACCTCGAAAGGTTGTCATACCGTCGAGTTCATGTCTATCAAGAGTTTCTCGAATGGTACTTTCTACTTGGACAAGTCCTTTGCGAGATACGTTTACATTACTAGCGAGCTAGCTTGAAATTATTACCCGTCCGGACAAGTCTTTTCGAGTTACAAACAGTTTAGTACCGTCAATTCGTTGGTTAAGTCCGAGGTACATGATTCATTTGCATTTTGCACAACATATTTCTTATCACATAAATTTTCTCCCCTCAAAATGGCATAAAAATGTTATTTTTGAACGGTTGACAATAAATATGACCATTTCGAGTGTTATGGGAAGATGACCACTATGAACAATTTGTGAACAAAGTTTTAATTCAAATACTCCCCTCAACTAGTGATATAAACTGTTGAGGTTTTGAAAAATCATATGGGAAGTACTTGTGTTTTGAGCAAAACCTTGAAAATGAAAGTTTTGATAGGTTTTACTCAAAAATAAGAAGCTTTCGCTCCTTTTATAAGGATTGTGGCGAGGCGTACCACGTGGTCCTTTCTTGACAATTACGGGTTGTACATCGTTATGTGTGCACAAGCCATAGACATATTATATCATGCATCCAAATATATAGAGACAAGAAACAATTCAAGGAGTACCAGGAGTCCGGTGATTTTCTAGGAATGCAAACAGGCGTTGAAAGCCGGTAATGTTCATCTGGGTCGACCACCAACAAAGCTCTCCAATCGTCGAATCGATCCCTTCGAACAACCTTTCATCAATCATTCGATGATCCTTCTCACATCCCTTCGTCCTTAGAGTTCCATCGCTTTGGGTTCCCAATCTTTTCATGTATATCCTTCAACCGATAAGCCAATCCATCCCGACCGACTTCAAAGTGTGATCCCCAAATTTGTGAAGATCGTCACACGCCATTAAGTAGTTTCGTTGAAGTTCACTGCGGTAAACGACGCCAAAGGTTTCTTGATGAGCGTAAGTTGTGTAAGCTGGTTGATGTCGGGAAGATCAAGCGTGGTGGAGTGAAGTTTACACGTTTCGATATGATTCAACGGCAAGTCAAGATCTTCAACACGTTCTTTGATGACAATGCGTCGATGAAGATGAGCGGTGACTTGATGAATTCACGTTGTACTTGGCTTGAAATTGTCTCATGCGACCTTGAACTTTGGCAAGGTACATGTCTTCAATATCGTTGATGTTCAAATTCTCAAAGTCAACTTCGAGAGAATGCATAGTCCCTTTCGTCTTGTCTTTTGACCACAATCTTCTTGAGAAAAGTGTAGTCCCATTTAGACGATAGACCAACATGTTGGATGGCCACGATACTTTTAGTCTTGAACACCGCATGTTGAGACTTCGGACCAAGCGACACGTAGTAGATTCGTCGGCGTTCCGCCAATGGTGAATCCCATACATTGTATCTTGGTCATATGCTACCACTTTGTCGAGAACATGTGGGTAGCACGTTCCTCGATGGCTATACAATCGAGTATATGGCGCGAGGAATGGAAGTGTCGAGATGTAGCGTATTTCCTTGAACCATCGCCACCGTGTTGAAGAAAATCTAAGTCTTTGTTGAAGAAATGTCAGAAGGGAATCCTAGGTCGATCAGTTGGCCAATGGTAGGTAGAGGTCGAGACCGTCGGTGTAATATGGAGGATTGGCCCGTTTGGTGAAGTCGATGTTTGCTTATGGGTTGAGCCAATCCATGTTATTAGACATGGCTCGAGCAATGTTTTCAAGGTGATATTCAATCTCGATTGCACTTTCCGAGCTATCTTTCAAAAGTAGGAATGCTTCATTCTTGATGCGCTTCAATTAAGATTTCGTCATCTTCTTCACGAAACCTTTCTTGCAAAATCTTTGCATGCTCCAAGGTACTACCGCTCACCAATTCTTGACCTTCTTCGGTAGGAGTGTTGTTAACAAGTGTAGCAAACCATTCAAATTCTTCGCTTTATCGTCATCTAGCCATGATATGACGCCAAGATGAAGCGTCTTCTTCTTCTTTTTCAAGGCTTAGATGATGATCTTGGTTTCGTCCTTGTTTGGGAGAGGTGGGTTGTTGTAGGGGCTCAAGGACCTCTTCATCGTCACCACCCGTATACTCAAAGTAATCACCGTTTTTGAGACAGGGGTGGTAACTCGGAATCGTCCCGAGGTTTATCAAGAGAAGACCGAGGTGGAGGAGACTTCGTTGAGAAGAAGTCCGTTGTAGAGGAGGTGGCATCAAGAAGATTCACCGATTGCTTCCGACGTTTAGATGCGAGTCCTTGTCCTTATCATCGCCATCTCTTGGCCGTTTGGGTTGATCGGTGACTCCTTGCATGATGATCCGAGTTGAAAAGCAAGTAGACCTTGAAAATTTAGCTTCATCCAAGTAAACATTCCGGATCGCTTTGACATTTGCATCACTAGTTTAGCGATTAACTCGTATTCGAGAGATCGACTTCTTTGGCCATTGTATGTTTAACCAATGCAACGATGTTAGGGGTGAGTTGTCCGAAAATACTTCTCTAGTCACACCGGGACAAGGTTTAGAAGAAACTTGTGGGTATGATCTCTTGTTGTCTTCTCCGGCCTTTTGGACTTTAGGAACGATATCCGAAGGTACTTGTTAGTGTAACCTTGATCATTTTGTTCAGCCTCTTACGATGACTCTTCATGAACTTCGAACAAATTCCTTTCTTTTCGCATCTTGTCTTTCTCATCATTTAAGCATCAGATTTGGTCAGAAACCAATTCGGTTTTCGTAAAGTATGTCCTTCTTTCGACTTGTTGGATGACTTTCACAATTCTTTCATGAGTCCGAGAAACCAAGAGCGAGGTGGTTTCTTCACTGATTTGGATGATGATCCGGTTGACTTCTTTGATGGTGTGGTGATGAATGAGATGAAGAGTCGATGATGAGGAGACATGAGGAGGTTCGGGGTCCTTAGGCGGTTCGAAGTTTCCTTCGTGAATGTGGGACTTCGAAGCAACTTGTCATAATCATCATCTTTATCTTTCTCGAGACTTCTCGTTTCGGTTTCTCAAAATCATATACAATAGTATCCTCTGCAGCTTTTGTTGTTGCACAAGAGTGGTGGCACCAGCTCCCTTATCGGGTTGATTAACCGCATCGGGAGTTGGTGAAGATTGAGCTGCACCACTTGACCCACGGGGCCACCCATTTGGTCTTTAGCAAATTCTTTAGCCTTTTGAAGATGTCGACAATTTTAAACTTCTTCTGTATGATTTATCCAGTTGCTCTTCTTCTTCTTGAGCTCTCATCATAGGGTACAATTGTTGAGTCTTCCTTTTTCTTGGACAATGGAGGACTTTGAGGTTTTGCTCTTGAGGCGGGTGCATCGGTTGCGATTAAGAGTAATGAAACTCTTCATACAGACAAGATCTTGAGCTCTCGTCCACAAGCTTTCTTTGTGGTTCAAGTGTGGGAATAGGTTCGACTTCCTTTACGGAACAATCCTTTTAGAAGGAGGATTCCTTTTAGGAAGCTTCCTTTGACTCACGATACTTGTTGCGCTTCTGATTCCTCTTCGGTTCTCCTTACAGGTGTACCGAATATTTTTCGTCGAGATGACCAACTTTGCCTTGTCTAACCGCTTCAAATACCTTTTATGCGTTTCGAGCTTTCGACATCTTCGATTAGAAGGAAATCGCAACACAAACACCTTGTTTCTTTGTAGACGATTCCTTGATTCTAACAGATAGAATAGGTTCCGTCAACATATCGTGATTGTCGGGGTCATTGAGCCTCTTGGGAATATCGGGATGAAGTCCAAGTGCTCTCGGATCAACAGTTTAGTATATCCGATGTAGGGAATCTTTGAGCCAAGCTTGTTGAGAAATGACATCATGTCATCCCAAATCGAGCTTCGATAGCGATGTGTTTCATGTTGACCAATGCCCAAAATATTGCGGTTCCATGAGCTTAGGATGCTCATAGCCTTTATCACGACCGAAGCAGACTTGGTGATGATCATGTAGAGAGTTCTCCATGGTTGAGGAATACTCTTAAGCTCTACGTGAGAATGCTTGGTGATTACTCCGTATCCTCGTCATAACCGATATCGATTAAGAATTGGAGAGTGAGCTCTTCAACGGTGTGGCATATAGTTTGGTTGGATCAACTTTAGGAATTAGGAGAACAGCCCTTAAGTCTGCAGTGTAATGGTGACTTGTTTGTGATTCGAGTCACCGTCACGTGATTCGTCCTTTGACCCTTTCCATAGTGTTCCGAGCTGTTGGATATAGATCTCGGGGCGATTGCGAGTGAGTGAGCATATTACGACACGGATGAGTCCTCGAATATCAATAGCAATTAAACACGAAGATTACGAGCAAGTGAGGGTGTCAAAGTCAACACGGAGGTTATTCTTTCCTATCTTCATTGGATAGCCATAAGGATAGATATCGACAATGGAGAGAACTTCGATGCATCCACATTCATTTGTTCGACCATGTCGTGATCTCGAAATAACATTAGCCAAAAGAACCAACATATCGAAAGACATAATGTTAGTCAACAGAAGGTCTTATTGTCTAGTTATTGAATGTACAGTGTCAATGATTGTTACGAGTCCTAAGTCACTTGTATGTTCAATAGTCCAATGACGTCGTGAAATGTTTCGTGAGTTAGTTAACTTTAAGTTTTAAAGTTTATGTTATCACTTATTGTTCACAACATATTAGACGATTAAGTTTATTAGTGACATTATTGGATTCGTGACGTTATGATTAGTTTATTTACAAGTTTGTACACGTAAAAATTCATCATAAAGGTCAATCCAGGGTTAAGCGTAGTTTTGGTAAAGTTAAGCGTAAACAATATTGACATATGCGTAGACGAAAGCTTACGCGTAGGATCCTAACTTACGCGTAAGAAATGTTACGCGTAGGAAAAAAGGGACCTTATGCGTAGAGCTTACGGCGTGGCGTATATATACCTTACGCGTAAGGCTTACTCGTAAGAGTAGACCTTATGCGTGAGGTCATGTTTACACGCATATCCTTCACGGGATATGCGTAGTCCATTGTAGAACCTTACGCGTGGCGTTATGCGTGGGATTATTCTTACGCGTAACATGACTACGCGTAGGGTAATCCTTATGCGTAGAGTTGCAAATGACCTTGATTATGAGTTTCACGAGTAACAAGCCTAAAATAGAACCATCATATCATCAATATTAACACATAAATTCATTTTAACAACAAATCATGGCAAGAACACTTGTTAAACAGTTATGCGTAGAACTACATACGCGTAATCCAAAACCCTAATAGTTCAAGAATTACGCGTAACAATTCTAACCATGGAAATTGCACCAAACATTTTCTGGTAGGTCTAAGGTATTGTGAGAGTCTACTAACCAAGTATTAACATCCAATTCATGGTGAATAAAAAATACCCAAACTCAAGAACTTTAAACCCTAATTCCAAATTGTTAATAATTTAGAGTTTCTGGGTGGTTATAGAGCAAGGATATCATCAATTCAACATCATAAGAACATGACCCAACAATCTTTTTGACCAAAACACTTCACATTCGAAAACACCCAATTCGACACAAGAACCCTAATTTTCAAAAATCATTAATACGTGTTTCTGGGTGGGTTTTGATGGTTAAAATGATATCATTGATGTATTTGAAACGTTTTGACACAATCCATTTAACCACAAACATACACACAATGATTGTGTGTTCATACGCTTATGCGTAGAACACATAATCACGCGTAAAACAATTTTTAGCCGTTGGATTTGCATGAAATTAAAAACCTTTGCTTAAAAACATGTTTTAATCACGAAACAACTTACAAAGAGATGATCAAAAGAACGGATTTCTTGGTTGATTCTTAGGCATAGATTGGTTAGGTTGTGTGTATTAAATGTGAAGTGAATAAGTTAGGTGGTGTATTTTATTAAAAGTAACTTTAACATTTTGACAGTTTTAGTCCCTCCACATTTTCCTTTTTTTCAAACAAAGCCATTTAACTTCCATTTGGTTACCAAACAAAGTTTTTAGGAAAGAAACTTGACGACACTCCCCCTCGACTTAAGAAATAATGAAAGGTTATAAATTTAGTCCGAGGAGTGTCATTTAACCAGAATAATCACCACCATTGTAAGATGAAACAACCGAGATATGAAAACATGCAAGTACACTGATGTTTTGAAATAGTTAAGTGAAAATTTTCTCCCCCTCAACACTGGATCGTAAAAAATACTGAATTTTGAAAGATTATAGTGTTGAAGGAAGACATGTACTTGCCATGTTGAAAGATTATAGATTAGAAGAATATTTTTGTTGTTTTATAAGATTTTATATTTTTGTATTTTGTTTTTGAAAAATTTATTTACAAAAGATGTTTTGGTGTTTGACAGGTTTTTAAGACTGTTTTAAGAGGTCATCCAATTCCTCTTGAGTCAAACACCTCATACCAATCCGTGGACCAACTCATTAAACCTAGCGGGAGGCAAGGCTTTGGTAAGAAGATCGCCAATTGGTATTCTGCACTCACAAAGTATAATTCAACGGCACTGTTCCACGTGGTCCTTGATGAAATGATAGCGAAGATCGATGTGCTTTGATTTGAGTCTTGAACTAAGTTGCGAGATCGCAATGGCACTCCGATTGTCATGATACATCGAGGATTCATCGAATACGTAACCATAGTCTTTGAGTTGTGTGCTCATCCGGATGACTTGAGCACAACACGCGGACATGGCTACATATTACGCTCGGTTGATGACAACGATGTACAATCCTCGCTTCTTTGATTGCCAAGACACCGGTTTATCACCGAGAAATTGTAGAGCTCTGAAGTACTTTTCCTTGAGTCTAAGCATCCTGCGTGATCGGCGTTGAAAAGCGATTAGTTCAAAACCGAATCCTTCGGATACGGATCCCCAAGTTAATGGTTCCCTTGATGTATCGGAGGATTCTTTTAGCCTCGAGAGGTGGGTTTCGGTTGGTCGCGATCGATAACGGGAGCATAGATAAGCGGCAAAGACAATATCAGTCGCTAGTTGTTAGATACATGAGGACCCGATTATACTTGGTATTTGGTAGGGTCAACTAATTTCCCATGTAAATCAGCGTCTAGCTTCTTGGTATGAGTCATTGGTGTGGCATAAGTATCACGGGTTTTCATTCCAAACTTGTTTAACAATTCAAGGGCATATTTGGATGACTCAAGAAAATACCACGGGTGATTGATGAACTTGCGGTCCTAGAAAGAACGTGAGTTCACCCATCATGGACATTTCAAAATTTTTCTTCATTAGTTTTGCAAAAGCGGTTGAAAACTTTTATGTGTAGACCCAAAATGATGTCATCCACGTAAATTTGAACAATTAAGATATGTGCCCGTGATATTGTATAAAATGAGTTGGGTCAACCGAGCCTTTGGTGAAATTATTGGCAATGAGGAAAGATGATAGCTTATCGTACCATGCCGGGGCTTGTTTGAGACCATAAAGAGCTTTGTTCGGTTTGTAGACATGGTTCGGGAACTCGGGATCAACGAATCCATCGGTTGGTGACATAGACCATTTCTTTAAGTTGTCCATTGAGAAACGCCGTTTTGACATCCATCGATAGACCGTCATATTCATATGAGCTGCGAACGCGAGAAATATCCAAACGACCTCAAGGCGAGCAACCGGAGCAAAAGATTCTTCAAAGTCTATTCCTCTTCCCGACGATAACCCTTAGCAACTAGGCGTGACTTGTTTCGGATGGCGCCCTTGACATCCAATTTGTTTTCCAAATCCATTTTAGACCAATGGCGTAGACCCTGTTGGTCTTGCAACCGATTCCATACTTCAAGACGTTTGAATTGGTTGAGTTCTTCTGCATGGATTCAATCCGGTTGTCTTTTGTCATTGCGTCTTTAATGTTTTAGGCTCAGATAGGCGAGACGGTGAGTGCATAAATGCAATGTTCACCGTCTGTGTGAAGACGTTGTCTCGTAACGACCGGTTGATTGGGGTTGCCAATAATGTTAGCGGAGGATGGTCTTTTGTCCATCGGTGTGTAGAGGTTGATGTTGGTATACATTGTGCGATTACGAGGATTCAAATGGTTTGTTGAAGATTCCGCGACATCCGTGCGGCGATCTCATTAGCAAACGGGTTGAAGAACGCATTTGGATCAAAATCTGCGGTGGGGTACTTCATTCGAATATCATCACGGTTCATCATTGTTGGAAGCGGTGTGTTCAAGCTGTTGTGTTGGAGTCAAGCGGTGTAGGTGCATCATCAACGATGGTTGTTGTAGCAGTGTATCGGTATAGGAATATTATCGGGTTGTGCGGTGAAGCAATGGATACACACCGAGCACGTTCATCAATATCGTCACGAGCGGAGGAGCAAATAACCTTTCCATTTGTTGTGAGTTAGTGGGGGCTTTGTTCGGTGATGATGGGGTTGAGGAAGTTTAAGCGGTTGTGACCGGGTTCTAAGTCGTTATACTCGAAGCCATTTCCGTGAGTTCATCAAAATGAGCATGAATCGTTTCCATTACCTCCTTAGTTCGACGATTCGATTCGGAAACCTTTAGAATTGTCACAATATCCAATAAAGACTCCAATATCGACTTTGGCTTTGAGCTTTCCAAAATCATCACGATCATTATTTGGATAGCAAAGGGATCCAAATACATGAAAGTATTTGAGGTTCGGTTTATAGTTGTGGACAAGCTCGAAAGGTGTTTTGTTGTGGCGTTTTGTGATCATAGAACGGTTTTGAGTATAGCATGCGATGAATCGACACGCCCATAAGTAACTGGAAGTTTAGCATTGATTAACATTGTTCTTGCGCTTCCACTAACGTTCGGTTTCGTCTTTCAACAACTCCGTTTTGTTCAAGTGTACGTGCAATAGATGTTTGATCTTTGAATTCCCACTTTCTCATAGAATTCTCGAAGGGTTTTGTTAACAAATTCGGTTCCTTTGTGCATTACGATTATCCGACGGTGTTGCGGAGTGAACACGTATTTTGTGAGAAAGGTGATGATCATTTGGGAGCTTGGTCTTTGCTTGAAGAAAGTAGACCCAAGTCCATCGTGAGTAGTCATCAACAATTACTAAGATGTAGCGTTTGCCATTGATCGTTTGCACGCGCATCGGGCCACACAAATCCATGTGAAGAAGATGAAGCACATCTTTGAGAGTGTGTTCCACCTTTGAAGGAAAATGAGCACAGTGCTTTTCCCTTGTTCACGGTGAGCAAAGGTGATCTTTTGAATCCGGAATCATGGGAGTCCTTCAACTAGTTTGTGTCGAGCAAGGTTGGTGATGGTTTGAAAGTTTAGATGTGAGAGGCAGCGGTGCCATAGCCGAGGATTTTGTAGATGTTGCCTTTGAAAGTAAGCGGATGGGAGAGGAAGCAACCATGTCTTGCATAGAGATAGTGTAGAGACTAGAGTTACGCGAGCGGACATAAGGTCATTTCCTTGTAGATCACGAATGAAACAAGTTTTCTCCCGAAAGCAACCTCCAAATCTCCATCACAAAATTGACCCTCTTGAAAAGCAGTTGTGACCGAGGCCTTCCACATAGTAAACCCTACTAATTTCGATGTTCCCATTAACATAGTCTCCGTAGCCCATAATAGGCTGCAAGTGATCGTTCCCGAACGGCGGTGCCAATGAACTTTGCAATAAAGTTTGATAACAGTTTAAGGTTGCTGTCATGTGTCGGGAACATCCGCTATCAACAATCGAGAGAATGATCTGTATCACTGCATTACACACGGGCGACACGGATGGAATAGAAGTAGATGTGGAACCCGAAATGTTAGAGGGTTCAAGGTATATTAGATATACACCCATTAATAATTTTAGGCATCCATTTAAATCCTAGTGTGTTATATATCCATTTCGCCATCTATAACTACTCTTTGCTTTAGTCTTAGTGAATGCACTAGGTGGTACTACATTCTTAGGAGGTGAAACGGAGCTACGGTGACAACAACGTTTGCCTTAGAATCTAAAGAAGGCGGTCTACCAAGCACGGACTTAGAATGATTAGTGGGCCTAGAGATATTCCGATTCTTAGGATTCCGTAATCGAGATTATAGCTTTAGCAACACATTTGTCATGACAATCGAATTCGAGACTCTTCCGACAAATAACACAAGGTGCATCGATGAATATCAAAAGTACTTAACGGTTTAGCATTCGTTACATCACTATTTCTATTACATTTGCCGACGCAACATCTATAGTGGAAGCAACATGAGTCTTATTCGAGTCCTAGGGTGTTCTTCTACTTTAGCATTCCTTATTGCTCTTTTCTTAGGTCGCAACTTCCTATTCTTCGATTGAGTGCTCCTAGGCTATGAAGTGCGGACGTTTGGAAAAGAAGCAACTATTCCTGTTTCAGTAGAGGGAAACACATTAGCAACTTGTGATTTGGTAGTAGGAATTCTAGGTTCACGATTACTAAGTGTGACTGGTGCTAATCTCTTAATCACGGTAGGCGGAAGTTGTTCATACTTTCCTAACATTTCTCTTAACTTAGAGATAGTGTGAATCAAATCTTGATTTTCAGAACGAATATTACCAGCAAAATTCATGACTTCTCTAGTGTGAGCAAGAGAGTGATCAAGTTCGTTTGATGCTTCATGACGAGTCTTATTGAGCAAATCAAATATGACACCATATTCCTGTTTAACTTTTGAAAGTTCTTGTTCATATTTTGAGATTTGACTTTTCAAAGACACGTTTTGATCATCCAGTTGCTCAATTTTAGGATCGAAGATTTTGCACTCAATCGAGCGATTTTCTTTTGAAAACTAAGTTGATGATTGTGAATATCTTTTCACACCAATGAAGACGACGTTTTGCATTGTAAATTTCATTGAGTAATCGTTTATTTTCGACTTTTAAAGACTCGATCTGAAGCACATTATCGGTGTTCTCCATGATTACAACATTTTCAACAATATCGAGAGATGTAATCGGATGCAAATGGCAAAGCATGAAGTAACACAACATTATGGATATCGGACGAGATAACATCTTCCAAGAGTCGATCAACATCTTTTCTCAAGAGTTTCTTTTACGTTTAGTATTAGAAATAGATGTTTCATTTTCAAAACGTTTTCATTACCCCAAGTTCCTTATGAAAATCCTTTTCCCGTGCAATTGCACAACTTTTCAAGTTTTAACATTAGGTAAAAGATTTTTCGAAAAATGTCTCTTTGTTCTCGCGCGCGAGGCGATTGAAAATGTTCAACTTTGATTTCGGAGCGATATTCTATCTCATGTTGTAAAATTTTGAGGTCGACCATGAAAATGTCAAAATATAGAAGAATTTTTGATTTTCGGGTTTTGAATTTACTTCACTAATGGAAGGTAAAGGACCATAAGTTTGTGCATAATCTGTTGGGGATTAACAATAGAAGACTCGGTGTTTTGATGATAACCCTTGGTGTGTTAGAAGAATCCGTTGGTGTGTGAAAGTGACCGCGTTTTATAATTAAAGGTTTGTTGTAAACAACGTTTTTAATTTTGATCGACTCTCGTCTTACGCATCTAATTCCTCTTGACGATGATATTCAACAACACTCATAACAATATTATCAATTTTGTATTCCTTTGGAAACTTCGTGAGTTGGTTTGAATGTTTTAGTGAAAGCTTTGGTTTGTAATCGCTAGATTTTTCCATATCCATTTGGATTGGGTTTTAAGGTAAACTTTTCAATAGTCATTCTTGATTCACCATGTTTGTAAACAATGATTTTAAACTCTTTAAGTTTGTTTTGCAAGCCGATAATTTCTTCAAGAAGGTCATCCACCCGATTCGTTGAATGCTTTTGTATGCGGAGAACTGTTTTGACAAGTTAACAACTCGACCTTAGCTTTTTGATTTTCCAAGGTGAGGCGTTAATTTGCTTTTTATGTTCATGTTTGATTGTTCTAATTCGGACAACAAAGCATTCTTTGGGCGGCTAGATCACGATCTGTCTCTCTAAATATTTTTCGTTTTGATGAGATTTTGCAAAGCGGCTTCAAAACCTTTTTCACGGTTTTCTTGAGTTTTGAAAAGTTGAGTTGCATTTGTAAGCATTCAAAATCCTTGGTTAACGATGCATTTTTACTTTTTAAGGTTTGATTTAATGCAACACATTCGACAATTTGGGATTGTTGGTCTTTAAGTAATGTAACAAGATCCGGATGAGGCAAAGGTTCATCGTGTTCAACGTGAGTCACAACATGATCATTATTTAGATCCTCAAGTATAACCACGAGTCAATTTGATTATCAAGGAAACCATAAGGTCATCCGGATCGTCAAATGTGACTACGGGTTTATTTGAAAATCGGCGAGAATGAGATGTAGATGACTCATTTTGAACATTCCGAGCCGTCTTGATTCGAGATATTGACGGAGATATTAGTTCGAGATATGATGATGGTTTGTTCGGGCACGAGATAAGCCATCGATGTCATACACTGGGCTGTGTCACTCATGTGTAACTCTTGCATATTAGCCATCAACATAACAATTGCATTGGCCGCAAGTCCTCCATATCATCATCGAGTCGCATATCCGCCATAAAGCTCGTTCTTTGTCCGTGAGAGATCCACCGACTTCATCCTTAAGAGCCAAAAGTAAAGCCTCTTTGAAATAAGCACGCCCCTAGTCCTTGGCTTTGGGCATGCATTAGCCAGTGTCCCTTCTCATTGCGGTTGTAGCATCTAAGACGATTTAACCGATTACGAGCATTTCCTGTTCCACCACTTGAGCTCGTTGTTATTCCTACCCACATCATTAAACCCTTGACCACCGCCCATCGATGACCATAATCACGATTACGAACTTCAACACGTCCATTGTTCACAATGACTTGAGTCCGTGTGTTAGATGAGGAACGAATCGATTGTTGGATTTGTTGGTGTAACGCCAAAAGCATTAGCAATCATCACAAATCCTTGTTGTAATGCTTGAATGGATCAATTTCCTCGGTAGCTTCAACGACATATGCTTGAGCATTGTTCTTTGTATGGAACTAATTGATTTTGTTGAGGTTGTTCTTTGTGAAGGTGTGTTTGAAGCAGTTGGTTGAGTTCTTTGGTTGAGAGGATAATTCATTGAGCATACAAGGCAAGTTGTTGATTATCCGGATGTATTGTTTAGCAATTTGAGCACGGAGAATCCTTTCCCGATCAACTTCCTTTTCATGAGGCTTCAAGTAATCGTACAACAATCCATAAGTAGAATGATGCATATTCTTCGCTTGCGGAGAAAGATGACATACTTCTCCCATTCGGGACCAAGACTACTCGGGAACTTAGTATTCACCGCAATTCTTGGCATGATGATGTTGTGTTTATCCAAATCATTGATGATGTCTCGAAAATCGATGATGATAGGACTCTAGTGTCTCTCGTGTTCAATCATGAAGTGTTCATAAGCCAAGTAAATTTTGGATTCCAAATCCTCCCGATTGAGCATGAGATCCTTCCATAAGAAGGCGAATATGATCCCACATTTTTGTGCGTCTTTTGAGCATCAACACTACGAAGAATTGGGTTTGGTAATCCTAAGAGGATGTATTCCATTGCAAGTTCATCGACTTCATAGTGTAGAAGTTACGTAGCATTTAGATGCGCATTAGTAGCAATGTTGGTTTGTTCATCTCTTGGTGGAACAACAGTTGGATCTCCGGTACAATAACGAAGAGGCATCTCAAATGGACCTTCCAAGATAACCTTCTTTAAGAACTTTCCATGTGGCTTCTTGGATCACAAAACCTAAAGAACCTTATCACCCATTGATCGTAGTTTCTGGAGTGAGCATTGGAGGTCTATCAAGTGATCCGACTTCATGAATTGATTGTTGGTCGCTTAAAGCTTCACACATCTTTGCAAACCAAGTGGGTTCCTTCATAGTGTTCCTTGATGGATTTTGATTGAAATCATTTGTGTAGGATTGAGCTTGAAGACTTGGCGGTGTTTGAACCATTTGTGGTGGTGGAATTGCACCAATTTGTGGAGTATGTTGCTGATTAAATTGTTGTTGATAAATTGCTTGTTGTTGATTCCATTGTTGATGTTGTGGAGTTAATTGTTGTTGTTGTTGATGATTATAAGTGTGAGGGAAATAGTTAGAGTATGGTGGTTGAGACATGTTGTTATACTTGTGTAGTAAAATGGATCTTTGTAGTCGAATGAACCTTTGTTGATGAAGTGTCCTTAGGCGTAGAAAAGACAAGAAACCAAGTAGTACTTATGCGTAAAACACCAAAAGTTACGCGTAACAACAAGGAGTTACGCGTGGGTTTTAGCTACGCGTAAGTAGGAAAAACACTAAAGTTATGCGTAGACAAAAGTTAGGCGAGAAAGTTAGGCGAGGATTACCTTGTCGTGAGACCTAAGTTTACGCGTAAAGTGAATCTTATCGTGGGATTTCTGGCGTAAGCTTATGCTTATGCGTAAGTTTAGGGTTTTGCCCAAATGATCTTTTACACTATCACAGTGCAAAAGATATCCAAAGTCGACGTATTTTCAGACTTATCCAAGTAAGAAAACACGAAATAAACCACGAAAATGAAGATCAAACCAAGGAAAATCTTACGCGTAATTTTAGGGTTTCAATACGCGTAATTTTAGGATTTTGCCCAAATGTGTTTCTAAACCAGATTTTTGTTATGGAATAGCTTCAATAGTACCAAAAGAACACAAAAGTGTGAAACTTGATGTACCAAAACTGCTAAGCGGGTTACGCGTAGAACGACACCCAAGAACAAAACAAGCTTAAAAGCGTATATCCACGCGTAAAGGTTGAAACTTTTTCCAAAACAAGTATTTTAACACCTTAAAACATTGAAAGTACAAGAATCTTGGATTAAAAGTGTAAAAACAAGTTTTAAGCGAACCAAAGTATCAAGGTGCGTTTTAGGCGTAGGACCGAAACCCACTTCAAAAACAAACACGATTCACCCAACTAGTAGGCGATTGATACCACTGTTAGGTCACTAGTTTTACAAACACAAGTAATATAGAAAGGAGATGAGGCGATTGAACAAGATCTAACACACACACAAACAATAATAAGACCGGTTATGCGTAGGTGAATGTGAAAGAGAAAAACTTGAACAACCAACCCTCAAATGAGGGTTTACAAGAGTATTTATAGGAGGGAAGCTAGGTCAACACTCCTAGTTCCCATCCTTTCTTATGTGGGCTTGGGCCTAAGCTTATGGGCCTTCTACATAAGCTAGACCTTAAACAAACATAAAGGCCATAATAAAGCTACCTATTACATATGAAATATAAATACTTGAAATACTGTTTAGGAGTGATTCCAACACCACACAAACCCACGCCCCACCCTCCTTAGCCTTTTCTGATTTCTGAAAAATCCACCTGCTACTCCTCTTCTTCCCCTCCTAATGACTCTCTCTCTCTACCCTACCTCCACCATGAACGCTCCTCCAAAAGTAGTAAACCATCCAAAACAATTTTCCCACCTCAAGAATCAACCTTAACCAAACTTAAAACTATTCTTGGCTCTTTCCCATGGAAACAAATCGACAAAGACGAGGTCCCCCATCTGATTCCTTGTCCCTAGGGGTTGCGGTTGAAGACAAAGCTCAGGAAGAGCCACGTGAAGACCTTGTGATATTACCCTAGAAGGACTCTTATCCCATCCCCACCTTCGAAGGTCAAGGAAAGGACTTCCCCATCTACACCTTTATAAAGGCCACTAAGGACCTGGGTTTTCATACACTTCTCACTCACTCTCATCACCAAAAAGATTTCGAATTAAACTAAAATTCCGAAGACGGAATCCTCTTAAGGGGTAGGTACTGTAGCCACCTAAAAATTTCACTATTTTAATCTTCATATTAACGAACTAGATTGTTTATCAAAAATTTATTTGATCTAAATTGAGCATTTTAGCATGTACATTTTATTTTCTTGCATAAAAATTTATGCCTGTCCGAGTAGTCTTATTTAACTATGCCTGATATTTACTGATAACTAAATCAGTCTCACAAGAAAACTTTCTTGTCTTACTAGTCCGCATGCGTACCAGTATAATAAAAGAAAACATGGGAAATAAAAACGAACTAATAAAAATCAAAATTTTTGTCATCGTATCAGTTTATTCAAAACGTGTCTAGAAATATAAGTATTATATTTTTCCGCTAGGATTATCTTATTACGAACTAAACAAACAGGATACAAAATACACACAATACCAAATAAATACACACTACACTTGACAAATAATAAAAATTAAAAACAAATCCTACCCTTATCCCCACACAAACCCACGCCCCACCCTCCTTAACCTTTTCTGATTTCTGAAAAACCCACCTGCTACTCCTCTTCCCCTCCTAATCGCTCTCTCTCTACCCTACCTCCACCATGAACGCTCCTCCAAAAGTAGTAAACCATCCAAAACAATTTTCCCACCTCAAGAATCAACCTTAACCAAACTTAAAACCATTCTTGGCTTTTTCCCATGGAAACAAATCGACAAAGAAGAGGTCCCCCATATGATTCCTTGTCTCTAGGGGTTGCGGTTGAAGACAAATCTTAGGAAGAGCCACGTGAAGACCTTGTGATATTACCCAAGAAGGACTCTTATCCCATCCCCACCTTCGAAGGTCAAGGAAAGGACTTCCCCGTCTACACCTTTACTTGTTTTTCAACCCCCACGAGGGAGATGCATGCTATAAACTAGTACACAAGTCATTTCTTAAAATGTATGCTTTCCTGATCATTATTATTATAGCCTAAGTTGCCTGCCATAAGTCCCTTTCATCATGAACCATTAATCACTTGCGAGTGAATGAAAATATTGTGGATAGTACTATGGGAATTAATGACCCCGACTCAGTTATCCGAAATAACCGAGGCACACTATATTTGGTTATCTATGGAATTGGCAATTCCATCTGGGGGCAATTTTATTACTTACACCAGTAATTAGGTGTATACAGTTAGTTTGGTGTCATGAGATTAGTGCATAATAATAATCTCTGTTTTCTATGGTGATTGTCTTCGAAGCAATTATCATCTCTTACTTGTGTTCAACCATTTATTAAACATTTGAATATCACTCAACATTTTTGTTGACCTTTTTAAGCATGTTCATCTCAGGTACTAATTAGGATATCATGAAGGCATGGAGTGGACGTCTTGGGATGCTAGAAGTGGTGTTTTAAATAAAGTTATCATTTCACAAACATTTGAACTATCTTTTGTGTAACTTCAAAACTTGTGGTATTTTCTCTTGTGCTCCAAAACTTTGAGTTTTTATGAAATGGTAACAATCTTTCATTAGAACGTCTCTTTTAGAGTCGTTTTTGACTGTGATCCTCTAAGTAATACCCCGAATAGTCTTCCGCTGTCATATTATGATTTTGGGGGTGTTACAGATTGGTATCAGAGCCAGGTTATAGAGAACCAACTTGTATTTTTTTTAAAAACAAATTGGACTATAACCACGTTTTCAAATGGACCGTTTTACACCACCACTTCACGTCCTCCGCGCCTACTTCGTACCGATTACACATATGAGATTCGCTTGGCGGATAATACATGACTAGTAAAACTTTGCATGATAAAAACTTATAATATTAACTTTCATTTAGTTATGCATTTAGATTTGCATGGCAGATTATGCACGACTAACTAAATCTTATTTACTGCATGGCACTATTTATACTTATAAATGCATATTTTCTTTTGGGTTGTTACAGTACCATGTCTTCTGCTTCACACACTATTGATCTGACCTCTGACACTAAGATCGAGGACGCCATGTGCTCTACCACTGTGCCCCTGGTACCGGCTGTTCTGGCACCTAGGTCCCCGACTGCGACATTTGGAGAGACTGAGCCCTTTGAGGAGGGTGAGGTCGCTGCTACTCCACCTGCTCTGGTCATACCTGAGCGTCTGCCTGTTTTTGGCCCCTACCTATGATCAGTATCTTGAGTCACAACAGTGGCTGTCCCCTTCGGACGTTATGTCACCTCTGCATACTACTTCGGTTCCCTCCACCATTTCTCACTCATCATCACTACCTATTCGCCCAAGGTGAAAGCGGGCTAGGGTTCTCAAACCCTACGAGCCTGCGCCATTCGGCAAGCCATTTCGATACCATAAGGATGGTGCGACCTTTATACATACCGCTCGGAAACGAGTGAAGGCACCCATCACCTTTGTTCCACCTACTGACATACCATCATCTTCTGCCTTCCCACCACTAGCTTCACATACATCACTACCCATACCTACTTCACCACTACCATCACCTACCACCTTCATCTATTAGACCACTACCGTACCAGTTTCGTCTCCATCCCATGCATCATCACCCTTGGTGATGCATACTGAGCCTGTGATATCCCTTAGGGAGAGAGTCCATTTCCCACCTTCACGTTCTGACCCATATCATTATGCTGTGACTTGTACCTGTGATCCGGGACCTCATAGGAGGGTTGACGCTAGACGTTGGTCCTTCTTGATGCAAGTCATTAGTCGATAGAGGTCAGAGGAGGGTTCACTGACTGCTATGGAGCTTGGAGATCATTTGTTTGCTACTACTAAGATTCTTCCTGTTACGGGAGAACCTCTTCACCACACCGTTCCATTGTTAGTTGCACGACTCCTGCGATGTGAGGATCAGCTTGAGGAGGATATGTCATACGTCGATGAGGTTCCATTGGTCCGGATTGAGAGTATTGAGGAGGAGGTCGAGAACCTCATTGTCGGGAGGATCACGATGGAGGAGGTGTTTGATAGGATTGGTGCTCAGTCTGAGCGAGCTAGTGAGGCAGTGACAGTTCTGGAGAGGAGGATGGAGTCGGAGAGATTAGAGTTGCTAGACAGAGTTGAGATGCTAGAGGAAGTTGTACAGCGACAGTCTGAGCGGATAGTGATCATGGAGACTCGTACTACTACTCTTGAGCAGAGATTGAAGGCGAGAGATAGGGAGGTGGATGAGTTGGCTGAGCTTGTTTGTGATTTGCAGCGTCGAGTGAGTGGCACACCCGACCATCCCTAGATTGGAAATTCACCTACTTAGTTTTCCTAGTACTTTAGCCTGCCGCCTGTGGCACTGATAGAGGCTTTGTATTCGCATGTTTTGTTAAACTATTGAACAAGCTATTGATGTGACATTGTATGGTTATCGTATCGCTATGTATGGATGATGAACCCATGACATTATGGTTGTCTTTCCTATGTTCTTATTTATGGTGATCTTTCTTATTTATCGGCTTATATAAATTGAAGTGATCATTTATATATACTCTCTTGTGTGGTTCTAACATGTTGTGATTCTTTCTTATGATGATTATACTCTATTGATATAATGTGATGATCTTGACTATTATGAAATCATTTTTATAATAATTCTCACTTATGTTGGATGATTCTAAAATCTGAGTGTATGTCTTTAGAAAAATGGAAAGAACAAGGGCTACCTCTACCCCAACTCCAACTCCTGAGATGACCCCTGGTGCAATTCGGAGGCTGGTTACTAATGAGGTTGGTGCTGCTTTTGCTGCACGACCTACTGAGGTGGTTCGAACAAACGAAGCCCCAAATCAAGCCAACCGGAATGAAACTGTGGTGAATCGCAAATGTGGATACAAGGAGTTCATGAATTGCAAACCTACTTTCTTCAAGGGAAGTGAAGGCGCTGTTGGCCTTATTCATTGGTTCGAAAGATCTGAAACTGTGTTTCTCCTAAGTGATTGCTCGGAAGATTGCAAAGTGAAATTTGATACTGGTACTGTACTAGAAGATGCATTGTCTTGGTGGAAAGCTCATGCCCAACCTATTGGTATGGAAGAAGCTTACGAAACCACTTGGACTGAATTGAAGCAATTGATGATGAAGCAATACTGCCCAAGAACCGAGATCAAGAAACTGGAAGATGAGTTCTATCATCTAACTACTAAGGGCAATGATCTCAAAACCTACTTCAAGCGTTTCCAAGAACTGAACGCTCTATGCCCATCCATGGTTTCTGATAATGTCAAGTTGCTGGAAAACCTCATTAGAGGATTACCCCGAATCATTGAGGGCAACGTTACTGCATCAAAGCCCAAGACTGTGGAAGAAGTGATCACAAGAAAACCTGGACGTCGTCACGGGTACGTTTTCACTTAATCATCATTTAGCTTAAGTGTTATTTGATTCTGGAGCCGACAAAAGCTTTGTGTCTTCTAAGTTTGCACCTTTACTAAAAGTCACACCAACTACCCTAGATACCACCTATGAAGTAGAGTTAGCCGATGGAAAATTAGTAGGAACTAACACTATCCTTCGAGGTTGCAACCTATCCTTATCAAATCACCCGTTCGATATAGACCTCATGCCCATCCAACTTGGTAGCTTCGATGCTGTCATTGGTATGGATTGGCTATCCAAGAATCGTGCAAGAATCATTTGTGACGAGAAAGTCGTTCACATCCCTCTCGATGGTGAAACTCTAATCATTCGGGGTAATCATAGTAAGACCCGATTGAACATCATATCGTGCGTTAAAACTGCAAAGTACATAGAAAAAGAATGCCATATTTTTCTAGCACAAGTAACGGAGAAGAAGGAAGCGGATGAGAAACAACTAAAAGACGTCCCCGTGGCTAGGGACTTTCCCAAAGTATTTCCTGAAGACTTTCCTGGTCTTCCTCCGGTTCGACAAGTAGAATTCCAAATCAAGGTAGTGCCGGGAGCGGCACTCGTGGCACGTAGATTGGCACCCTCTGAACTACAAGAATTATCTGACCAACTTCAAGAACTGTCCGAAAAAGGATTCATTCGACCGAGTTCTTCGCCTTGGGGAGCTCCGGTCTTATTTGTCAAAAAGAAGGACGGATCTTTCCGTATGTGCATCAATTACCAAGAGTTGAACAAACTAACGGTAAAGAATTGTTATCCATTGCCTAGGATTGATGATTTGTTTGACCAACTGCAAGGGTCAAGCGCCTACTCAAAGATTAATCTGAGATTTGGATATCACCAACTGAGAGTTAGAGAAGAATATATTCCAAAAACTACTTTCCGAACACGATACGGCCACTATGAGTTCTAAGTGATCCCATTTGGTTTGACAAATGCACCGGCGGTATTTATGGACCTAATGAACCGAGTGTGTAAACTTTACTTGGACAAATTTGTAATTGTGTTCATTGATGACATTCTCATCTATTCCCGCAACAAGGAAGAGCATGCGGAACACTTGAAAACTATTCTAGAACTACTCAAGAAGGAAGAACTGTATGCTAAGTTTTCCAAGTGTGACTTCTGGATTCAAAAACTTCGATTCCTTGGTCACGTGATAGATAGTAATGGTCTTCATGTTGACCCATCAAAAATCGAAGCTGTTAAGGAGTGGTCATCCCCTACTACCCCTACCGAGATACGCCAATTTTTGGGTCTTGCGGGTTATTATCGAAGATTTATCGAAGGATTCTCGAAAATCGCTAAACCTCTAACAGAGTTAACCCAGAAAAAGAAGAATTTTGACTGGGGCGAAGAACAAGAGTTAGCCTTTCAACTCTTGAAACAAAAACTTTGTGAGGCTCCTATCTTAGCTCTACCCGACAGAGTGGAAGATTTTGTGGTCTACTGTGATGCATCACACCTAGGTTAGGTGTGGTATTGATGCAAAGGAACAAGGTGATCGCTTATGCTTCGCGACAACTCAAAACTCACGAAAAGAACTACACTACCCATGACTTAGAATTCGGAGCCGTGATTTTTGCTCCCAAACATGGAGACATTACCTATATGGAACCAAGTGTACGTTGTTTACCAACCATAAAAGTCTCCAACACATTCTCGATCAAAAGGAGTTAAACATGTGACAACGCCGATGGCTAGAATTTCTTAGTGATTATGACTGTGAAATCCGTTATCACCCGGGAAAAGCAAATGTCGTAGCTGATGCTCTTAGTCGAAAGGATCGACCTAAACCTCTTCGAGTAAGATCTTTAGGAATGACAATTAAGTCACCCTTCCATCAAAATCCTTGAAGCTCAAGTCAAGCTCTCAAACACGAAACCGTCCTAACGAGAGAATCTTTGGAATGCCGGAAAGCGAGAGCGGCTTTGCGCAAAGATCAGATGGAACCCTATGTTTTGGCGATAGAAGTTGGATACCACTTTATGGAGGAATACGGGAACTCATTATGCATGAGTCTCACAAGTCTAAATATTCCATTCACCCGGGATCCGACAAAATGTACCAAGATCTCAAGAAGCTTTATTGGTGGCCAAACATGAAGGCTGAAATTGCGACATATGTTGGGAAATGTCTCACATGTTCTCGAGTCAAAGCCGAATGTCAAAGACCCTCCGGATTGTTAACTCAACCTGAACTCCCAGTTTGGAAGTGGGAGAGAATCACCATGGATTTCATAACCAAACTACCAAAGATTGCTAGAGGTTACGACACCATTTGGGTTATCATCGATCGCCTTACAAAATCCGCTCATTTCTTACCTATTAAGGAGAATGACGAAATGGAAACCCTTGCTCAACTATACCTAAAGGAAATTTTATCCCGTCATGGAGTGCCAATTTCCATCATTTCTGACCGTGACAGTTATTTTACCTCTCACTTATGGAAATCTCTTCAAAATGCTTTAGGCACTCGTTTGGATATGAGTACCGCATATCATCCTCAAACCGATGGCCAAAGCGAATGTTAGGAATTAGAAAATTCCATGTTAAAGTGTCGGTCACCCCAATTATGATCTAGCATAAGTTAGCTCGTAGACTTGTCGTTATTTACGTTATTAAGTTGTTTATTAGTTAATTAGTAGCGTAGAATAGTTTAGTGCAACACCGTGGAGGAAGGACGGGTCTTTACCCACTGTATCCTTGATCCACAGGCCGTTAGGAGGTCGAGTATTTGTAAGTATAAATACCCCTTCCATCCATGGAAAGGGTGGTGCTTCATAATCTAATATTCCATATTTTTGAGTAAACCTCTAGCAAGAACACCCTCCCTCTCTCTACTAACTCTCTAACTATGGCAAACATGTATTTTGATCATCCAAGACCACCCGAATCATCAACACAATAAATATTGGATCCTAACAATTGGTATCAAGAGCCATGGTTATTGTGCTGTTCGATTTATGGTGGTTTCTTCATGATGTGTTAAACTGTTTTTGTGATATTTTATTTGTTGGAAAATGTTTGTGTTTACAGTTTATGCATGTCATATCATCTTGGTCTTATAAGTCGATCCGTTTTATGTTGTTTCAAACTTTCGTCTTTGGTTCTTGTGTCTTTGATCCGTAAATAAGTTTCTTGGTAACATAAATTTTGTGACTTGTTTTTGTACCATCTCGTGAACGGTTTTGTGGTCAAATGGTCAGATTTTTTATGGTCCAAACGGTGGTTAAATGGTTATCGTATTCGTGGTCAAACCAGTCTAAAGAAGCAGTTTCATATGAATTTTCCGGGTTTGTTTGAAGATGGTGGGAAAATGGCATGAGATTCTTTCTAGCGACTTGGCCTCATATTTGTCTAGATTCACCGTCCTCTATAGCGACTTGGTTATTCGTTGACTTTCTTGAAAGTCAATAGCGAGTTATGTTAAAAATGCTAAGCTAGCGACTTGTTTAGGTAAGACCTTTGGTAGCGACTTGACTTAGCTATTGACTATTTAGTCAATAGCGAATTGCTTGGTTTAAAAGACCTAGCGAGTTAGACATAGCGACTTGTTATTGAACAAGTCGTAGCAACTGTGCTAGCGACTTGGGCTATGCTATAGCTAGCGAGTTGTTTTGAAAAAGGGTTAGCGACTTATGTCAAAAGACCTAGCGACTTGCTTTGAAAACTGAAAGGATGAAGAAGAGACTACGACCACTTGACCATGAAAACCAAATACCTTAACCACAACTCGACCTCAGTTTTACCATCATTGGTCCAAGACTTAACCAACACTCATCATCATCATACCACAAGATTACATCAACATCACTAACTCACCATAAAGATCTCAGATTCTTTGTGGGCAAAAGATGAATCAATGACCATTTTCGGTCCATACATCCCCATAGCAATCATCATTGATCATTGTCTTTGAAGTGGATACTTCAAATACATATATCTGAAACATGAAAAGTAAAGAAACAAGCAAGTCTACTTTTCTTTTACTTGATTCGATCCGATAAACTATTGTATCCAAGTCTCAAATCAAGACCCGTATCATGTAAAGATCTCGGTTAATTTGTTTCGTGGTTCTCGGAAGAAGCGTCGAAGACTATCAAGAGTCTTGGAACACGAAACAATCATACCATCATTGATCCAACGTTTTTGATATTATATCCGAATATAAAAGAATGATTGTAACAAAGCGCTAAATCATTTCTTTTATTCGTGGTCTATATGCATAACAAACCGGGATGTCTCCTAGATTAAACACTTACCCGATGCCTTAGGAGATTTGTGTAACTCGAGCCATCCCGTGGCATACAAGTTTGGAACCATGTCCACATCTCTAGCCAAACACATGGCGAGGTCACTTTGAATGAGATGGAGCGTCTATGTTATGTGAGATTTGGGACTTGTGTGTGGTGTGTTGAAGAGAGAGGCGGACTATTTTTAGGGTTTGATGGGAGTTATTTTAGGGTTGTGAGTGAGTATTGGGCATTTATACTCTCTCGTAACTCGGTGGTATGCAATGATGTAAACGGTTTTGGAGTGGACTTGACATATATATGGGCCGTGTGATCTTGGTTATGATTTGTAAGGTTTACATGGGCCAAGGGAGCGGACACTCTATTTGTGAATGGACAACTTACAAATGATCATATGAGATATGGGCCGACTTGAACTTTTAATTACAGGATTTATGTATCTCGAAATGGCCTTGGATATCTCATTTGAAAGTTTATGTTATTGAATGTTTTGTGTGATTATTTGAGATGGATACATGAATTAAAAAGAAAAATTACGGATACATTTGTGATAAGACTCGGTGATATTGTGTTCGTGTATCTCATCTCATTTGGACCGCTTGGAATTTATTAAGGGATACTTGGTCTTGCAATTATCATGGGCTTCCTTATGCATTTTGTGATGATATAAGTCTTGGATTAAGCGAGTGAAAATATTGGATTGGGATCAATGGATTTGGATTGGGTCTCACGGGTTTAAACGAATGGAGCAGGCTCGGGAAATGTGGATATTGGACTTAATCTTACTTTTATGGACCCGGTCGTTTCGTGCTAAATTGAAAATGACAATTTATGGGTGAGTGTTATATCTTGAATATGAGAGTTGATGATGACATGAGATTTAACGATAAGATCGACGATGAGATTTGACGATGATTCTTGATGAGAATTGATGTAATGACGAGTCTTGTTGCTTTATGGTTTGATGCTTTGGTTTATACACTTTCACGGTAAATATTATGTCACGGCTTGAAATGTCATTGAACAAAGTTGATTGTGGGGTGTTTGTACGGTATCTCTTATTTGGTTTTGAAGTGAAGTTTTCCGAGCGTGTTTACTTATTTCGTCTTCTTTCTTTCTACCCTTCCGCGAAGATGACTTGTTTGGGCGTTTATAGAGGGTGATAAAGACTTGGCTATTTTATTACGGTTGTGATTCTTTCTCACTTAACCCACAACGTAATTATCACTTCGGTGTCTCACGCAGTTGAGGATATGTCAAGAGGTTTTGTACATTGGGTACACCGTTTCTTCTTCACAGGGATTAGTACAAGTTTAAGTAACAAATCTGGGAGATTCTACTTCATGATCAAGTTTGGTATATTGGGTTTACTTCTCCATGTGGTCATTACAATAGCCGACAGATTGCGTGATTGATGTGTTTTCCAAAGTGTCGATTGGATGGTTGATGATGTTGGTTAATGGACCTTTGATGAACCGCTGCATGTTCCCCTAAAACAGATATTCACCGAAACCAAAGTTGTCATTACACATTCAAGCTGACATTGTTTACGGTTTTGTCTTGATTTTGTAAAATCCCGCGAAAGAACCTATTTCTCGGTTTAAATCATAGACTTGTAAAATCCGTGACAATGGAAACATCCGAGTAATAATAAGGTGCATTTCGGATCTATCTTACGGTTTATTCTTGGTTTTGTAAAATCCATGAAAGAAACTATTTCTCGGGTTAAACCATAGAGTTGTAAAATCCGTATTGATGGAACCATCCTAGAGAAAGGAAAGTGTATTTCGGGATCTCATTTGATCTTTGGTGCTACGGTTTCGCTTGAAGAAGGGATAAAAGGTGTACTTCATGAATTGGATGTGTGTTTGGATATTCGTCATGGCGGTTTGGTTACTTCAATGTTTTACGGGGGTATGCTCACATTACCATGGTCGGGATGAAACCATTATCAAAGTTCGTTTAAATGTCAAAGAAGGCTAGATTTGAGCAGTTCAGAAGATGTGACAACGGCGTTAATTCAGTATTATTTATTTGAGGCTGAAGTGAAATATCACGGGCGAGTGCACTTAGTATCTGAAGGTATCGGGGATGGATGGATGAAGATTCTTCAAGATCCTTGTTCTAGCTTATCATTAAAAACGAAGACTTGGAAATCTAGTTATTGTTGGGTGTCTTTTACCTTTTCTTTTACCACTTGGGGGAATTGGGCTCTTACCACTACAAAATAACTATCACTTAAAGGAGTTACGTTGTAGTGCTCGATGTCACATTCAATTGTGGATTTTCAAGAGGTAATGTCGTCTATTACTTGATGGTTGGTTGGTTGAAGAGTATAGAGTACTTAAGAGATTCAATGGAGCATGAATTCTCGGCACCTCTCTTTGTTACACATGTGCAAGTTTAAGTCACGAGTTCGGGTTAGTTTACTTGAGTTCAAATTCATCATATTGGGTTTCTCCATCATTTGTCACAACAAAGAGCCTCTTGAATGATAATGGGGTTGATTACATGTTTTGCTAAGAGAGTCGAAAGAGAGAGATAATGACGTCTGCTCACATCGATTCAGCCTCGTACTCTAAAGAAAAGAAATGTGTACGTTTGATGCGCATTATCTTGAAGAAGAGAAATCTTCTTATGACGTATGAACACAATAGTTCATGCCTCGTTCCTCAAAGAAAAGAAAAGTGTACGCTTCAGTGCGCTTTATCTTCTGAAGAAGAGAAATCTTCTCACTAATGACCATTCTCATCAACATGCTTCATACTTTTCCATGCGCTTCAGTCATCAAGTGAACCGGGCTACCACTGATTGTTTTCTCATTCCACTTGCTCAATTATAATGAAGATGGCGACATCATGTGCTGATTTTGCGGGAGAGAAGTGTGAATAGAACATTTGGATGATTTCACTTGTTTAATCAAGAATGGCATCTCCGTATGCAATTCTTGAGGGGGAGAAGAAGTGTGAATTTACTGCATGGTTGATATTATATGAGAATAAATGGTCAAACGGCTCCAAACTCATGTAAGAACCGAGCTTCTTCTTATCGGGTCATCTTCACATGGAGTTTTCTTCTATGAGCCGTTGGTTGACATCTTCACTCGGATTGATGAGTTTATTGACAAAGTGCTTCCGGTTAATGCTTCGCGTATACATCAACATGATGATTCCGAACAATCTCTCTTTTCTTGTTTGATGTGATTGGTAGTTTGGTGTTACCATCTTGTGTGTTCGTTGCGGCCTGATTCTTGATTTCCTTGATGAACATCTTTCATTCTTGTTTGATTGGGAGGATTTTAGTAAAGGGATTTGCAAGATGTGTTAATTGGGATGCTTTTGGTGAGATGCTTTTGGTGTGAGTTGAAGATGTTAACTATCTATTCCCCAAATGAACAATCTTGAAGAAAGTCGAGTCTACATCGGTTCTACATTCGCTGTTATATGTTAGAAGACTAAAAAGCGAGTTGCATTTGATTATCTAAAGACTTCTTCTTATTCAAGCATTCATCATAAAGATTGTCGGTTTAGGGAGAGCACTAATTGGGAAGGGTGAAATGTCCGATTTAATCCCAATTAGACTTGCTCATATTCTTGACAAGTTGATTCCCACAAGAGTTCAAGTGTTCTTCTCAACAAATTTCTAGTATACGAGCTTAAAATGAGTTCTTGATTACAAGTGTCAAAACCGGCAAGGGGAAGGAGACACGTATTCAAAGCGAGTAAACTTGATGAACTTAATATTTCTAAGTAATTGAAGATATCCCGGAAGACAAATGTTATTACATGAGAGAAACTCAAGGTTTGACTCATGGCGAGTAAACTTGATGGACATAATACTTCTAAGTGATTGAAGTTATCCCGGAAAACAAATGTCATGACCGCAGAGAAACTCAAGGTTTTACTCATCAAGGCGTTTAGTGTTCTTATTCCAACTATGTGGGGAAGAGATGGAAGAGTTTGTTTTGAAGATGAAAGAGGTACACAAGTGTGTGATGATTTTGATGTTATCACAATCATCGGGAGAGAGATTGTGTACATTGGGGATGCTCATTGTTTTACTTGAGGGCTTAATCGGTGATTCGAGATATAATCACTTATTCGTGTTGACATCCAGAGATTGTCACCCGCAGAGATAATCGATGATTCGCCCGCTTCTTCAATGTTATCGGTTATTCTCTCTTTGGGCATTCGGTGCCGGGTTCTTGAGCTTCATACACTTTCTTCAAGGAGAGAAAAGTATACATCGGGGTTATTCTTTGGCTATTGGACTTAATCTGCTACTTTCGATGGTATAAGTTTCTTTGTCTTCGGGTATGTGTATTCGGGTTCGTGAGCTCTAGTCTAAGAGACTGACTGCATCAATTCAACTACTCGGGGGAAGTGGTCTCTTGACACCTTTTGGAATGGATTGCTTCAGATGTCAGTAGAAAAGAAATTTGAGAAGATTGTTTTATGTGTGGGATGATATGGTGCTGTTCTTCTATTGGATGATATAACCTCGAACGAAGAATCACGGTGATTATTCTTAAAAAGAGCAGCAAGATCGATGATAATGGTGTGCGTCTTTGTGCACCTGGCTAATGGAAGCTTGAAAGAAAGCTTTGAATATGCTCAGCTAAAGGATTTTCGGTTTGGGGGGAAGCTGCCAAAGTCTCACTTTCAAGTGGCTCAATTTCTCTCTTCGATTCAAGAGTCTTGGAAGCTTTGGTGGTGAAAGTTTTAGGATGATGACTTCTATCTTCTACAACGGGTCGTTCGATATCCTTATCTCGGTACTCGTATCATCATCTTCTTTAACTATATCATCTACTCTATCTTTGTATATATTTATCTCGAAAACCAAATACAAAAATATAAAACCAAAAAACAAAATAGAAAAATATAAAACCAAGAAAACGAAAATAGAAAAATATAAAACCAACAAAAACCCATAAAAATCGGAAAATTTGAAAAATTCCAAAATATGTTTTCTAGACATGTCTTACGGTATCGATAACATCTACGGTCTTAGAAATGTCATTCAATAATGGCACGGGACTTTAGATGAAGTTCGAGAAGGAGGTGTAAATATTTTTTCATAACATGTCTCAAATTATGGCTTACTGATTATTTTGATCGTAACTTGGGCTTCAAATGATGGTTTGCTATTATTTCAGATAGCAACCCATTCTTTATAGAAAGGAAAGTGCTGCGCTAAACCAATTTTCAAATATTTTGTGCACTTTTCCTAAAAACAAATGAGGAAAGTATGTCGAAGGACTGCTGTTCCTACTCAAATATTTTTCCGTCTATAAATTCTTGAAAAATATTTGTTGTTTTCTAAAATGGTGGTAAATGAGTTGCTTGTAAATCTATCGATTCGAGTTTTGTGAAAATTGAAAACTCAATCAATGACTTCAGCCGCTTTTAATCTTTTCGAAAATAAGTCATTGATTGAGGGGAGAATGTTTTCAAATTTATATCATCTAACGGACTTTCTTAATTATCCCACGTGCTTATCTCGAAAAATATAATTGCCTATGTTGAAGGACTAGGTTTCTAGGATATGATTGTTAGGTTTAGATGATTAGAGTTTGAGAACACATTATTCCCATACCTTACATGATCGATTGATTTGTTGGATTGACTTTTATTAGTCGATTCTTTGTTTGGGTGTTGTCGACCACCATATATTTGTATGTGTGTTCACTAACATATGCGGTATATTGGTATATAAGAATGTTCCCGATCCGGATCCCACAATTGAAGATGATTGGATGCGAAAGGAAAGGGTAACTATTTCTTGGGTTGACAAATGAGGAAATGGAGCTTAATTGGACTTTATGGAGAGTTGGCATAAATGCAACGTAAGAGGTCTCACTTGCATCGCCAGATGGTTTTCTTCTAATTGATTGAAGAAAGCGGAGCTTAATTTGACCTCGATTGGCATTCAAAATGCAATGTAAGAAGAAGTCTCATTGCATCGCCAGACGGTTTTCTTCCAAGCCCTACTGACAACAAATGTAAGCTTCTCAACCACCTAACATATCTTTGTGCGAGGATACCATTTTTAAACAATTTTGAATAAATTTGAATAAATTGTTTTGAAAATGGAATATATTGTTTTGAAAATATATTGGACTAAATTTTGAAAATCACGGACTTCATTTTATCAAAACTTAAGTCACTCAATTATCGACTTGGTCATCGATTGAGGGGAGAGTGATTTAATTTAAAATATTTTCATACAATATATCTTCAAAAAGTCCGTTTTGTACAACAAAAAGTGGTGATCTAAAGATTTAATGTTATGTCATGGTATGATTTTTCTTTAGAATCAAGGTCTTTCAAAATGAAATCTTTTACATTCTTGTTTGATTGTGAAATTGTTTTATTTTACTAAAAGATCTCTTAAAACTATCATACCGACACTAACAATCTTTAATGTCTTAAAATGGTCCTTATCTCGTCATCTTTCAAAATTGAATCTTGCCACGTCTTTCCCCAAAATTTTCTAAATGATTTAAATCGGTTGGGATCACAAATCTCAAATGGTTTGATATTTCGATCGGGGTAGAGATCGTGATTTAAATCTCAAATCTGTTTTAAATGGAATTGGTTTTAGTCCTTTAAAGGCACTCCGCCTCCATGTGTCAAACGATTTCAATATACATAATGCACATGTTGAGGAGGAGGATTTATCCAAAACCGGATGAGTATTTAAACAAGGCCACATTTTCTCCCATGTTTTCTAAACCTAATTAAATCACTTGGGATCCAAAATCTCAAAGGATTTGATATTTTGATCGGGGAGAATTTGTGATTTAATAGTGAAATTTGATAAAAGTTGATCGTTTTGATTGGGTTGTGCGTTGCTCTCTCATATTTGCTAAACGCTTTCGAATCTCGAAGCACATATTGAGGGGAGCAAAACCATCGAGGTACAAAAGTTTTTAAAAGAGATTATAAAGTACCTAGATTGTGTTTTCAAATGGTTTTCTTAATGGACTTTGTGTTCGTGGATGTGCTTCAAAAGAACTCTTGCCTCTATGTGTTAAAATGATTTCTATTATCCTATGCACATATTGAGGGGGAGAATTTTACCAAGAAAATCAAATGGCTTTTTCTATGAAAATAGTGATCAAAGAAAATATTTCAAAGTCCTCTTGCCTCCATGTGCTAAACAATTTCTAAATCATATGCACATGTTGAGGGGGAGGTTTTCTAAATGATCAAAACTATTAAGGTACAAAATGCTTTGATCTCGTATCACAAGTACCTTGATTGGTTTTCCAAATGATTTTTCAATTGGTTTCAAGAAGGAATGAACAATACCAAAAGACCGACCAAATTTACTTTATGCATGGTGTTATAAGGATGGTTAGGTTAGGTATTTGTTCCCACGATCCGCCGTAACCGGAGGGATCTTCCGAGGATAATCCACTAGATAGTGTAGAGTCCTTAGGAATATTGAAAAAGGAGAAAATGAGAATATGGGAAGAGTGCGGATGAGGCGAGCAAGTCTTGGAATAAACCCAACAAGGTTCTAGTTATGAAGTCTCGGTAAGCTTGAAGGGTTGAAGAATGAAAAGAACTGAATGTGAAAAGGGTGAAAAGAAATAGCCTCCATCAATTCAACCTTAGGGCGAAGAACGGGTTCAATACATATGCTCTTGGTTGTTACTACGGTAACTTGGTATTGAAGACAAGACGTCATGGACCCGGTGACGCTCGCACTAAACTTCCCAAGCTACTCAAGTTCCTCTTAAAAGGGCTTGTTTCATTCTCACGAGGAACCGACATAATCTATCGACTTTCTCTTAGAGATGGTTGATATTGAAGAAGGAGACCCTCTCCCTAGTCTCCGGCACAGGAACCAATTGTGCACGATTGAGTCTAGAGCCAAGAGATCATCCACAATATCTCATTAGGACACTAAATTAATGAATACTTGCTGTATCACACAATGTGGAAAGTAAGAATATATTAAGAGTCCTACGCATTATCCTTGTGGTATTGCCAGAACATCCGAGTGATACGTAAAATGTTAGGAATTAGAAAATTCCATAGTGAAGAGTCGGTCACCCCAAATGTTATCTAGCTTAAGTTAGCTCGTAGACTTGTCGTTAGTTTCGTTATTTATCAGTTTATTAGTTAGTTATTAGTTTAGTTTAGCGTAGTGCAACACCGTGGAGGAAGGACGGGTCTTTACCCACTGTATGCCTGATCCACAGTCCGTTAGGAGGACGTATTTACTTGTAACTATAAATACCCCTTCCTTCCATGGAAGGGGTGGTGCTTCATTTTAATCTAATCTTTCATTTGTGTAAACCTCAAGCAAGAACACCCTCTCTCTCTATACTTTCTCTCTCTAAGATGGAAAACATGTATTTTGATCTCCCAAGACCACCCGAATTATCTAACACAATAAAATAAGATCCTACAATTGGTACCAGAGCCAAGGTTTTTGTGTTTTGATGATTTACATGGTTGTTTCATGGTTCGGTTTATGATTTACATGGTTGTTTACTGTTTTAGTGGTCGGAATTTTTTTTGTAAACAATGTTACATGTCCTTTGGTCATATATTCATGTTAATATCATCTGTCTTAAACTGTTTTACATGTCTTGTGTCAAGATTCTTGGTCCAAACAGTCATGATTATCTTTTACAATATCTTTAAAAGATTCTGTGACAATATCTTGTACCAAAAGAAACCAAGTGGTCAAGTGGTCATCTTTACATGGTCTAACAGGGTCTAAACAAGGCAAAAAGTAAGATTGTTATGTCACTATTTCTGGGTATATCATGAAGATGAACGGAAAAGTAGCCGGAAAACTCATCGGAAAACATAAAAAATCTTGCTGGCGATTTGACACAAAACTGACCAGATGCATTGCACCTCTTATAGCGACTTGTCTTTACAAGTCGCTACGACTTGGCCTAGCGACTTGGTCGTGGCGAGTTAGCCTAGCGACTTGGTCGTGGCGAGTTAGCCTAGCGACTTGGTCGTGGCGAGTTAGCCTAGCGACTTGGTCGTGGCGAGTTAGCCTAGCGACTTGGTCGTGGCGAGTTAGCCTAGCGACTTGGTCGTGGCGAGTTAGCCTAGCGACTTGGTCGTGGCGAGTTAGCCTAGCGACTTGGCCGTGGCGACTTGTGTAAAAAAAAAAAAATGGTTTAGTGACAGAAAGGTAGAAGAAGAATTGACCAAGACCATAACAAATACCATACATACTCATCGACCTCAGTTGATAACCAACATCCTCAGTCCATATTATCATGAAAACAAAAACGAGATATCTAAAGAATACATCACATCCGAATCCATTTCCATCATAATCTCAACATCAAACACCATCTACATCTACAATCATCACTACAAGCAGTTTCAACATCTGGTTCATGTCTCTAAACAACATCAACAAGATATCAGAAATTCTTATTCGTGGTTAAAAGTGTTCTTAAAGATCCATTTCGGATTCAAACAAACCACAAAGAACAAATCTATCGATCCAAAAGCAAAGTGTAGACTCATCTTATTCTTGATCTCAGTCAATGTTTTTCGTGTCACACTAAGTATGAACAAGACTCAAAGGTCTTTATTTATGAAAAACAATTAAACAATCATCGATCTACTACTCATCTATATTTTCGAATGTGTAAGACAAAGAAATATAACAATTTTGTTATTCTCTAAACTTGTTTTCGTTTTAATGATAAATAGTCACATACACATACAAAATATGAAACAAAACCAAAGTTTTCACTTTCGTTGTGTTCGGTTAAAAGAACATATCAAAAGGAAAAGACTCCTTGAGATCTCAGCATCATTCTTTGTGTATGGTTCATAAAACTCATAGATCTAAAAGGATCTATACACATAAGAATGTAAACATCATAGATCAATGATCAAATCGTTTGTGACAATGTTCGAATTTGAGAAATGAGTATAACAACTTTGTTAATTCATTTTCTCGATTCGCTTTAATTTCATAAACAAGATGGATTGATAGCTACTTACCCGTGATCTCATTGAAAGATTGTGAAGCCTATGTCAAACCCTCATGCCATCCCTGTGGCGAGGCTATCCGTTTCTAGGATAGTTGTGATCAAATTTGTATGGCATACAACTGATGGGGCTGATTCATTTGTGAGGATGATTGGGGTTTCGAATCATTTGGTTATTCATGGTTATATAAGTGGTGTTCGGATATTTGGCAGGAGTGGGAGTAAAGGTTTTATCTTTATTGCGCTTTTTTTTGCTTATGATGTGAGAAGTCTTGAATTAGGGCAAGTGAGGGAGTTGGTATGTCTCTTAAATACCCGTATGATTAGGGTTTGGTGAGAATGGAACACGGATGTTTAATGTTGAGCTTGGGCTGCATTTGATTTTGTAATTGGGCTGTGGTGAACTCGTGTGGGCCTGCCATCCGAAATTTTATATGGTTGTGTATGGGATTGTACATTCTCGACTAGGCTAAATTTAACTTGGGCTGGAACCATATGATGCACCAATGTTTGGGCTTAACAATGGTCTATTTCCAAATTTGATTAAATTTGGTTATTATGGCTTTGTTTTTGGCGTTAATATTGGTAAAAGAGTGGTAATTTTTGTCGGATATAAATTTTCACGGGAGGATACAAAGTCTTGGCTTGTGCTTAATATTTGAGAAAAAGGATTATTGATATTGATGACGGTCAGATGGGCTTCTCAACATGAGATCTAATTTATGAAATTTGGATTGTTGAGATATGAAATGTACAATTTGATGATACGAGTTGAGATTTGATGAGAGTTGATAATGTAATTGTTATGTCATGCGGGTTGATACTTTGGTTTATGCATTTTCACGGAAGATATTTTGTCACTGCTTGAATTGATATTGGAACTAGGTTGACTATGGGTTGTTTGTACGATATTTCTTATTTGGATTTGGAGTGAGATTTTCCGGGCGCGTTTACTTATTTTCGTCTTCTTTCTTTCTACCCTTCCGCGAAGATGACTTGTTTGGGCATTTATAGAGTGTGATAAAGACTTGGCTATTTAGGTACGGTTGTGATTCATTCTCGGTTAACCCACAACGTAACTTTCACTTGGTGTCTCACGCATTGAGGATACGTCAAGAGGTTTTGTACATTGGGTACACCGTTTCTTCTTCACAAGGATTAGTACAAGGTTAAGTAACAAAACAGGAAATTCTTCTTCATGATCAAGTTTGGTATATCGGGTTTACTTCTCCATGTGGTCATTACAATAGCCGAACAGTTGCGTGATTGATGTGTTTTCCAAAGTGTTAATTGGATGGTTGATGATGTTGGATTATGTCCGTTGATGAACATGCATGTTCCCTAAAATGATATTCTCTAAAACCAAAGTCGTCAGTAACACATTCAAGTCGACATTGTTTACGGTTTTGTCTCGATTTTGTAAAATCCCCGAAAGAACCTATTTCTCGGTTTAAATCATAGACTTGTAAAATCCGTGACAATGAAAACATCACGGTATTAGTAAAGTGCATTTCGGATCTATCTTATGGTTTATTCTTGGTTTTGTAAAATCCCGCGAAAGATACTATTTCTCGGTTTAAACCATAGAGTTGTAAAATCCCGTAATGATGGAACCATCTTGGAGAAGAGAAAGCGTAATTTTGGATCTTACTTGATGCTGATGCTACGGTTTCTATTTCGAAGAAGGGATAAAAGGGTGTATTTCATGAATTGGGTGTGTGTTTGGGTTGTCTTCATGACAGTTTGGTTATTACATGGTTTTACGGGGTTATGTGCTTTTACCATGGTCGGGATGAAAACCATTATCAAAGTTCACTTCAAACGTCAAAGGAGGCTAGGCGAGCTTTTACCAAGATGTGACAACAGAGTTAATTCACTATTATTTATTTGAGGTTGAAGTGAATTATCACGGGCGAGTGTACTTAGTATCTGAAGGTATCGGGGATGGATGGATGAAGATTCTTCATGATCCTTGTTCGAGCTTATTATCAAAAATGAAGACTTGGAAATCTAGTTATTGTTGGGTGTCTTTTACCTTTTCTTTTACCACTTGGGGAAATTGGGCTCATACCACTACAAAATAACTATCACTTTAAGGAGTTACATTGTAGTGCTCAGTGTCACATTCAATTGTGGATTTTTCAAGAGGTAAAGTACGTCTATTACTTGATGGTTGGTTGGTTGAAGAGTATAGAGTACTTAAGAGATTCAATGGAGCATGAATTCTCGGCACCGCTCTTTGTTACATATGTGCAAGTTTAAGTCACGAGTTCGGGTTAGCTTACTTCAGGGTCAAATTCATCATATTGGGTTTTCTCCATCATTGTCACGACAAAGAGCCTCTTGAATGATAATGGGGTTGATTACGTGTTTTGCTAGCGGCGAGAAAAAGAGAGATAATGACGTCTGTTCACATCGATTCGGGCCTCGTACTTCAACATAATGACGTATGTACACAACAGTTCATGCCTCGTACTCTAAAGAAAAGAAAAGTGTACGTTTCAGTGCGCTTTATCTTCTGAAGAAGAGAAATCTTCTTATTATGACCATTCTCATCAACATGCTTCATACTTTTTCCATGTGCTTCAGTCATCAAGTGAACCGGGCTACCATTAATTGTTTTCTTATTCAACTTGCTCTACTATAAGGACAATGGAGACATCATGTGCTAATTTTGCGGGGGAGGGGGGGGGAAGTGTGAATAGACTACATTTGTTGAAGATGTTCACTTATTTAATCAAGAATGGCATCTCCGTATGCAATTCTTAAGGGGGAGAAGAAGTATGATAACTCTGCATGGTTGATTGATTTCTGGGAATGAATGGTCAAACGACTCCAAACTCATGTAAGAACCGAACTTCTTCTTATCGGGTCATCTTCACATGGAGTTTTCTACTAAGAGTCGTTGGTTGACATCTTCACATGGGCTGATATGATTAAATGACAAAGTGCTTCTAGTTCTTTGGTGATTTCTTTAATGAACATCTTTCTGTTCTTGTTTGATTGGGAGGATTTTAGTTAAGGAGATTTGCTACATATAAGGTAATTGGATCGCATTTGGTGAGTTGAAGATGTTGACTTTCTATTCCAATTGGACAATCTTGAAGAAGGTCGAGTCTGATCGGTTCTACATTCTCTACTACATGTTAGAAGACTTAAGGCGAGTTGCATTTGAGTATTTAAAGACTTCTTCTTAATTCATGCATTCATCATAAAGATTGTCGGTTTAGGGAGAGCACTAATTGGGGAGGGTGAAATGTTTGATTTAATCCCCAATTAGACTTGCTCACTATTCTTGACAAGTTGATTCTCACAATGACTTCAAGCGATCCTCTCAAGCAGATTTCAAGTATTTGGGCTTATAATGTTTTCTTGATTACAAGTGTCAAAACCGAAAGAGGGGAAGGAGACACGTAACTAAGCGAGTAATCTTGATGAGCTTAATACTTCTAAGTGATTGAAGATATCCCGGAAGACTATTGTCATTACCGAGAGAAACTCAAGGTTTGACTCATGGCGTTTGTGTTTATTTCAACTATGTGGGGAAGAGATGTTAGAGAATGTTTACGAAGATATAAGAGGTACATTGGTGTGTGATGATCTCGATGTTATCGCAATCATCGGGAAAGAGAATTGTGTACATTGGGGATGATCATTTGTTTTACTTGAGGGCTTAATGTGTGATTCGAGATATAATCACTTATTCGGTGTTGACATCCGCAGAGATTGTCACCCGCAGAGATAATCGATGATTCGGCATGCTTCTTCAATGTTATCGGTTGTTGTTCTCTTTGGGGAATGTGTACTTGGTCCTTGAGCTTCATACACGATCATCGGGAAGAAAGCCATTGTTTACCACAAACATTGGGAGGTGTTTTCCTTTCGGGCATGATGTGTATTCGGAGAGTTCTTGGATATTGGTGTACTTGGGTTCTTGAGCTTCATACACATTCATCGAGGATGAAAGATGTGAACATTGGGAGTTGTTCTTCATTACCCTCATGATGTGTATTTGGGAGAGTTCTTGAGCATTATACAAAGAGACCGATCGCATCAATTCAACTACGTGGGGAATTGTTCTCTTGACACCTTTTGGAATGGATCGCTTGAGACGTCGGTTGAAAGGAAATTTGAGAAGTGTTATTTATGTGTGGGATGAAGCGTTGCGATGTTCTCTTGGATGATATAACCCGAATGGAGAATCTCGATTATCGGTCTTAATAGGAGCAATGGATTTATGATAATGGTGTGCTTCTCTGTGCACCTGGCTAAGGAAAGCTTGAAATAGAGCTTCGAATCTGCTCATCCAAAGGATTTTCGGTTTGGGGGGAAGCTACCAAAGTCTCACTTTCAGATGGTTCTATTTCTTTCAATTCAAGAGCCCTTGGAAGCTTTGGTGGTGAATGTTTAAAGAGATGATAACTTCTATCTTCTACAACGGGGCTGCTCGATATCCTTATCTCGGTACTCGTATCATCATCTTCTTTAACTATATCATCTACTCTATCCTTGTACATATCTATAAAAAACAAAATACAAAAATATAAAACCAGCAAAACAAAATAGAAAAATATAAAACCAACAAAAAGAAAATAGAAAAATATAAAACCTTCAAAAACCATAAAAATCGAGAAAATTTCAAAATACCAAAATATGTTTTTCTCAAGACATGTCTTCGGTATCGATAACATCTACGGTCTTAGAAATGTCATTCAATAATGGCATGGGACCATAGATGAAGTTCGAGCGAGAGGTGTAAATATTCTTTTCAAAACATGTCTCAAAATGTGGCTTCTGATTATTTCGATGTAACCCGCTTCAAAATATGGCTTGCGATTACTTGAGACTCGACCGTGCTTAAACTATGGCTTGTTATTATTTTAGATAGCAACCGCTTTTTTTTAAAGAAGGAAAGTGCTACGCTTAAACTATTTTCAAAATATTTCGTGCACTTATCCTAAAAACAAAACAAGGAAAGTATGTCGAAGGGTTGTTCCTACACAAATGTTTTTCCGTCTAAAATTCTTGAGAAAAATATTTGGTGTTTTAACAAAATGGTGGTTAATGAGTTGCAAAACCAATCGGTTCGAGTTTTTCAGTAAAAATTGAAAACTCAATCAATGACTTGAGTTTTTAATCTTTTAGAAAATAAGTCATTGATTGAGGGGGAGAATGTTTTCAAATCTGTATCATCTAACAAGATTATCTTAATCGTCCTACGTGCTTATCTGTAAAATACAATTGCCTATGTTGAAGGACTAGGTTTCTAGGATGTGATTGTTAGGTTTAGATGATTAGAGTTTGATAAACACATTATTCCCATATATTTGAATGATCTGATTGTTATGTTGAATTGACTTTAATTAGTCGATTGCTGTTATGGGTGATGTCGACCACCATATATCTGTATGTGTGTTCACTAACGTATGCAGGTATATTGGTTATAAAGATGTTCCCGATCCGGATCCCACTATTGATGATGATTGGATGCCGAAAGGAAAGGGTAACTATATCTTGGGTTGACAAATGAAGAAACGGAGCTTAACTGCACTTCTATGGAGAGTTGGCATAAATGCAACGTAAGAGGTCTCACTGCATCTGCAGATGGTTTTCTTCTAAGTGATTGAAGAAACGGAGCTTAATTGGACCTCAGTTGGCATTCAAAATGCAACGTAAGAAGAAGTCTCATTGCATCTGCAGACGGTTTTCTTCCAAGCCCTACAGCAACAACGGAAGTTTCTCAACCACCTAACTTATCTTTGTGCAGGATACCATTTTTAAACAATTTTTGATAAATTTGAATAAAATTGTTTTGAAAATGGAAAATATTGTTTTTGAAAATAAATTGGACTAAATTTTGAAAATCACGGACTTCATTTTATCAAAATCTAAGTCACTCAATTATCGACTTGGTCATCAATTGAGGGGAGAGTGATTTTAAATTAAATATTTTCAAAGCGATATTTCATCTATCAAGTCCGTTTGTACGAAATAAAGTGGTGATCGAAGATTTAATGTTATGTCATGGTATGATTTTCTTTAAAACTCAAAGATCTTACAAAATAAAATTTTTTCTCATTCTTGTTTGATTGTGAAACTGTTTTATTTTACTTAAAGATCGTTTAAAAACTATCATACGACACTAACAATCTTTAATGTCTAGAGTTGGTCCTTATCATCATTTTCAAAGTTAAATCAAGCCACGTCTTTCCCAAAATGTTTTAAATGATTTAAATCAATGGGATCACAAATCTCAAAGGTTTGAAATTTTGATCGGGTAGAGATCGTGATTTAAATCTCAAATCTGTTTTAAATGGAATTGTTTTAGTCCTTTAAAGGCACTCCTGCCTCCATGTGTCAAACGACTTCATACATAATGCACATGTTGAGGAGGAGGATTTATCCAAAACCGGATGAGTATTTAAACAAGGCCACATTTTCTCCCATGTTTTCTAAACCTAATTAAATCACTTGGGATCCAAAATCTCAAAGGGTTTGATATTTTGATCGGGGAGAATTTGTGATTTAATAATGAAATTTGATAAAAGGTGATCGATTTGATGAAATTGTGCAGTTGCTCTCTCATATGTGCTAAACGCTTCGAATCTCGAAGCACATATTGAGGGGAGCAAAACCATCGAGGTACAAAGTTTTTAAAGAGATTATAAAGTACCTTGATTGTGTTTTCAAATGGTTTTCTTAATGGATTTTGTGATTGTGGATGTGCTTCAAAGAACTCTTGCCTCTATGTGATAAAATGTTTTAAAATATCCTATGCACATATTGAGGGGAGAATTTTACCAAGAAAATCAATTGGCTTTTTCGTATGAAAATTGTGATCAAAGAAAATATTTCAAAGTCCTCTTGCCTCCATGTGCCAAACAATTTCTAAATCACACGCACATGTTGAGGGGGAGGTTTTCTAAATGATCAAAACTATTAAGGTACAAAATGCTTTGATCTCGTATCACAAGTACCTTGATTGTTTTTCCAAATGATTTTCAATTGGTTTCAAAGAAGAATTGAACTGTACCAATAGACCGACCATTTTACTTTATGCATGGAGTTATAAGGATGGTTAGGTTAGGTATTCGTTCCCACGATCCGCCAAGAACCGGAGGGATCTTCCCAGGGATAATCCACTAGATAGTGTAGAGTCCTTAGGAATATTGAAAAAAGGAGAAAATGAGAATATGGGAAGAGTGCGGATGAGGCAGAGCTAGTCTTGGAATAAACCCAACAAGGTTCTAGTTATGAAGTCTCGGTAAGCTTGAGGGGTTGAAGAATGAAAAGAAGCTGAATGTGGAAGGGGTGAAAAGAAATAGCCTCCATCAATTCAACCTTAGGGCGAGAACGGGTTCAATACATATGCTCTTGGTGGTTACTAAGGTAACATCGGTATTGAAGACATGACGTCATGGGCCCGGTGGACGACCGCACTACAACTTCCCAAACTACTCAAGTTCCTCTTAAAAGGGCTTGTTTCATTCTCACGGGAACCTACATAATCTATCGACTTTCTTAGAGATTGTTGATATTGAATAAGGAGACCCTCTCCTAGTCTCCGACACAGAACCAAATGTGCACTATTGAGTCTAGAGCCAAGAGATCATCCACAATATCTCGTTAGGACACTAAATTCGGAAGACTTGCTTTTCACACAATGTGGAAAGTAAGTATATATTAAGAGTCCCACGCATTATCCTTGTGGTATTGCCGAACATCCGAGTGATATGTAAAAATATTCACAATGAAGATGGAAATCCTCTAGAGCCTACATCAAACAAGCTCTTGGTGGGTGACATGTGAGATCTTGCAAAGATCAAGCTTGTGACAAGCGGATAGATACGATGGGCGATTCATTCTTGAATCTACCTTGGTCGAGGATAAGGATTGCGGATACCTTTGAAAACCGGTCATTGTGCTTAAAGTTCTTTTCTATAGCACATCGATCGTGTATCAATGTTTCAAAATTAAAGGGTATTTATGATTGATAATTGATTTTCCATAAAAACTTCGTTGTATTGCAAAACACTTTCTATCTTAAGCAATACACATCGCTTTTCAAATCATTTTTCATCAATCGGTGAATCTCAATTATTGGTTCACTCACTCCGTGTTGTCTTCTTTGAGGCGTTCGGTTTGAGAACGACTAGAGCATTGCGAAACCACGTCAAGGAGATTCTTGAATTATACCTTATCACAGCGGTACTTGTAATTGATCAAGCGGGAACCGTGGGCGTGTACCTCAATTCAACGAAGTGATCAAAGACACTTTTGTGTACTTTATTGCTAAGCTGTCTTATGCGGTACACCCGGCGATTGCGGTGATCGTAATTGAGGAGTCAATCAAAGTCGCATGTTCACGCAACCTCACTTAATTTGAAGAAATCATGGTGGTGCATATCTACATAACACGGCTCGATATTTCATACTATGCTTATCTTTGTACACTGCAAATATCATGAACCGATGAAGGCTTCCGCTACTCGATGAAAAGATGTCATGATTCAAAAGTGTGAGCATGTCGGTCCAAAAGTCACAACTTCACATGATGGCAACACAATAAAGGGTGATCCGAGATTTATCGTGGTGATGATCTCAATGAAAGCTCGAAGATCATCAATGATGTGGATCGGTTCAAAGACCTCCTTGAAAGTACAATGTAATCGGACTTTGAAGAATCATCGCTAAAGCACAAAGATGCGGATGTTGAAGAATTAAAGTCTCTGAGCTCAAGTCGAAGTCAAAATGAATGCTAGGATTCAAAATGTAAAACATGGGGTGACCTCCTTAGGGGAGATTGTTAGGAATTAGAAAATTCCATAGTGAAGAGTCGGTCACCCCAAATGTTATCTAGCTTAAGTTAGCTCGTAGACTTGTCGTTAGTTTCGTTATTTATCAGTTTATTAGTTAGTTATTAGTTTAGTTTAGCGTAGTGCAACACCGTGGAGGAAGGACGGGTCTTTACCCTTGTATGCACGATCCACGATCCGTTAGGAGGGCGTATTTACTTGTAACTATAAATACCCCTTCCTTCCATGGAAGGGGTGGTGCTTCATTTTAATCTAATCTTTCATTTGTGTAAACCTCTAGCAAGAACACCCTCTCTCTCTATACTTTCTCTCTCTAAGATGGAAAACATGTATTTTGATCTCCCAAGACCACCCGAATCATCTAACACAATAAAATAAGATCCTACATAAAAGTATTCACGATGAAGATGGAAATCCTTCTAGAGCCAACATCAAACAAGCTCTTGGTGGGTGACATGTGAAATCTTGCAAAAGATCAAGCTTGTGACAACTGGATAGAAAGCGATGGGAGATTCATTCTTGAATCAACCTTGGTCGAGAATGGAATTGACGAAAACTTTTGGAAAAAGCATTCGATGTGCAAACCTTCTTTCTCTAGCACGTCGAATGTGTATTCATTTCAAATTCAAAATGTATATCGATTGAAAAATACTTTTAGAAAAACCGTTCGATGTGCGAACCTCTTCTTTTCGCTATACGTCGAATGTATACTCATTCTATAATACAAAAGTATTTTGATTGAAAATTGATCTTTCTCATAAAACCTTCGTTGTATTGCAAAACTCTTTCTTCAAGCAATACGCGATTGTTTTTCAAATCATTTTCATCAATCGGTGAATCTCAATTTCTTTGGTTCACTCACTCCGTGTTGTCTTCTTTGAGGCGTTCGGTTTGAGAACGGCTAGAACATTGCGAAACCTGTCAAGGAGATTCTTAGGAATCCTACGATCACGAAAAGTACTTATCGATCAGCGGGAACCGTGGGCGTGTAACTCAATTCGGTGAAAGTGGTCAAAGACACTTTCGTGTGTTTTATTGCTAGCTTGTTGTTTGCGGTACACTTGAACGGTTGCGGTGATCGAATTGAGGAGTCAATCCAAAGCCGCATGCTCACAGCATCCACACTTAATTTGAAGAAATCATGGTGGTACATATCTACATAACACGGCTCGATATTTCATACTATGCTTACCTTATTCTTTGCAAATATTATGAACCGATGAAGGCTTCCGCTACTCGATGGAAAGATGTCATGATTCAAAAGTGTGAGCATGTCGGTCCGAAAGTCACAACTTCACATGATGGCAACACAATAAAGGGTGATCCGAGATTTCTTGTGGTGATGATCTCAAAGAAAGCTCGAAGATCATCAAGATGTGGATCGATTAAAGGCCTCCACTAAAAGTACAAATCGGTGCGGACTTTGAAGAATCGCTACTAAAGCACAAAGATTGCGAAAGTGAAGAATTCAAGTCTCGAGCTCAAGAACAATGTCAAAGAAAGAATGCTAGGATGCAAAATGTATTTCATGGGGTGACCTCCCTTGGGAGATTGTTAGGAATTAGAAAATTCCATGTTAAAGTGTCGGTCACCCCAATTATGATCTAGCATCGGTTAGCTCGTAGACTTGTCGTTATTTACGTTATTAAGTTGTTTATTAGTTAATTAGTAGCGTAGAATAGTTTAGTGCAACACCGTGGAGGAAGGACGGGTCTTTACCCATCGTATCCACGATCCATGCCGTTAGGAGGTCGAGTATTTGTAGTATAAATACCCTTCCATCCTTGGAAGGGTGGTGCTCATAATCTAATATTCCATATTTTTGAGTAAACCTCTAGCAAGAACACCCTCCCTCTCTCTACTAAATCTCTAACTATGGCAAACATGTATTTTGATCATCCAAGACCACCCGAATCATCAACACAATAAATATTGGATCCTAACAGCGAAAGGACTATCCAAACCTTGGAAGACATGCTTCGAGCATGTGTGATCGATTTTAGAAAAGGTTGGGATAAACACTTGCCTTTGGCGGAATTCTCCTACAATAATAGTTACCACGCTAGCATCAAGGCAGCTCCATTCGAAGCACTTTATGGTCGAAAGTGTCGATCGCCCGTTTGTTGGGCCGAGGCTGGAGATGCCCAACTCACTGGACCTGAGCTTGTCCAAGAAACAACCGAGAAGATCGTGCAAATTCGTCAACGACTTCAAGCTGCTGGAGACCGACAAAAGAGTTACGCCGATGTTAGAAGGAAGCCTATGGAATTTCAAGTTCGTGATCGAGTTATGTTGAAAGTATCACCTTGGAAAGGAAAGGTTTGATTTGGAAAACGAGGAAAGCTACATCCACGATACATTGGGCCTTTCAAGATTCTGGAGAGAATTGGCCCGGTTGCACACAAGCTTGAACTCCCGGAAGAACTTAGTAGAGTACACCCTACCTTCCACGTCTCAAATCTGAAGAAATGCTTGTCGGATGAATCTCTTGTTGTTTCACTAAAAGAGATTAAGCTCGATGACAAGCTCAACTTTGTCGAAGAACCAATTGAAATTATGGATACGGAATTCAAGCGACTTAAGCAAAGTCGCATTCCTATTGTTAAGGTTAGATAGAATTCCAAGAGAGGACCGGAGTACACGTGGGAGCGCGAAGACACCATGCGTGTTAAGTACCCACATCTGTTTGCTAATCCAACTCCGACAACCACCATAAACTAAAATTCCGAAGACGGAATCCTCTTAAGGGGTAGGTACTGTAGCCACCTAAAAATTTCACTATTTTAATCTTCATATTAACGAACTAGATTGTTTATCAAAAATTTATTTGATCTAAATTGAGCATTTTAGCATGTACATTTCATTTTCTTGCATAAAAATTTATGCCTGTCCGTGTAGTTTTATTTAACTATGCCTGATATTTAGTGATAACTAAATCAGTCTCACAAGAAAACTTTCTTGTCTTACGAGTCCGCACGCGTACCAGTATAATAAAAGAAAACATGAGAAATAAAAACGAACTAATAAAAATAAAAATTTTTGTCATCGTATCAGTTTATTCAAAACGTGTCTAGAAATATAAGTATTATATTTTTCCTGCTAGGGATTATACTGTTATGAACTAAACAGCGGGATACAAAATACACACAATACCAAATAAATACACACTACACTTGACAAATAATAAAAATTAAAAACAGATCCTACCCTTATCCCCACACAAACCCAGGCCCCACCCTCCTTAACCTTTTCTGATTTCTGAAAAACCCACCTGCTACTCCTCTTCTTCCCCTCCTAATCGCTCTCTCTCTCTCTACCCTACCTCCACCATGAACGCTCCTCCAAAAGTAGTAAACCATCCAAAACAATATTCCGACCTCAAGAATCAACCTTAACCAAACTTAAAACCATTCTTGGCTCTTTCCCATGGAAACAAATCGACAAAGACGAGGTCCCCCATCTGATTCCTTGTCCCTAGGGGTTGCGGTTGAAGACAAAGCTCAGGAAGAGCCACGTGAAGACCTTGTGATATTACCCAAGAAGGACTCTTATCCCATCCCCACCTTCGAAGGTCAAGGAAAGGACTTCCCCATCTACACCTTTATAAAGACCACGAAGGACCTGGGTTTTCACACACTTCTCACTCACTCTCATCACCAAAAAGATTTGGAATTGAAAGTTGGAGTGCTCGGATAGGCTTTTGGGTGAAGGTTGTGTGAATCCCCAAAGAAAGGTTTTGGTCGGCATCATAAGGTTTCCATATTCTCCTCATCTTAGTTTTGATGTTAATTCTTTTGTATTATTGATTTTGATTCTTGTGTACTATTATTAGTTTTGATTTAAACTCGTTTTGGGTCAAAAATGGTGAAACCATTGTCGACCCATAAATATCTAGGGAACATGATTTACTGTTTCGTGTTAATCGATTTGTACAATAAGATTGGAAAACCATTTTTTTCTGCTTTTGATTCATGTGTGGTCGAATGATATGAACAAGTGTTAAAATAATGGGTTATTGTCATATGAAATTGTAAAAGAAATCAGTACTTGTGTTAAATATGTTGGAATACATTGGCTCAATAAATCGAAGTATTAAGGATTGAGTTGCTTGTTGCGTTTTCTCTTCTTTCGCACCGTGTCGAAACTTGAAGTGTCGTTCCTAACTTAGCGACTCTTTGTTATTTGTAAGGTTTCATGTATCCTTCCTTGAAATTTTTTGTTTTACTTAGTTTGAGACTTGGTGTTAGGAAAAAGAATCGATGATGATGAACTATTTTGATCGATCCAACTTATTTTTTATTACTAGTGTTCGGTTAGGAGTGTTTGAAAAGAGTTTAGGTCCCTTCCATTTGAGTCTTTGACTCACGACATGCTCAAGTTGTGACCGATGCATACTTGTTATGTTTTAAGGTCGGGTCGAGGGTCTCGAATAAGCGTGTGACATGATACTTCACGTCATTACCTTAAGACCGAAGTTGAGCGTTTGAGTTAATGTCGAGACACCTACGGGGTGTGCTTGGATTTGAGTCAAGGAGTAACATTAGATGTGTTCAATCCGTCTTGTTAGCACTCAAAAACGCCTAACCTTTCCACCTTGTTGAAACTGATAAACGACCACTCGTGGTGTCGTATTCTCCTTGTTTTTCCTTCTCGTTAAACTACCAACTTCCCTTGATACCAAACCAGGTTTACACAAATAAAAGATGTCCCTTATTTTACAAAAGGGTGCGTTTGGTTTTGACAACTGGGCCACAACCCATGTCCGAAAATGGGCCTGTGTAACTCTTTTAAACACTAGGCCGAAGCCCAATCCTTATTGGCTACTCATTCAGCCCACACGAGCCCAAGCAATTCCCCCTTCGCTACCACTTACCACGGCTACGAAGAACCTTCGAATAGAACCAACTCGTTAAAGTAATAATCTAGATTTTTAAACTAGTAACTTATAATCGTGAAAATATATATATAAAACATTTTTTTTAAATAATAAAACATGTCTTATATTTTTGTTATTATTGATAAATAATCGCTATTTTTGAAACGACGACTTTTATACGCTAAACTACATTTTGTAACACAATAATAATTTCCTACATTTAGTCGCCAAATATATTTAGGGCATATAAACAAGTTATACCCATTTTTCTAAAAGACCATTACAACTTATAAACGAAATATATTTTATTTTGACTTTTATAATAAAATTGTTACTTTCTTATATATACTTATATTTTGAGCAACGTCTTTATAATGTAAATACGTTTACTATTTACATGCGATATTTCCTGTACATCACCTTTCGGTTACGACAAACCAAAGACTCATCCATTTTATTTGTACACGTATACTTAAACGCTTCCATGAGCCAATGTTCATTAGTATAAATGAATGTCACACAAACCTTAAATGACTTAAACTTTTGATGTATATAAATATTATCAAGTCAAAATATAAAGATAGTAACTAAAGTATGGTTATATTAACTATAGGTCGCGTGACGGTACTTTGTGCATCTACTACTTGACTTTTTCACTACTCGGATACTACTTTGCTAAGGTGAGTTCATAGCATCTCTTTTACTTGTTTTTCAACCCCCGCGAGGGAGATGCATGATATCAACTAGAACACAAGTCTTTTATTAAAATGTATGCTTCCCAGATCATTATTATTATAACCTAAGTTGCTTGCCATAAGTCCCTTTCATCATGAACCATTAATCACTTGCGAGTGAACGCGAATATTATGGATAGTACTATGGGAATTAACGACCCCGACTCGGTTATCGGAAATAACCGGGGCGCACTATATTTGGTTATCTATGTAATTGGCAATTCCATTTGGGGGCAATTTTATTACTTACACCAGTAATTAGGTGTATGCAATTAGTTTGGTGTCATGAGCTTAATGTATAATAATAATCTCTGTTTTCTATGGTGATTGTCTTCGAAGCAATTATCATCTCTTACTTGTGTTCAACCATTTATTAAACCTATGAATATCACTCAACATTTTTGTTGACCTTTTTAAGCATGTTCATCTTAGGTACTAATTAGGATATCATGAAGGCACGGAGTGGACGTCTTGGAATGCTAGAAGTGGTGTTTTAAATAAAGTTATCATTTCACAAATATTTGAACTATCTTTTGTGTAACTTCAAAACTTGTGGTATTTTCTCTTGTGCTCCAAAACTTTGAGTTTTTATGAAATGGTAACAATCTTTCATTAAAACGTCTCTTTTAGAGTCGTTTTCTATAACTTATGACAGTGATTCTCTAAGTAATACCCCGAATAGTCTTTCGCTGTCATATTATGATTTTGGGGGTGTTATAAGTACAAAAATAATACATCCGTCCGTCAACAACAACGCGTTGCCCACGCACGGTTGTTTCCAAAAAGTGTTAGGAATTAGAAAATTCCATAGTGAAGAGTCGGTCACCCCAAATATTATCTAGCATAAGTTAGCTCGTAGACTTGTCGTTATTTACATTATTATGTAGTTAATTAGTTAGTCGATGGCGTAAAATAGTTTAGTGCAACACCGTGGAGGAAGGACGGGTCTTTACCCTGTATCCACGATCCACGGGCCGATAGGAGGTCGTTTCTCATGTAACTATAAATACCCTTCCATCTATGGAAGGGTGGTGCTCTTCATTAATCTAATATTTCATACTTTGTGTAAACCTCTAGCAAGAACACCCTCTCTCTCTACTAACTCTCTAACTATGGCAAACATGTATTTTGATCATCCAAGACCACCCGAATCATCAACACAATAAAAATAACGATCCTACAATTGGTACCAGAGCCAAGGTTGTTGTGTTTGTGTTGATTCTCGTGGTTTATTTCATGGTTTTAAGCGGTTTTTCATATGATTTTATGGTGCGGTTTGAATCTGTTTTTAATGTTTTTCGAGTGGCCTTTGATGTTTGAATCTGTTTTGACTGGTGGTGTTTAAGTTGTCATTTCTTGTTTTACGATTGCCATATTCAAAACCAGTTTTTTTTATTTGTTCATGTACTGTTTTAAAACTGATATGGTTAAATGGTTTTTCTTATCTAGCGTACACAGTTTCTAAACAGCTTTTATAACAATATTAAGGGTCTTTATTCGGTTTTGATGTTAAGTGCGTGAATGTCGTGAATGATTTGTGTCAAATGGTCAAAATGGATGCATTTTAAGAAAGTTTTACGGGTTTCTAATAGTGGTCGGAAAACTCATCGAGAAAATGTCTTAGTTCTTCATAGAGACTTGTCCTCATTTATGTCCGATTCATTGTATGGTCAAAAGTCAATGGCGACTTGTCTATTTATTTCTGTAGCAACTTGGATGTTCGTTGACTTTTTGAAAGTCAATAGCGAGTTGGGTCATAAAATCTATCTAGCGACTTGTCTTTACAAGTCGTATGTGTGCTAGCGATTAGAGCTAGCGACTTGTTATTGTGAAAGAAAGGTGATAGCGAGTTGGGTTATTTGACTATTGAGTCAAATAAAAGTCATTAGCGACTTATCTTATTACCTAGCGACTTGCGGATATAACATGATGAAAAAGAGACAAAGTAACGACTTGAGATGATTAAAGCTAAGCTAGCGACTTGACCACAAAATCTATACCATCATCGCCAAACCAAAGCATCACAACGTCATGTTAACCATCATCGATTACAATAATAAACCGACATCATCATATCATACACCATCATTTACATATTAAGATACAAAATCTCGGTTACTCATTCGTGGTTCTCAAAATGAAAACATCCAATATATCCTACCTTAAATCTCACGAGTAATAAACAAAGTAACCTTTTCTTTATGGTCCGGTTTGTATCTCAATCTATCAAAGTGAAGGATCTCAATATTGATTTCTCATAAACAACAATGATTCATCATGACCTGAAAAGTCAAGCCATACGAGAAATTACAAAGCATCACATATCCATTTTGGAGTTCTTTCCTCTTTAATATCCGAACATATAAGACTATTCAATCAACAATTATGTTAACTGAATATCTTGTTTCGGTTAGATGACCGATAAGCACAAATATTATTCGAACCTCACAAGGAAAAAGGGGTAACAACAATAATCTGGTGTCTCCTTTCCCATGTTCGTTTAATATTTTTAATCTAAAGGGATCAATGAAAAAACTACCGGTACACCATCGAGGCCATCCTTTGTGTCGAGCCCTCAACGCCATCCACATGGGCTGTCACAAGTATCTCGAGCCATCCCCGTGGCGAGCTTAACTTGTTTAATGAATTAATTTTAATCGAGATGAGATTATCGTGAGATGGAGGCGTATGTTTAGGCGAATCGGTGATTTGGGTTTGAGTGATATGATGGGAGGCGGAAGGTGAGGTATTAGGGTTTGAGGAGGATGTTTAGGAGGGCGGAGGTGATATGTGAATGTGAGATTAGGTTTTGAGATATTGACCTAATATTTAGGAATTGAGAGTTTTATAACCGGTTACACAAATCGCATATTAAACATGGATCGATTTGTTTTCTTGGGTTGCACATGGGCCTCCTTATGGTCTATTGTGATTGTGCATGGGCCTTATATGAGCCTCTAATGGTCGATTGCACATGGATCGATTTTTATATGATTGCTCATATTTACGTATGAAGTCGAATGGTATTGGACCTTGTTGGATCGTGTATGCTTATTTGTTATGGACTTGGTGGATATGCGGCTAAAATGTTTTGTTTTTGGCTACACAAAGTACTCTTGTGTGTTGTGGAAATGTTTATCACTTAGTAATAGCATACACATCTTGCAAGTGAGTGGACATGTGTTATCTGATATATTATTTGCAAATATGTGAGGCTTCGGTCATTTTGGAATAATGAGGTATGGTTAATGTAAATTTGTGTAACATTCTTCCGGTTTGAGCTAATCATTGAACTCAAATATGAGCATATGTGGTGATGGGCCTTCTAATGCTTTATGGTTTTATCGACATGCGCTTTACAATGTTTTGGGCTTAATTGATGTGTATCGGGAGAAGTTTTGGTTCCGGGATAAATAATTGGTTAGATTGAATGAATCAGAGTTAAGTTTTGCTAATTGGATCGGATTCAATGTTGTGGTTAGGATTCTCAATTTTAGATTGTATATATGAGCTTTGATCTGATGAGATTTGTGGTATGAAAATTGATGATGACACTTGTTGTCATGTGGTTTGATACTACTGGTTATACATTTTCACGAAGAATATAATGTCACGGCTTAAAGTAATGGTTGAACAAAGTTGACCCCGGGATTGTTGTACGGTATTTCTTATTTGGGTTTGATGTGAAGTTTTCCGGGCGCGTTTACTTATTTCATCTTCTTTCTTTCTACCTTTTCACGAAGATGACTTGTTTGAGCATTTATTGAGGGTGATAAAGACTTGGCTATTTAATTACGGTTGTGATTCTTTCTCGTTTAACCCACAACGTAACTATCACTTCGGTGTCTCACTCAGTTGAGAATGTCAAGAGGTTTTGTACATTGAGTACACCGTTTCTTCTTCACGTGGATTAATACAAGTTTAAGTAACAAATCTGGGGAATTTTACTTCATGATCAAGTTTGACATATCGGGTTGACTTCACCAAGTGGTCACTGCAACAGCTGACAGAATGCGTGAATGATGTGTTTACCAAAGTGTTTATTGGATGGTTGATGTTATTGTTGATGTTGGATAATGAACCGTTGATGAACCGCTGCATGTTCCCCTAAAACAGATATTCACCGAAACCAAAGTTGTCATTACACATTCAAGCTGACATTGTTTACGGTTTTGTCTTGATTTTGTAAAATCCCGCGAAAGAACCTATTTCTCGGTTTAAATCATAGACTTGTAAAATCCCGTGACAATGGAAACATCCTGGTAATAGTAAAGTGCATTTCGGATTTATCTTACGGTTTATTATTGGTTTTGTAAAATCCATGAAGAAACCATTTCTCGGTTTAAACCATAGAATTGTAAAATCCGTAATGATGGAACCATCACGGAGAAAGGAAAGTGTATTTCGGGATCTCATTTGATGCTGGTGCTACGGTTTCTACTTCGAAGAAGGGATAAAAGGGTGTACTTCATGAATTGGATGTGTGTTTGGGTGTTCGTCATGGCAGTTTGGTTATTACATGGTTTTACGGTGTTATGTGCTTTTAACCATGGTCGGGATGAAACCATTATCAGAGTTCACTTTAAACGTCAAAGGAGGTAGAATTGAGCTTTGAACCAGAAGATGTAACAACGGGGTTAATTCGCTATTATTTATTTGAGGTTGAAGTGAAATATCACGGGCGAGTGTACTTAGTATCTGAAGGTATCGGGGATGGTTGGATGAAGATTCTTCATGATCCTTGTTCGATGCTTATTATCAAAAACAAAGACTTGGAAATCTAGTTATTGTTGGGTGACTTTTACCTTTTCTTTTACCACTTGGGGGAATTGGGCTCTTATCACCACAAGATAACTATCACTTTAAGGAGTTACGTTGTAGTGCTCAGTGTCACATTCAATTGTGGATTTTCAAGAGGTAAAGTACGTCTATTACTTGATGGTTGGTTGGATGAAGAGTATAGAGTACTTAGAGAGTACTTAGAGAGGCTAATGGAAATTGACACGCTCTTTGTTACATATGTGCAAGTATAAGTCACGAGTTCGGGTTAGTTTACTTGAGCTCAAATTCATCATATTGGGTTATCTCCATCATTTGTCACTACAAAGAGCCTCTTGAATGATAATGGTTGATTACATGTTTTGCTAAGAGAGCGAGAAAAGAGAGATAATGGCGTACATTCACTTGATTCGGGCCTCGTACTCTAAAGAAAAGAAATGTATGCGTTTGGTCGCATTATCTTAGAAAGAAGAGAAATCTTCTTATGACGTTTGAACACAATGATTCGGGCCTCGTACTCCAAAGAAAAGAAAAGTATGCGTGTCGGTGCGCTTTATCTTACGAAAGAAATCTTCTAATTAATGACCATTCTCATCAACATGCTTCATGCTTTTCCATGCGCTTGGTCATAAAGTGAACGGGCTACCATCGATTGTTTTCTCATTCCACTTGCTCAATTATAATGAAGATGGCGACATCATGTGCTTATTTTGCGGGAGAAGTGTGAATAGAACATTAGGATGATTTTCACTTATTTAATCAAGAATGGCATCTCCGTATGCAATTCTTGAGGGAGAAGAAGTGTGATAATTTTGCATGGTTGATTGATATATGAGAATAAATGGTCAACGGCTCCAAACTCATGTAAGAACCGAGCTTCTCTGATCGGATCATCTTCACATGGAGTTTTCTCTTCTAAGAGCCGTTGGTTGACATCTTCACAGTCGATATGAGTTTATTGACAAAGTGCTTCGGTTAATGCTTCACGTGCACATCAACATGATGATTCCAAACAACCTTATGTTCTTGTTTAATGTGATTGTTTGCTTGGTGTTACCATTTCGTGTGTGTTCATTGGTCGATTCTTCGATTTCCTTAATGAACATCTTTACGTTCTTGTTTGATTGGGAGGATCTTAATTAAGGGATTTTCAAGATGTAAATTAATTGGGATGCTTTTGGTGATGTTCTTGTGTGTTGGTTAGTTGAAGATGTTAACTATCCATTCCCCAACTGGACAATCTTGAAGAAGGTCGAGTCTTGATCGATTACGCATTTTTACGCTACATGTTAGAAGACTAAAGACGAGTTGAATTTGATTATTTAAAGACTTCTTCTCAATTCAAGCATTTATCATAAAGATTGTCGGTTTAGGGGAGAGCACTAATTGGGGAAGAGTGTAAAGCCAAATTTAATCCCCAATTAGACTTGCTCATGTTCTTCAGCAAGTTGATTCTCACAGATAGATCTGAGCTAATGATGGTCTTCTCAATATATTTCTAGTATACGGACTTACAAAGAGTTGCTGATTCTGAAATGTCAAAAAACCAGCAAGGGGTAAGGAGACAAGCATCTAAACGCGAGTAAACTTGATGAACTTAATTCTTCTAAGTGATTGAAGATATCCCGGGAAAACAAATGTCATGACCGCAGAGAAACTCAAGGTTTTACTCATCAAGGCGTTTAGCATTCTTATTCCAACTATGTGGGGGAAGCGATGAAAGAGTTAGTTTCTGAAGATAAAAGAGGTACACAAGTGCGTGATGATATCGATGTTATCACAATCATCGGAGGAGAGAGTTGTGTACATTGGGGACTCATTTGTTTCACTTGAGGGCTTAATCGGTGATTCGAGATATAATCACTTATTAGGAGTTGACATCCCATGATTGTCATCCGAGAGATAATCGATGATTCGGCCGCTTCTTCAATGTTATCGGTTGTTCTCTTTTGGGAAATGTGTGCACTTGGTCCTTGAGCTTCATACACATTCATCGGGAAGCAAAATGTGAACATGGGAAGGTGTTCTTCATTCCCTCATGATGTGTATTCGGAGAGTTCTTGGATATTGGTGTACCGGGTTCTTGAGCTTCATACACGTTCATCAGGGAAGAAAAATGTGAACATGGGAAGGTGTTCTTCATTCCCCTTATGAAGTGTATTCGGGAGAGTTCTTGAGCATTATACTAAGAGACGGACTATATCTTTTCAACTACACGGGGGAAGTGTTCTTTTGACACCTTTTGGAATGGATCGCTTCAGACTTCAGTGGGTATGGAAATTTGAGAAGATTATTTATGAGTGGGATGATACTTTGCTGTTCTTCTTGATGATATAACCCCGAACGATGAATCACGATGATTATTCTTAAAAGGAGCAGCAAGTTCGATGATAATGGTGTGCTTCTTTGTGCACACAGCTAAGAGAAGCTTGAAAGAAATCTTTGAATCGCTTTCACTAAAGGATTTTCGGTTTGGGGAAAGCGCCAAAGTCTCACTTCGAGATGGCTCAATTTCTTTCTTGATTCAAGAGCCACGAAGCTTTGGTGGTGAATGTTTAAGAGTTGATGACTTCTATCTTCTACGACGTCTTTGCTTGATATCCTTATCTCGGTACTCGTATCATCATCCTCTTTAACTATATCATCTACTCTATCCTTGTATATATTTATCGAGAAAACAAAATACAAAATTATAAAACCGAGCAAAAGAAAATAGAAAAATATAAAACCATCAAAACAAAATAGAAAATATAAAACCTTCAAAAACCATAAAAATCGAAAATTTCAAAAATACCAAAATATGTTTTCTAAAGACATGTCTTACGGTATCGATAACATCTACGGTCTTAGAAATGTCATTCAATAATGGCACGGGACCATAGATGAAGTTCGGCGAAGGTGTAAATATTTCTTTTCCAAACATGTCTCAAATTATGGCTTCGATTATTTTGATCGTAACTCGGGCTTCAAATGATGGCTTGCGGTTACTTGATTTGTGACCCGCGCTTAAACCATGGCTTGCTATCATTTCAGATAGCAACCCGCTCTTATAAAGAAAGGAAAGTGCTACGCTAAACAATTTTCAAATATTTCGTGCACTTATCCTAAAACAATTTAAGGAAAGTATGTCGAAGGACTGCTGTTCCTACTCAAATATTTTTCCGTCTATAAATTCTTCAGAAAAATATTTGTTGTTTTCTAAAATGGTGGTAAATGAGTTGCTTGTAAATCTATCGATTCGAGTTTTGTGAAAATTGAAAACTCAATCAATGACTTCGGCGCTTTTAATCTTTTCGGAAAATAAGTCATTGATTGAGGGAGAATGTTTTCAAATTTATATCATCTAACGGACTTTCTTAATTATCCTACGTGCTTATTTGAAAAATATAATTGCCTATGTTGAAGGACTAGGTTTCTAGGATATGATTGTTAGGTTTAGATGATTAGAGTTTGAGAAACACACTATTCCATACCTTACATGATCGATTGATATGTTGGATTGACTTTTATTAGTCGATTCTTTGTTTGGGTGTTGTCGACCACCATATATTTGTATGTGTGTTCACTAACATATGCGGTATATTGGTATATAAGAATGTTCGATCCGGATCCCATAAATGAACATGATTGGATGCCGCAAGGAAAGGGTAACGATATCTTGGGTTGACAAATGAAGAAAGCGGAGCTTAATTGGACTTCAATGGAGAGTTGGCATAAATGCAGCGTAAGAGGTATCAACGCATCGTGAGATAGTTTTCTTCTAAGTGATTGAAGAAAGCGGAGCTTAATTTGACCTCGGTTGGATTTCAAAATGCAGCGTGAAGAAGTCTCCTTGCATCGGCAGACGATTTTCTTCAAGCCCTACAACAACAACGGAAGCTTCTCAACCACCTAATGTATCTTTGTGCGGGACAAGTAGTGAATGATACCATTTTCTAAAACTTTGAATAATATTGTTTTGAAAATGGAAAAATATTGTTTTGAAAATAAATTGGACTAATTTTTAAAAATCACCGGACTTCATTTTATCAAAACATAAGTCACTCAATCATTGACTTATGTCATGGATTGAGGGGGAGTGTGATTTAAAATAAAATATTTTCAAACGATATTTCTTCATAAAAGGTCCGGTTTGTACGAAACAAAGTGGTGATCTAAAGATTTAATGTTATGTCATGGTATGATTTTCTTTAAAACTCAAAGATCTGTCAAAATGAAATTTTTTCTGTTCTTGTTTGATTGTGAAATTGTTTTATTTTACTAAAAGATCTCTTAAAACAATCATACCTGATACTAACAATCTTTAATGTCTTAAAATGATCCTTATCATCATTTTCAAAATCAAATCTTGCCACGTCTTTCCTAAAATTTTCTAAATAATTTAAATCTTTTGGGATTACAAATCTCAAATGGTTTGAAATTTTGATCGCGGAGAGATTGTGATTTAAATCTCAAATCTGTTTTAATGGAATTGGTTTTAGTCCTTCAAAGGCACTCCCGCCTCCATGTGCCAAACGATTTCAAATACACAATGCACATGTTGAGGAGGAGGATTTATCCAAAACCGGATGAGTATTTAAACAAGGCCACATTTTCTCCCATGTTTTCTAAACCTAATTAAATCACTTGGGATCCAAAATCTCAAAGGGTTTGATATTTTTGATCGGGAGAATTTGTGATTTAATAATGAAATTTGATAAAGGTGATCGTTTGATTTAATTGTGCGCAGTTGCTCTCTCATATGTGCTAAGCGTTTTGAATCTCGAAGCACATATTGAGGGGAGCATAACTATCGAGTACAAAAGTTTTTTAAAGAGACTTATAATGTACCTTGATTGAGTTTTCAAATGGTTTTCTTAATGGCTTTTGTAATCGTGGATGTGCTTCAAATGAACTCTTGCCTCTATGTGATAAAATGATTTCAAATATCCTATGCACATATTGAGGGAGAATTTTACCAAGAAAATCAAATGGCTTTTTCTATGAAAATTGTGATCATGAAATTATTTCAAAGAACTCTTGCCTCCTTGTGCTAAACAATTTCTAAATCATACGCACATGTTGAGGGGAGGTTTTCTAAATGATCAAAACTATTAAGGTACAAAATGCTTTGATCTCGTATCACAAGTACCTTGATTGGTTTTCAAATGATTTTCAATTGGTTTCGAGAAGGAATGAACAATACCAAAAGACCGACCAAATTTACTTTATGCATGGTGTTATAAGGATGGTTAGGTTAGGTATTCGTTCCCACGATCCTTGAACCGGAGGGATCTACCGAGGACAATCCACTAGATAGTGTAGAGTCTTTAGGTATATTGAAAAAGGAGAAAATGAGAATATGGGAAGAGTGCGGATTGAGGCGAGCTAATCTTGGAATAAACCCAACAAGGTTCTAGTAATGAAGTCTCGGTAAGCTTGAAGGGGTTGAAGAATGAAAAAGAAATGAATGATAAAGGGTGAAAAGAAATAGCCTCCATCAATTCAACCTTAGGGCGTAAACCGGGTTCAATTCATATACTCTTGGTGGTTACTAAGGTAACACTGGTATTGAAGACAAGACATCATGGACCCGGTGATGCCTTTGCACTAAACTTCCCAAACCACTCAAGTTCCTCTTTAAAGGGCTTGTTTCATTCTCACGGGAACCTACATAATCTATCGACTTTCTCTTAGAGATTGTTGATATTGAAGAAGGAGACCCTCTCCCTAGTCTCCGACAAAGGAACCAAAATGCACATTGAGTCTAGAGCCAAGAGATCATCCACAATATCTCATTAGGACACTAAATTCATGAAGACTTCTTTGTTTCACACAATGTGGAAAGTAAGAATATATTAAGAGTCCTCGCATTATCCTTGTGGTATTGCGGAACATCCGAGTGATATGTAAAAATATTCACAATGAAGATGGAAATCCTTCTAGAGCCAACATCAAACAAGCTCTTGGTGGGTGACATGTGAGATCTTCTCGTAAGATCAAGCTTGTGACAAGCGGATAGAAACAATGGGAGATTCACTCGTGAATCAACCTTGGTCGAGAATGGAATTGACGAATACTTTTGGAAAAACCGTTCGATGTGCAAACCTTCTTTTCTCTAGCACGTCGAATGTGTACTTATGTTTTAAAATTCAAAAAATATCTCTGATTGAAAAAATACTTTTGGAAAAACCGTTCGATGTGCGAATCTCTTCTTTTCACTAGCACGTCGAATGTGTACTCTTTTCAAATACAAAAAGTGTTTTTGTTTGAAAATTGATCTTTCTCATTAAACCTTCATTGTATTGCAAAACTCTTTCTTCAAGCAATACACGATTGTTTTTCAAATCATTTTTCATCAATCAGTGAATCTCAATTCATTGGTTCACTCGCTCCGTGTTGTCTTCTTGGAGGCGTTCGGTTTGAGAACATTGCGAAACCCCGTCAAGGAGATTCTTGAATTATACCGATCACAGTAAGTGCTTGTCTCGATCAGCGAGGAACCGTGGGCGTGTACCTCAATTCGACGAAAGTGGTCAAAGACACTTTCGTGTGTTTTATTGCTAGCTTGTTGTTTGCGGTACACTTAGGCGGTTGCGGTGATCGATCGAATTGAGGAGTCAATCAAAGCCGCATGCTCACGCATCCACATTTAATTTGAAGAAATCATGGTGGTGCATATCTACATAACACGGCTCGATATTTCATACTATGCTTATGCTTCGCCTTGCAAATATCATGAACCGATAAGGCTTCCGCTACTCTGATGGAAAGATGTCATGATTCAAAAGTGTGAGCATGTCGGTCCGAAAGTCACAACTTCACATGATGGCAACACAATAAAGGGTGATCCAGAGATTTATTGTGGCTGATGATCTCAATGAAAGCTCGAAGATCATCAAAGATGTGGACCATTTAAAGGCCTCCACTAAAAGTACAAATCAGTGCGGACTTTGAAGAATCACTACTAAAGCACAAAGATTGCAGAATTGAAGAATTGAAGTCTACGAGCTCAAGAACATTGTCAAGAATAGAATGCTAGGATTCGAAATGTAAAACATGGGGTGACCTCCTTGGGGAGATTGTTAGGAATTAGAAAATTCCATAGTGAAGAGTCGGTCACCCCAAATATTATCTAGCATAAGTTAGCTCGTAGACTTGTCGTTATTTACATTATTATGTAGTTAATTAGTTAGTCAGTAGCGTAAAATAGTTTAGTGCAACACCGTGGAGGAAGGACGGGTCTTTACCCACTGTATCCCTGATCCACAGGCCGATAGGAGGTCGTTTCTCATGTAACTATAAATACCCCTTCCATCTATGGAAGGGGTGGTGCTTCTTCATTAATCAAATATTTCATACTTTGTGTAAACCTCTAGCAAGAACACCCTCTCTCTCTACTAACTCTCTAACTATGGCAAACATGTATTTTGATCATCCAAGACCACCCAAATCATCAACACAATAAAAATAACGATCCTACAAAAAGCCCATACATAGCCTAAACCTTTACCCCCCAAAAGAAAAACATAAGTGCAAAGCAGATGCTGCGACAACTGAAACATGTTCTTAAATGACTACTAATAACAATTAATCGTTCTAAAATGACGACTAATAACCCATCTCCGAGACCATTCACAACATTCCTTCACCCAAAACCCGTGTCCTTCGAAGTTTGTGGAAGACTGCCCAGACCATATGGCGTACCAAAGGTGGGAGTTCAAACCGATTAGACTCTCATTAGCCATTTGGGATCTTCAAAGTTCAGGCAGTTCCTTCTTAACCTCGCCATTACCGAGCGGAAGAAGGAAGTATATCATGGGTATTGGGTCGACAAGAGTGATAGAATGTGCAAAGAGTTGGGTCCCTAGGGAAGGGCGACAAAGGAAGTTAGGGGCAGCGCAATACGTAAAGCAACCTCTAATTAACAAGAAGCTTCATTAAGAAAGGCAAACAACATGGCTAAAAATTATGGCATCAGTCCTCTGTTGATTACAGCCCGACCCCCAACCAAGTGTACGTCTACCAATCATGGTAGATCGGGTTGGATAGACTGGGTTAAAGGTAAAATTACCAGCTTGCGGGCGCCGGGATAAAATCAAGAACAAACCACATAAAGAATTCACAAAAAAAAATCACATGCTGACGTGTAGTGGATGATTGGTGTATTTTGTGACAGTTCTCTCTCCTCACTCTAATTCAACCAATCACCCGTTGATACGTCAGCGTGTGGCTTTGTTTTTTGTGAATTCTTTATGTGATTCTAGCATTGCTCTAAAATAAAAGCTGCGCAGGTGGAAAAGCTACCTCACTAAAAGCCCTTCCAGTACCGCGCAGAGGGGCGCATTTACACGGGAAACCCCTTGAAAGACCTATCGAACTTCTCAGGGAATCCCATGGAAAAATACGGCCACCCTACGAGGAAGCAAGCCACGGGAAATCTTTCAAGAAAATGATAGCAAACAAGAAGAAGGATTCCGCCCTCACAAGAGAAAGGCAAAATACCAGCACCGTGAAAGCCGGTAGGAAAATGACAATGTCGACAAAGACAAACCGGTGGTAGTAGAAGTCGCGTACCACTGCTAATGTAGTTTATCACTGCTAGTATGATTGTGTCGGTTTAATATGTAACATTCTAGAATTTCTTGGGTAGGATATTTTGTATTAGATAAGTATGGTAAGTATATTCATCTTGTAGAGTACATACTGTATATTGTAAAGGACTCCTTAGCCTATAAAAGGAGGTCCTAGGCTAGAGTTTGATATAACTTTTGGTCATATTTAGAGTCGATACACTTCAAGGTTGTAATCGCTAATACTATTCAGAGTATTCGTGTATTAATAATATATCCAGGTGTTTAGTCAGAATAACTGTTCATTAATTATTATTCTTCTTAAGGATAAGCACTAGATTCCGCATAGTGTTTAATAGCTTGTGTTCATTTAGTCACCTTCTATACTATATCGTTTCGTCAGACTCAATGTACGAAACTATTTTATAGACCATAACTTATTGTAAAAACATCAACATCTTCACTTTGACGTAAGCACATAACGCTTGCAGGTTATTAGATGTGTAGAGTTACATTCATTTGAGTTGATTATTTTGAGGTTTATGCGACATTTGTAAACGTAAAAAAATGCTACAATGCTTTTATGCTTGATTAATTAAATTAAATATCTCAAATTATAAAATGAATTGGTTGTATACTTACAAGCGCTAGTTATTTTTACTCTTGCTAGTTATTACATTGCGCTAGTAAAGCGAATAGGTTGTATACTTACAGCTGCTAGTATTATAAGCACAAGCGCTAGTTATTCTAACAACTGCTAGTGATAGAAGACATCAACGAAATTATGCGGTCGTTGATGATGTTGTATATGTCGTTTTTCTTGACCGTGTGTAGGTGGTCTTTGTTACCATTATCGGCCCGAATAGCCCCATCTTGGTTCTGATTGCTAGTAGTATACTCACAACTACTACTTAATTTTACTACGCGGTGATAGGATACCTCAACGAAATGATGAAACAGTTGTTAGTCTTTGTTGTGTATGGCCGTGTTTCTGGTGCCCTTGGGTAGGTGCTGCTATTACTCTTCTAGGCCTGAATAGGCACATAGCCGTTTACTGCTGCTGGTAGTTAACTTACAACTCCTAGTCATCTTGTACAAGTGTTGAATGATAAAGTTGTTTTTTGTAAGTGTGAATAGTCACTCGTTGGTAGTTATTAGTAGGTTGTAGAATACGACTTGTACGACTAGAAGGACTTCTTGGTTTATAAAAGTAGTCCATAGGGAAAAGAAGTTGCCCTACGTACAACAGTTAGTTGCCAAATTGTTATTTGGAAACAACTGCTAGTTGCCCAGATGAAATAAAAATGGATAATGGGATTACACAACAGAGGAAATATTAAATACGTTGACATACAATGTTTCATACAGACGACAACCTACTACATATTACGATTACTACATAATTATAAGTTTAATGGTTAAATAATATATAACCACTTGATATACAGACACACCAAACTTTCTGTACAAAAATTGAATTGACACAGGGTATTCAACCCATACATAAAACTACAAACACTAGAACAAATTTACAACGGCTGTGACGAAAGATCGGGAGAGTTTCAACAGCTTCCTAGCAAACTCCAAATTCTTCTTGATATTATCATAACCATCGTCCATCAAATCGCTGGCCCTGATATACATTTTCTTTAGCGACGTGGAACAAGCAAGTATAAACTTTATTATGTGTAATTCATTCTGTGATCTAGGAAAGGATTGAAAAATCACATTCTGAATCTGCCCATGGCTGAATGTGGTTGTGTCTAAATCTAATGAAACTTGTTCCAAAGGTAAAACACTAAGCGTGTGTGCAGCCTGGAAAATCAAATAGTATTGAGATACAAAAACATGCCAATTTACGGATGTTAATTTGATAAGTATGAAATAAAGTATTACACTTACTCTGGTTTCCAACATTTTCAAGTTTGGAGATGCGCGAATCATTTGGACGATGAGTGACACGATAACAATATCGCCAAAATCAACTCCTTTTAGATTCGGATTAACGAGGGATACAAACGGCAAAGGGACATTCATCCTGGAATTACCATCACACATCAACTACAACAGGTCGACTTTTGGGTTAGTTTCAAAGATTAAATGTCGTTAGAGTTACACATATCTTTAAAATTATAAAATTAGAAGTGTAAAACTCAAACATGTCTTACCGTGCAATAGTAAAAATCCAATGTAAGGGTCTTAAGAGATGGAAGTCTTGTCAGGTGAAAGATATTGGATGTTGTAGGATCGTAATATTATTGTGTTATGATGATTCGGGTGGTCTTGGATGATGGAAATACATGTTAGACATTTTAGAGAGAGAAAGTAGAGAGATGGTGTTCTTGGTAGAGAGTTGGTTAAATAAAAATGAAAGGTTAGATTCCAAGCCACACCCCTTCCAAGGATGGAAGGGGTATTTATAGTTACAAGACTACACGACCTCTGACGGCTGTGGATCGGTATCTGATGGGTAAAGTCCCGTCCTTCCTCCACGGTGTTACACTACACTAAACTACGCTAATAACTAACTAATAAACTAATAAATAACGTAAATAACGATATGTCTAAGAGCTAACATATGCTAGACTATAGATGGGGTGACCGACACTTCACTATGGAATTTCCAATTCCTAACAATCTCCCCCTAAGGGAGGTCACCCCATGTTTTACATTTCGAGCCCTAGCATTCTAATTTGTCTTCTGTTCTAAGCTCGTAGACTTCAATTCTTCAATGTCTTCATTCTCTGTGCTTTTGTAGTGACTCTTCATTGTCCGATTATTTTGTACTTTCAGTAGAGGTCTTTGAACTGATCCACATCTTGATGATCTTCGAGCTTTCTTAGAGATCATCAGCCACAGCAAATCTCTATGGATCATCCATAGTTGTGTTGCCATCATGTGAAGTTGTGACTTATGGACCGACATGCTCACACTTTTGAATCATGACATCTTTCCATCAGAGTAGCGGAAGCTTTACTGGTTCATGATATTTGCGGTGTAGCGAAACATAGTATATAAATATCGAGCCGATTTTGTAGATATGCCCGGTCATGATTTCTTCAATTAAGTGTGGATCTTTGTGAGCATGCGACTTTGGATTGACTTCTCAATTACGATCACCGCAACCGTCAAGTGTACCGCAAACAACGATTAGCAATAAAACACGAAAGTGTCTTTGATCACTTCATTGAATTAAGGTACACGCCCACGGTTCCCGTTGATCGATACAAATCTTACTGTGATCGGTATAATTCGAAGAATCTCCTTGACGGGGTTTCGCAATTTGTTCTAGCCGTTCTCAAACCGGAGCGTCTCAAGGAAGACAACACGGAGTGAGTGAACCCGACAAATTGAGATTTCTTGATTGATTCAAAATGATTTGAAAACAATCACGTATTGCTTGAAGAAAGAGTTTTTGTCTGACGAAGATTTTATAAGAAAATCAAATTTCAATCATAAATACCCTTTTAATTTTGAAAATATAATACACAGTCGAAGTGCTAGAGAAAAGAGTTTTTGAGCACAACGACCGGTTTTTCAAAGGTATCTGTCAATCCTTTTCCTGGACCAAGGTTGATTCACGAGTGAATCGCCCCATCATTTCTATCCAGTTGTCACAAGCTTGATCTTTAGAAAAGATCTCACATGTCACCCACCAAGAGCTTGTTTGATGTTGGCTCTAGAAGGATTTCCTTCTTCATCGTGAATATTTTTTCATCTCACTCGGATGTTATGGAAATACCACAAGGATAATGCGCAGGACTCTTAAAATATTCTTACTTTCCACATTGTGTGAAACAACAAGTCTTCGTTAATTTAGTGTCCTAATGAGATATTGTGGATGATCTCTTGGCTCTAGACTCAATAGTGCACATTTGGTTCCTATGCCAGAGACTAGGGAGAGGGTCTCCTTCTTCAATATCAACAATCTCTAAGAGAAAGTCGATAGATTATGTCGGTTCCCCGTGAGAATGAAACAAGCCCTTTTAAGAGGAACTTGAGTAGCTTGGAAAGTTGTAGTGCGGTAGCGTCCTTGGGTCCATGGCGTCTTGTCTTCAATACCGTGTTACCTTAGTAACCACCAAGTAGCATATGTATTGAACCCGATTCTTGCCATAAGGTTGAATTATTGGAGGGTGTTTCTTTTCACCCTTTTCACATTCAATTCTTTTCATTCTTCAACCCTTGATGCTTACCGAGACTTCATAACTACAACCTTGTTGGGTTTATTCGATTCTAGCTCTATCTCGATCCGCACTCTTCCCATATCTCACTTTTCTCCTTTTTTCATCATACCTAAGGACTTCTACACTATCTAGTGGATTGTCCCTGGGTAGATCTCTCCGGTTCTGGCGGATCGTGGGAACTAATACCTAACCTCACCATCCTTATAACTCCATGCATAAAGTAAAATGGTCGGTCTTTTGGTACAGTTCATTCTTATTTGAAACCAATTGAAAAATCATTTGGAAAATCAATCAAGGTAATTTTGATACGAGATCAAAGCATTTTGTAACTTAATAGTTTTGATCATTTAGAAAACCTCCCCCTCAACATGTGCATATGATTTAGAAATTGTTTATCACATGGAGGCAAGAAGACTTTGAAATATTTTCTTTGATCACAATTTTCATAGAAAAAGCCATTTGATTTTCTTGGTAAATTCTCCCCCTCAATATGTGCATAGGATATTTGAAATCATTTTATCACATAGAGGAAAGAGTTCTTTGAAGTACTTTTCAGGATTGCCAATATAAACCATTCGCTCCCCCTCAATATGTGCATCGATATACGAAAGAGTTTGGCACATATTAGAGAGAACTTGCACTTTGAATCAAAACATTCATCTTATATCAAATTTCATAATTAAATCACAAATTCTCCCCCGATCAAAAATATCAAACCCTTTGAGATTTTGGATCCCAAGTGATTTAATAATGTTTAGAAAACATGGGAGAAAATGTGTCTGATTTAAAAACTAATCTGGCTTTTTGTTAAATGCTCCTCCTCAACATGTGCATTGTATATTTTAAATCGTTTGGCACATGGAGGCAGGAGTGCTTTTGAAATAATCACCCTTTAAAACCGATTTGAGATTTAAATCACGATCTCTCCCCCGATCAAAAATTTCAAACCTTTTGAGATTTGTGATCCCAATTGATTTAAATTATTTAGAAACTTTTAGGGGAAAGACGTGGTAAGATTTAATTTTTGAAAAAATGACTAATATGGACAAATATAAGACATTAAAGATTGTTAGTGTCAGGTATGATAGTTTTTAAGAGATCTTTAAGTAAAATAAAACAATTTCACAATCAAACAAGAACAGAAAAAATTTTATTTTGTAAGATCTTTGAGTTTTAAAGAAAATCATACCATGACATAACATTAAATCTTTAGATCTCCACATTAATACGTACAAACGGACTTTTATGAAGAAATATCGTTTGAAAATATTTTATTTTAAATCACTCTCTCCCTCAATCGATGACCGTAGTCGATGATTGAGTGACTTATGTTTTGATAAAATGAATTCTGGCGATTTTCAAAATTAAGTCCAATTTATTTTCAAAACAATAATTTTCCATTTTCAAAAGAATTTAATCAAATTAATCAAAATTGTTTAAAAATGGTATCCTGCACAAAGATACGTTAGGTTGTTGAGAAGCTTATGTTGTTCTTTGTAGGGCTGGAAGAAAGACCGTCTGGCGATGCGGTGAGACTTCTTCGTTGCATTTTAATGCCAACTGAGGTTAAATTAAGCTCCGTTTCTTCATTTACTGATGAAGAAAACCATCTGCTGATGCAGTGAGACCTCTTACGTTGCATTTTTCCAAGCCAACTCTCCATAGAAGTCTAATTAAGCTCCGTTTCTTCATTTGTCAGCCAAAGATATAGTTACCCTTTCCTTTCGACATCCAATCATCTTCATTTGTAGGATCCGGATCGGGAACATTCTTATATACCAATATACCTGCATACGTTAGTGAAAACACATATAGATATATGATGGTCGACATCACCCAACACAGCAATCGACTAATAAAAGTCAATTCAACATATCAATCAGATCATAAAAGATATGGGAATAATGTATTCATCAATCTATAATCATCTAATCCTAACAATCATATCCTAGAAACCTAGTCCTTCAACACAGGCAATTATATTATTTCAGATAAGCACGTAGGATGATTAAGAAAGCCCGTTAGATGATGAAATTTTGAAAACATTCTCCCCCTCAATCAATGACTCATTTTCTGAAAAAGTTTTAAAAGCGCTGAAGTCATTGATTGAGTTTTCAATTTTTATGGAAACACTGATACTGATTGATAAGCAACTCATTTTCCACCATTTTTGAATACATCAAATATTTTTCTGAAGAATTTTAGTCGGAAAAACATTTGTGTAGGAACAATGATCCTTGACATACTTTCCTCATTTTGTTTTTAGGATAAGTGCGAAATATTTGAAAAATTGGTTTAGTGACACTTTCCTTTCTTTAAAGAGCGGGTTGCTATCTCGAGTAATAGCAAGCCATAGTTTAACACATATTCTGATCTGAAATAGCGTAAGCCATATTTAGAGACATGTTTTGGAAAAGAATATTTACACCTCCTGCTCGAACTTCATCTATGGTCCCGTGCCATTATTGAATGACATTTCTAAGACCGCAGATGTTATCGATACCAGAAGACATGTCTTGAGAAAACATATTTTTGGTATTTTTATTTTTTTTGATTTTTATGGAATTTTGTTGGTTTTATAATTTTCTATTATGCTTTTCTGATAAATATTTACAAAGATAGTTTAGATGATATAGTTAAAGAAGATGATGATACGAGTACCGAGATAAGGATATCGAGCAGCCCCGTTGTAGAAGATAGAAGTCATCATCTCTTAAACATTCACCACCAAAGCTTCCAAGGCTCCTGACTAGAGAGAAATTGAACCAACTGAAAGTGAGACTTTGGTAGCTTCCCCCCAAACCGAAAATCCTTTAGCCGAGCAGATTCAAAGCTTTCTTTCAAGCTTCCAATAGCCAGGTGCACGAAGAAGCACACCATTATCATTGATCCTGCTGCTCCTTTTAAGAATAACCACCGTGATTCTTTGTTCGAGGTTATATCATCCAATAGAAGAACAACAACGTATCATCCCACATTTAAATAATCTTCTCAAATTCCATACCCCCTGAAGTCTGAAGCAATCCATACCACAAGTTGTCAAGAAACCACTTCCCCCAAGTAGACGAATTGATGCAGTCAGTCTCTTAGACTAGAGCTCACGAACCCAAATACACATATACCCAAAGACAAAGAAACTTATACCATCGAAGTAGCAGATTAAGTCCAATAGCCAAAGAATAATCCCGATGTATACTTTTCTCTCCCACAAGAAAGTGTATGAAGCTCAAGAACCCAGTACCGAATGCCCAAAGAGAGAATAACCGATAACATTGAAGAAGCGGGATGAATCATTGATTATCTGCGGAGGACTATCTCTGCGGATTTCAACTCGAAATAAGTGATTATATCTACGAATCAGCGATTAAGCACTCAAATGAAACAAATTGAGCATCCCCAATGTACACAATCTCTCTCCACGATGATTGCGATAGCATCGAAATCATCACACACTTATGTACCTCCTTTATCACCAGAAACTAACTCTTCCATATCTTCCCCCACATAGTTGGAATAAGAACACTAAACGCCATGAGATAAACATTGAGTTTCTCTGCGGTAATGACCTTCGTCTTCCCGGGATATCTTCGATCACTTAGAAGTATTAAGTTCATGAAGTTTACTCGCGTTTAGATGCATGTCTCCTTCCCCCTTGCTGGTTTTGATACTTCAGAATCAACAACTCTTTGTAAGCCCGTATACTTGAAATCTTTTGAGAAGAACACTTGTAATCTTGTGGGAATCAACTTGCTGAAGTAGAATGTGAGCAAGTCTAATTGGGGATTAAATCTGGCATTTTACTCTCCCCCAATTAGTGCTCTCCCCTAAACCAACAATCTTTTCGATAAATGCCCGGAATAAGAAGAAGTATTTAGATAATCAAATGCAACTCGTCTTTAGTCTTCTAACAATGTAGAACCGACTGTAGACTCGACCTTCTTCAAGATTGTCCAGTTGGGGAACAGATAGTTAACATCTTCATCTCACCAGATGCGTTCCAATTACCTTATATGTAGCAAATCTCCTTAACTGAAATCCCTCCCAATCATACAAGAACAGAAAGATGTTCATAGAAGAAATCAACCCAGCAACTAGAAGCACTTTGTCATTTAATCATATCAGTCCATGTGAAGATGTCAACCAACCACTCTTAGAAGAAACTCCATGTAACGATGAACCGATAAGAAGAAGCTCGGTTCTTACATGAGTTAGGAGCCGTTTGACCATATATTCTCAAATATCATTCAACCATGCAGACAATTCTCACTTCTTCTCCCCCTCAAGAATTGCATACGGAGATGCCATTCTTGATTAAACAAGTGATTATCATCCAAATGTATTCTATTCACACTTATCCCCCGCAAAATTAGCACATGATGTCGCCATCTTCATTATATTGAGCAAGTGGAATAAGAGTAATTATCGATGAACCGGTTCACTTGATGGTGAGCGCATGGAAAAAGCATGAAGCATGTTGATGAGAATGGTCATAATAAGAAGATTTCTCTTCTTCCGAAGATAAAGCGCACTGAAACGTACACTTTTCTTTTCTTTAGAGAACGAGGTTTGAACTGAAGTATTCAAACGTCATTATCTCTCTCTTTTCAGCTCTCTTGGCAAAACATGTAATCCGCCCCATTATCATTCAGTAGGCTCTTTGTAGTGACATCTGATGGAGAAAACACAATATGATGAATTTGACCCTGAAGTAAACTAACCCAAACTCGTGACTTAAACTTGCACATATGTAACAAAGAGCGGTGTTGAGACTTCATCCTCCATTGAATCTCTAAGTACTCTATACTCTTCATCCAACCAACCATCAAGTATAAGACGTACATCACCTCTTGAAAAACCACAATTAAATGTGACACTGAGCACTACAACGTAATTCCTTAAAGTGATAGTTATTTTGTGGTGGTATGAGTCCAATTCCCCCAAGTGGTAAAAGAAAAGGTAAAAGACACCCAACAATAACTAGATTTCCAAGTCTTCGTTTTTAATAATAAGCTTGAACAAGGATCTTGAAGAATCTTCATCCATCCATCCCCGATACCTTCAGATACTAAGTACACTCGCCCGTGATATTTCACTTCAACCTCAAATAAATAATAGTGAATTAACCCCGTTGTCACTTTTTCTAGTTAAAAGCACAATTCTAGCCTCCTTTGACGTTTAAAGTAAACTTTGATAATGGTTTCATCCCGACCATGGTAAAAAGCACGTATCCCCGTAAAACCATGTAATAACCAAACTGCCATGAAGACAACCCAAACACACACCCAATTCATAAAGTACACCCTTTTATCCTTTCTTTGAAGCAGAAACCGTAGCACCAGCATCAGAAAAGATCCCGAAATACACTTTCCTTTTCTCCAGGATGGTTCCATCATTACGGGATTTTACAACTCTATGGTTTAAACCAAAAAATAGATTCTTTCGCGGGATTTTACAAAACCAAGAATAAACTGTAAGATAGATCCGAAATGCACTTTACTATTACCGGGATGTTTCCATTGTCACGGATTTCACAAGTTTATGATTTAAACCGAGAAATAGGTTCTTTTATGGATTTTACAAAATCAAGACAAAACCGTAAGCAATGTCGATTCGTGTTCGAATGACATTGGTTTCGTTGAATATCTGTTTTAGGGAATATCGTGGTTCATCAACAGTTCATTATTCAACATCAACAACCATTAAAAACTTTGGTAGACACACCATTCACGAATTCTGTCGGCTATTATGGTGACCATATGGTGAAGTAAACCCGATATGCCAAACTTGATCATGAAGTAAAAATTCCCAAATTTGTTACTTAAACTTGTACTAATCCTCGTGAAAGAGAAACGGTGTACCCAATGTACAAAACCTCTTGACAAATCCTCAACTGCGTGAGACACCGAAGTGATAGCTATGTTGTGGGTTAAGCGAGAAAGAATCACAACCGTAACTAAATAGCCAAGTCTTTATCACACTCTATAAATGCCCAAACAAGTCATCTTCGCGGAATGGTAGAAAGAAAGAAGACGAAATAAGTAACCGTGCCCAGAAAATCTCACTTCAAATCCAAATAAGAAATACCAAATGCAAACAACCTCGTAGTCAACTCTTGTTCACTAAGCACTTCAAGCCGTGAAATAGTGTATTCAGTGTAAACGTAAAAACCAAAGTATTCAACCGCCTATCACCTCAAACCTCATCATTCAATCACATAGCACAACAAATCAAGTCATCAAATCTCATCACATTAACAAATCTCTTGAGCAAAGCTTATAATCCAAATCTCATATCTATGAACCAATATTCAAATCCAAGCCTGTATAATTAACACAAGAATCTCGTAAGAAATACTAGTACAAGACCCCTTAGCCATCTTATTCTCAAATTTTAAGCTCAAGTCGTGGATACGTAGAATCCTTCGTGAAAATATCATACCAAGAAAATACCAATTTTAGTCCAAATTTTATTACAACACCAAGGCTTAATAAAATTTTTCGGATTTAAAAACAACTACAGCCCATCAACGCCCGTAACCAATCTTAGCCCAAAGCTCATTCAGCTCATCCATATACAATTCCAAGAGCCCATCTCCAATAAATTTCGTTGGCCCATGACTTGAGATACTGACACGATCCAAACAAAACACTCATAACCGGTTATATAGGATGTACCCTAAATATTAGGTTATTACATTAACCCTAATCACACTAACCTTATGATGTCCGCCCCCTCCTCCTCGTTTCTCTCTCTCCTCAACACAGATTTATCATCAACTAAAAATATAACTCATCTCATCACAACAATTCATCATCAAATACACTAAATCCGAATCACAATCAAACAAAATGACTCATACTCATATAACTTTCAATCACAGGTTACCATTCGTTATGTCTTCCAAGAGAGTGGCTTCAAGGTCTTGTGACAACCAAGATCTCAGGTAGGTTTATTAATGTTGTTTAGAGTATTTCGTTTGAGTTTACTCGAACCAACGAACCAAGGAAAAGGTTTTTAACAAGTTTGTTATGAATCTTTTGCTTTTTGAGTCAAATATAATTGAAGTAATACTTCAAAACTAGATCGATGATGTGGATACTTTTGCTTGTTTAGACCCTTGTGGTCTTGATGGTATCTTTGAGTATCACGAAACAACAAGGAAGCTGAGATCTTTTAACTTTAGTTTGTAATGAGTCTTGTGTAGTCTTAGAGTTTGTTAATGTTTCGGAATAGTTGAGATGATTTTGTTGCAACACGTTATTTTGTTTTGATAACCATGGATCAATGATGTTGGTTGAAACTAAGGTCGTGGTGTACTGTTGGTATATGGTTTGTGGTCGTGTGGTCAAACCTTCTCATTCTTCATTTCTGTCAAGTTTCTAGGTCATATGAGTCAAGTTGCTAACCATTTTCATTACAAATTGCTATTGACTCAATAGTCAACTTAACAAGTTGCTACCTCATTTCACTTAACAAGTCGCTAGCTTTATCAGTTTGACTCAAAAGTCAAACCTTTACCAAGTCGCTTCATATTTCTGCCACAACTCGCTAACTTGTAAAGACAAGTTGCTAACATTTTTGACACAAGTCGCTTGGTTTGTTAAACAACAAGTCGCTAGCGTTAGTTGACTAAATAGTCAACATGCTTTGAGTACACAAAATCAGGACAAGTCGCTACATTAACATACATTGCATCTGGACAGTTTTGTGACAAGTTGCTAGCAAGATTTTTTGAGTTTTTCCGGCGTTATTCCGACCATATATCCGACCACCTTCATAGTTACCCAGAAAACTTAGAAAACTGCATAGAAACTGCATATTTTTTACTGTTTGACCATGAATATAGACAGTTTCAAGAAACCCATAAACATCACTTATGGTACAAGAAATAGTCACAAAAAAATACTGATATTAACGTGACTGTTTGGACTAAACAAAGACACAAAGCAGCTGTTAACAATAAAGGACCACATGACAATATTAATTTGTTTTGACCAATAAGACATAAGTTTCAAGACAAAAGCAGTTTACCCAAAAACAAATATTCCGACCACAACAATACACAAAACAGCTTCGAACAAGTATCAAAACCACAAAAAAAATCATCAAAACACAACAACCTTGGCTCTGATACCATTTGTAGGATCGTAATATTATTGTGTTATGATGATTCGGGTGGTCTTGGATGATGGAAATACATGTTAGACATTTTAGAGAGAGAAAGTAGAGAGATGGTGTTCTTGGTAGAGAGTTGGTTCAATAAAAATGAAAGGTTAGATTCCAAGCCACACCCCTTCCAAGGATGGAAGGGGTATTTATAGTTACAAGACTACACGACCTCCTCACGGCCTGTGGATCAGGTATACAGTGGGTAAAAGACCCGTCCTTCCTCCACGGTGTTACACTACACTAAACTACGCTAATAACTAACTAATAAACTAATAAATAACGTAAATAACGATATGTCTACGAGCTAACATATGCTAGAATATAGATGGGGTGACCGACACTTCACTATGGAATTTCCAATTCCTAACAGATGCTATGATTGTCGTAACAACATTCGAAATACCGAATGACGAATGTAATTTCTTCAAATTCCTAAGACTTGCAAGATTCCATAGTTTCATCCCGTTTGTACTCTCAACATCCAATCTAAGAGACTCAAGTAAGGGACAACCAGCAATTAAATCCCAAATTGTACCGGTTAGAAATTTGACTAAACACAATTCTAAGCTCGATAAATTTGGAAAAGTAGTAAAAACACCAAACTATGAAAATCGAACAATGAATTTCAAGATGTTTCAATTCCATACGTGAGTAAAGTTGGGTTGGCAATGTGGCGGTTGTCCATACCAATTTCTAATTGTCGGTCCTCAATTCGTGCGGCCCAAAAACATAAGCCAATCACGAATCTCTTCATAATTCAAGTCTTCCATTCCAGACAACAGTTTGGGATCTACAGAGAAGACAAACTTTTTTATGGGACCCGTAAGCTGATTTAAAAGTCTAGTAACATGCCTCCCATCAAACTTATATGTTAAATAATAAAAGAAATCCTCATCAATTATGACTTCGGTGAGCAAGGTCCACTTAAACCTCTAGTTTGTAGATAAAATAGAGGTTCTCACCGCTTCTTTTATTGGAAACCGATTCAAAATGTTACCAATCACTGTATCTGGCATGTTGCTAATATAATCTCTCATATTGGTGATAAAATTAGCTCGAAACGACATGGTTTTCAAGGAAATTTTGTTGGTTTTTTGAATTCTCGACAGGAGGCTTTGGATGAGGGTTTTTGATTTGCAATTGATGGTCAGAACGAGGGTGTGTTATTATGATCATTAAATGTGGTTGTTGGGTTGGTTCATTGATTCACGCGCCCAAGATACAAGCTTTTCAAATTTGGTCTGTAAAATATTACGAAATGGTATATTTTAGTAAGCCATGGTAAAATGGCGGACCTAGGCTCAAAACTAAGGTAGTGCGTTCCAATGAAATAGTTAAGGGGAAAATATATAGGCAAAACCTATTACACAATCAATGTGCTGTGACGTTTCAAGCCGGGTCGGGTCCAATTTAACACAACTATGTTAATAAAATGATAAACTCAAACTGTTTATAATTAAGTCAATATAATTGCCTAATTGTTAATACCTTCGACTACATTTTTATATCAACGTACGAAACTATTTTATAGACCATCACTTATTCTAAAAACATCGACGTCTTCACTTTGACGTAAGCACATAACGGCATCATGTTATCAGATGTGTAGAGTTACATTCATTTGAGTTGATTATTTTGAGCTATATGCGACATTTCTAAACGTAAAAAAAAGCTACACTGCTTTTATGCATGATTACTTAAATTAAATATCTCAAATTATAAAATGAATTGGTTGTATACTTACAACTGCTAGTTACTTTTACTACCGCTATAGTTATTTTTACTACCGCTAGTAAAACTGAATTGGTTGTATACTTACAACTGCTAGTAGTATGGTTACTAGTGCTAGCTATTTTAACCACTGCTTGTGATAGAAGACATCAACGAAATGATGCCACAGTCGTTAATGCTGTTGTATATGGCCGTGTTTGTCCCGCCCGTGTGTAGGTCTTCTGCGATACCATTCGGTGCCCTTGTGTAGGTGTTGCTCTTACTATTACGGGCACGAATAGGCACATAGTCATTTAGTCTTTGCTAGTATTAAACTTATAGCGCTAGCTAAATTGTACTAGTGTTGAATGGTAAATCTATTTTTTGCAAGTGTGCATAGTCACTAGTTGGTAGTTATTAGTTGATTGTAGAATACGAATTGTAACAACTAGAAGGACTCCTTGGTTTATAAAAGAAGTAGCCCTACGTACAACAGTTAGTTGCCAAATTGATTTTTGGAAAGAACTGCTAGTTCCCCAGATTAAACAAACATGTATAATGGGATTACAGAACATAGGAAATAGTAAATACGTTGACATGCAACATTTCATACAGACAACCTACTACATATTATGATTACTACATAATTATAAGTTTAATGGTTACATATTATATGACCACTTGATTTATAACATTCACCGAGTACGCAGAAAAAGCTAACCACTCCATGCTTCCTTCCCATACAGACAGCGTACTAAAACTACAAAGCTTCATTCCCATTAAGCATGATCCCTAACTTCTGCCGAACAAACTTGTTGAACATGAATATAATGGTAAGTTAAAAATAAAACATGAATAGAATGGTAAGTTAAAAATAAAACATAATATACACATCACGGTCTGGCTGATTTAACAAAAGAAGAGATTCTTTGTATGGGGAAATGTAGAAAGATCCCGCATCTCCTAACATTCCCATGCAGAAAAATAATTCAAGTTCTTTGTTGTACACAAATACCGAGTGACCCAAATGATTGCAACAGACGCTTCCACTATTGGAGCACGATCCTTTGTAAACCCAAGCAAGCGAACCGAAAATAGGGTAGGGATGGCGAATAGGCTTCTAAATGATGTTATGGAAGAACCATTCACGTCCAACAACCATCCGCAAAACAATGGAATATCTTCACCAATGATCGTCCCAAAAATCACTAGAGAGGTTCCAAGATCAAAAACATTGAATGGAACTGGGAGTTCATTTTTTAAAATCTGCGGTAGTTCTATAACTTTAAATTGGCTGGTTACCAAATCAAAAGAAATCAACATATAAATCTTGTAAATAACACCGTCCTCATTAGTTAACTTTTCACTCCTAGTCCAATAGATAAAATGACCTACAACTGCATGAATTTTACGTTTCAATTTGATAGTCTCATGAGGGGTGGAAATTTTCAAGGCGTGTCCACCTTAACGAGTTCAAAGAAAAGACAGACACATACCAGAAACCACTTTGGAAAACAGGATAGGAGACCTTCACGATCGTCGGGTCAAGAGTGTCCGGACGGATGGCAAAACCAAAACAAATCTTTTGACATTCAATTTGATGCGTGTAAAGCGGGAAAATACTGCAAGTGATTTTTTGATTGCTGGGTTCCAAATAATAGAAATTAGATTAGAACCATAGACAAAACACGAAAGACCATTAGAATTGCCAACTGTAATCATAGATGAAAGCATTAAATTTGTATTAAGTGGCATAGCGGTTAGTTGTTCATCTAAAGCTAACATAAAACCTTGGTGACCCATATCGAATGTTAGCGTAAATAAACACTCATCATTACGACAAAAACCGTAATTAAAGATGAAGCTTCCACAATCTATACTAGCCTTTTATAACTTGCAAACACTACGTAGCTAGAGTATAGACTTAGGAGGTAGCCTACGGATGATATCTAGTTGAACATCCAGTGGGATATTGTCAGACATTTTTTTTAAACAAAAGCAGAATGATTGGGATAAAGATATGAAGTCAATAGACCAAAAAAGAAAGAAAGATTTTGTTAAACAAATTAAGAAATAATTGTATTGAAGAAAGTGATTGGGAACAGAAGACATTAAAGGACATGTACCGTGATGTACTTTTGGGCAACCAAATATTATATTCTGCTATATAGCAAATATTAATAAAGTATACATATCCAATATAGAAGTGGTTTGCAAACCATAGGCGTTTTTGTATATGTGCACGTGTATTTACAAAAAAAATGCCGTTGATTTAAAAAAATATAATAATCGACTAATATATAACACAAGTAAAAATACATATAGTAAAAGTTGAAAGAAAAAGACTTCACAAGTGAACATTTGACAATAATTATGGGTCAAACGGACATTAAGGATCGTACCTTGAAAGACGGCTATCAATTTGTGTATTCAACCTTGTGCTTCCGAGTATTCAAGCATCCGTTCACGGTAGCTAAAGCCAATCTGCATCGGTGGTCTAAACAACCACATCAAATCAACCCATACATCCAAGTCTTTGGGACATATAAAAAGTACGTCAAACACCCTTTTAGGCGAAAATAGTAGATATAAACTTCAACAACTACTTGAAAAGCTTAAGATAAGATATAAAAGCTTAAAGGTTAGAAGTACTTGTATGCTAGAGAAAATCAATTCAAACAATACCTTAAAATATCATAGAAAAGAAGTCCTAACAAGCTATAGTTGCTCCATTTGGAAATCAATGTCTCACATTCAGAACACCATTCCTCCTAAATATATCTAGAGTATAAAAGAAGATATAATAATTTAGATACAATAATCAATACCGAGCCTGAATCTAGAGTATAAAAGAAGATATAATAATTTAGATACAATAATCAATACCGAGCCTGATTCACATGTTTTTTAACAGAACATAATTGCATCAAATTAAGAAATTTACAAAACCTGAATTTCGGTTTAGGGGTGATAACCCTAATTTTGACTTTCATCAAGGAAACAACCACAAATGCAAATTTAACTAAAATTACAGATTAAATCGAAGATAAAACACATTAAGTAGACAATAATAAAAGATTGTGTTTGGATACGAGCAATTTTGAGAGGATTCCTTTTTTGACACTTAAGTAGATAATAACAAAAGATTTCTTCAGGTGATTTGAATTACAGTAACAAGAACAAACCCAACGCAGAAGAAGGTTCAATTGTGTGGTGGTGCCGCCAGATGGTGGTGGCATGTGTGGAGGTGCGGCCGGATGGTGGTGGCGTTGGGTTGTTGGGTTGTTGTGGTGGTGTTAGTTGTGATGGTTTATGTGGAGGATAAGAGGTGTGTGACTATGTGAATATGTGTTTTGTGTGGGCGTTTGATTTCTTTTTTTTTTGTAATTTAAAATGTAAAATGACCAAACTATCCTCGTGCATAAATACAAGTTGCCCAAAAAATATAAAGATGCCCAAATAACAATACAAGTTGCCCAAAAAATAATACATGACATATACTTTCAAAATACGTACTTGTGTCATAAGTTGTCGGACACATGGCAGCCCCTGGTTGGGTCCAAGAAAATCGGTGGGCAACCGGTCTATTTTCAAATTAAAAAAAGGCGTGGTCCGGAAACTGATAAGCCTCAGGACGCCTGGTCTATTTGACTAATTTTCCATTTTTTCTTATACTTACACCACACTGTACAACACTGTAATGCACAATTGTGGTGTAAGTATAAAAAAATGGTGTAAGTATCAAAACCCATTTATAAATATATCCTAAGCAAAAACTTCAAATCTTTCTTGAAGCAACAAAACTTCACATTCACATAGAGAGTCCTTGTCATTCATGCACATGCTTCTGCACTTAATCAAATGAGCTATTAAGAAGTTGATAATTCAAACTAACCATTAGCAAGTCTGAGCACATACCTTGGGATGATATGTAAATTCATGTGCTCCAGTAATCGAGTGTAAGTTTTCCACATTGAATTCAGCTCTCAAATTTCATTATGAGGGAATTGAGTTTCTTAACAATCAGAGACTAAAGTAGACTCTAAACCCATCATTTTAGCAGACTTTGTAATCAAGTCTCTAGGCAAACCCTTCATCAAGTGATCAACCAAATTTTGTTGTGATCTTACAAACTCTATAAAAATCACCATATTCATAATAAGTTTACAAATCATGCTATGCCTGACACCTAAGTGTCTTGACTTCCCATTATACATTTGGTTATAAGCCTTTGCCAATATAGTAACACTATCACAACGGATAGAAATTAAAGCAATAGGTTTAGGCCACAATGAAATCTCAAGAATTAGGTTTCTTAACCATTCAGCTTCTTTACAGACAGTGGCTAAAGCCACAAATTCAATTCAGATTCCATTGTTGAGCTAGTAATGTAAGTTTGCTTCTTGGAATCCCATGCGATAACTCCTCCCCCAAGAAAGATTACCCAGCCACTTGTTGAAGAATTATCTTTAGTATTAGTGATCTAACTTGCATCAGTGTATCCCTCCAAAACTACTCCTGTATATGATAAACTATAATCTATAGTTTCCTTCAAATACTTCCGTACCCACCAAATTGCTTGCCAGTGATGAGTACTAGGATTAATAGTGTATGTATTTAGTTTCCCCACAAAATATCAGGCCTTGTACAAATCATGACATACATCAAGCAACCAATTATTTTTGAATACTCAAGTTGAGATACAACTCTACCTTTATTGCACATCAACTTCTCACTTGGATCCAAAGAAGTACTCACTGGAGTACAATCAAAGCGATTAAACTTCTCCAGTACCTTTTTAATATAATGAGATTGATATATAGAAATTCTTTTACTTTCACGTTTGATCCTTATACCAAGAATAATATCAGCCTCCCCCATGTCTTTCATGGAGAACTTTGATGAGAAAAATTCTTTTGTCAATTCAACCTGATTTTGGTTAGTTCCACATATCAACATGTCATCAACATATAGGAAAATGATGACCATTTATCAGATTCATCAATTTTGCTATATACACATTTGTTAGATTGGTTTACTTGATACCCACTAGACAAAACCACTTTATCATAATTTTGATGTCATTGCTTAGGTGCTTGTTTCTTTCATTCCTGGCATGACAAAGCACAGAGGTTGGTTCATATAAACCTCCTCATCCAATTCACCATTCAAGAATGTTGTTTTCACATCCATATGATGAGATTGTGAATTGCTACTAAGGCAATCACTAGTCTAATGGTTGAGATATGTAACAAAACGCTATTTTTCAGGTCAATATTATTTACTAAACTCAAATTATTTATTTTCAAGTTTACATAAGTATATTTTACGTATAATTTTTTATTTAAATAACGAAAACCAAGAAACACCCTCTTGTGCACTATGACTTTGGACTAAATATAAGTCTACATAATTCGAGTACATTGCCATATCCTCAGTTCATATGTCATTAGTCACCGTAATCATCGCCGTTCACCATCATCGTTGCCGATTATCGTGACCGTCGCCGATAACCGATATACTCACTGGTCATCGGCTTGTGCAATTTACTCATGTTTTAATCAAATTAGCTATAATACAACTATTCATTTACATATTGTTACGATTTTTGTGGATTACTTTATCATATTATGATTTGTTTGTGATCCTATGTTGAGTTAGATAACGTATTGTTATATAATCTAGAACTAGAATTGATTGAATGAGTGTCGCCTATGACAATTAGTATGCATTGACGCATTGTATAAAATGATTGATTAACGGTAACAGTTTTTTGGTAATAATGTTGAGGTAATGAGCTTAATGACATATGGAAATTAAGCTATGATTTGTTTTTGAGTTGGTTTTTTATCGACAAATGAATGTTGAGTTGATGCATGTGAAAGCTATAGGAAAATTACTTAGTAGTTCACTATGCCTATAGCGTTTTATAATTGTCTTTACATATACACATAGATTACATATTGTAGGGACAAATGAAGCAAACAAACCAAAATGAAATGGAACATCCAACTCAACAATCACTAAGTGAACATAGTTCATAACACAGTGTTTTTAGTGCATACCTATCACTTTAAGTAATTTTCTTAAGGTGATATGGATCTGTTAGTTTTGTACTTCTACGCTGCCACAAATTGTCTCTAGCCTATGTTAATATTCCTGATTATATAATGCTGAGGAGACTCGTGGTACTCTCAAGCATGCTAATCATGTTCACAACATTCAGAATAAAACTCTTGTAAGTATATTTGATGAGGCAACAATATTGTTACATATATTTTTTTGTTGCTTTGGTTTATAGTGTCGGAAAGCGAAGGATTTCAACTTGTAGTTCATTAGATAATTTATGGAGAAAAATAGCAGGTAGATTAATAGAATAAAACCACATAATCGAACATGAAAAATGTTATGATTAAGGCATAAAACCACAAAATCCTAACAACGCTTAGGATTCATCTTACTTTTTTCCATAACTACTTATTTGTGAAGCTCTTTAATCATCATGTTCTTTAAGCATGGTTGGCCCGTGGAACTTTCTGAACCTCGAACATTGATTAAAATGATTCAGCCTTAATTGACATGTTAGTGGTTCCAGGAGTAATGATGCAAACTTTGTATATTGTTATTGGATGTGTATGCTTAAATTATTTAATAACATTTTCTTTTTCTTTTTCGCAAAAGGTTTTGAAGTTTCCACAAGCACTTCAATGGCTGTAGGTGTGGGAAGGAATGTGCTATTTATAGGATCTTTCATATTAGTGTTGAGTTAATGCTTCTGGAAGTGAAGAATAAGATGGGATGTTGAAGGGGTGCTGGAAGGCCAAAAGGTTACTGTTATAACATATGATACACTTAAAAAGATGCATTAATCATTATAAAATTTAACAATCAATTTATGCATAACTTTTAGTCATTAACACGCATGAATCATTAGCACTCCACATTAAATTTAAGGAGTTTGCATTGAGTTCCATGTTATTTGTTGTATGTACCGTATATACTCTTTAAGCCTCCACATTTATAAGGGACTCAATCTTTTAGTATACTAGATGAGATAATTTGAGCTCTTCTCCAGGTTAATTATATTGTTCTATCACTATTTGGATTATTGAAAAATTGCTGGAAGAGTTAGGATAGATTTGGAGTTGATATTGGGTTGATTTGGAGATGAGAAACTAGGAAAAAGCGCGGTTTTGTCACTAATAGATTAGCGGCAGTCCCGTTTGAGTTAAAACAGAAAAACCAGTTAAATTTTAGTAAGATTAGACTAAAGAACAAGAAATAGATTTTATAACAAAAATGTGGTCGCTTGAACGGACAAAAAGGACTTAAAATGAATAAGTTACGTAAGTTGAAGTTAGACAACAAAAACTATTTTCCTGAAAATGATACTTGCTGTTACGAATTTCCATGAGCTAAAACCAGACCTTAGATGATAAACCAACTAGCTGAGGCACTAAAAAGAGTTAGTAAATCTAAATATGTTCGCGAGAATATATAAAACTTAAAAAACGGAGTCAAACGAGAGAGTTACTACTTGTTGAAATTTTGGACGAAACTTAATGTTTTGACAGCTTTTAATTAAATAGTATATGCTGAAAATGTGCAAATATATGTTGAAATGATATTTCAAAACCATTTTCCGAGCCCTAAACGTCTAAACGAGCCAAACGACCTAAACGGAAGTTGTAGCATTTTATACATCTTATTAAACAAGTCGGAAACTTTCCAAAAATACTTATTAGCGAGACGACTATAGTTTAGTTACGAGATATACTAGTTACGTCACATAAAGTGTATAATTTGATTATTAATAGAAAACATCAATGTAACTACCTTTCCATACACTTAACCTTATTGCAAACATGTACGGGTGATATAATACTTTATAAAATTGCATTCACGACAAACCTAAGACATATTAACTATTTAGGTTGCGGTTAAAGCTTTCGTACGTCGATTTCCATACACATTATTCCGTGTTGTATTACTTTGCTTAAGGTGAGTTTCATAGCCCCACTTTTACTTTTTTTATACTTGTTTTCAAATACTTTGAGGTGAGAATACACTCGTTTATTGAAATACATTACCCATTTTACTTAAAGACATGATCTGTTGTTTAAATACACTACTTGTTTTACTCAAATACATGTTCATTTACTTGATCACATTACTCGTTTACTTATTACATGTTCAGTTACATTTTCTCGGATGCAAGTACCTAAACTTTTACGTATTGCCTAAGTTACCTAACTTTTCATTAAGTCCACTATCATGAACCGTTAATTATGTAGTAAGCACGAATGTTGTAAATATGTCTATTGGGTTGAAACCCCCATCCAGGTAGTCGCTCTACTTGACTGGTATGTCAAACGTATGCATAATCATTTGAGGACTTGAGTGTTCACGGAAAGGAACACTTGTAAGGGCAAAATACTAGAATCATTAAGGCTTCGAGGTCATGAGATTAGGGCAATAGTAATTCCTTTTTATATGACATTGTATTTGTTATGGTCATATATACTGAAACTCTGTGATCCACATTTTGATAATTACATTTATTAAAACCTATGAACTCACCAACTTTATGTTGACCTTTTTAGTATGTATTTTCTCAAGTCCTTAGACGCGTTGCATGGTTAGCACATGAAGCATCATTACTAGAGTCACATTTTCGCGGTCCCATCATTTCGAAGATTTATTGTACTACTTTTAAAATGTTTGATTATTAATTTTTTTTTGTAATACCTTATCAATGAGATGAAATGTGTATTTTCAAATGACTCATGTAGGTCATTCGATATAACTGTAACTTTGTACTATGAAGTCATGCCCCAGATACCTTTCCGCTGCGACCCATTTTGGGGGTGTGACAGATTGGTATCAGAGCCAAGGTTATAAAGAACTAGGTTGCATTTAGGACCTAGACTATAACTACTTTATACATTGGGACATGCCTTATTACTTTACACCCTTTCTGCTGCATTCGACGCACTAAGTCACTAAACTGTCATACATACTCATACATTTTAATGGCCCTTACAACTTTTCGAATACATTATGATTAATACAAATGGTCTCTAAAAATTTTCATAATCATACATAACGTCGTTTTACGTGACATTAAAACCCGTTACAGTCTACCGATTTCCCCGATTACTAACTGTCTCTGAAGACTAGTTTGAACACTCGTCCCATACTTTAGAACATCTACACCATCTCGCAACTCATCGCCTAGAAGCATGACTTTAATCTTTCATCTTATAACATGCCGCTTTAGAGCACTTACCTTTAGAACACGACCGTACTGCAACTCACCCTTCTTTTGTATTTTGAAGAAAATGTCGCCCAAGAAACAAAGCATGAGTGCAGCCACCATCGAATGACTCATTGCTGAACGAGTAGCTGCTGCCATTGATGATTACGAGACACACCGCAACAACAGTAACGATAAAAACAAACAAGTGGAATTGCTGTCAGAGTGGAGCCCACACCTCGTGTTTGTTCTTACAAGGAATTCATGAATGGCAAGCCTCAGAACTTTAGTGGCATAGAAGGAGCAGTCGGCTTAGTCCGATGGTTCAAGAAGCTGGAAACAGTCTTTTGCATGAGCAACTATGCAGAGTACTACAAGGTGAAGTATACTACATGCACTTTTCTGGATGGTGCCCTATCATGGTGGAATACGTACGCGCAGTCAGTGGGACTTGATGCTGCGTTAGAAACACCTTGGGTTGAATTCAAGGATATGATGACAACTAAGTACTATCCAAGAAACGAGGGTTAGAAGATGGAAATTTAAGTCTGGAACTTGACTGTGAAAGGGGTTGACATTGTAGCCTATACCAAACGTTACCAAGAACTGGCAACTCTTTTCCCAGAAATGGTTTCCACTACCCGCAAGAGGATTGAAAGGTACATTTGGGGACTTCCACTTACTACTCAGGGAAATGTCACTTCCTCCAAGCCAAGCACACTCGATGAAACAATTAGAATGCCTCACACACTGATGGACCAAGTGGTGCAGGCTAAGGTTGTTAGAGATGCCGACAATAAAGAATACAACAAAAAAAACAAAAAGAAGCTGGAGGACAACCAAGAAAAGAATGATGCTCAACATATGAGCAAGGGACAAGAATTAGTTTAAGCCTATGCTGCAGGACCACTCACCAAGAAAAGATATGCTGGAATTTTACCCCACTGCAACACATGCAATCTCCATCACTTAGGTCATTGCAGCGAACCATGTGGTTTATACAAGAAGCATTGCCACCAGACTAAGCACTACAGGAATCCCAGAGAAATCATAGGATCCTAGGATGCTGCTTCAAGTGTGGAAACATAGGACACTTCAGGAAGGACTACCCAGAGCTAAAGAAAAAGAATATCGAAGCCTAAGCCCTCTAGGGTTGTATTTCTTTAGTATTTTGCATTAAGTACTTTCTTACGAGTTTATTTGTATTATATGGATTTCTATCTAATGAATTCTCTATCTTTTATTATTTCCGTGTTATGACAACCCTCGTCCATTACATTATCTATTTCACTACCTTTTTCCATTGTTTTACAAAAATGTGTTACTACTCTTATTATAAACTAATTTAAATTAGTTTATTTTCCCTTATGAATTCTTACCACCTTAAAAATGTTTTCCCTTATGAATTCTTACCACCTTAAAAATGTCATACTACAAACCATATAAATCTATTTCTGTTACCATCTTGCAATCTATTTTACAACTATCCTACATATTATTTTCGCTATTGCCCTACAAATCCTTTGGAAACTAATTTGACCACCATATGTATAAACAAAGTGATTAATACTAGTAAAATTTAAGGAACATAATACTATTTTGACTAAACCAAGCATTGTATCATTAGTTCTCAATTATATATAGTCTGATCACCTATGTCTAATTCCGGAAAAATCTTGTTATGATGGGAATAGTTACCCTTAAAATTTACCTAAAAACAAACTCTTGATGAGCAAAACTTTTAAATAATTAACAGGCATTCTCAATAATAAGCACAATAACCGAATAAACCTTTAACTCAACCTTAACTTGAAAGACTATCCCCATTACACACCACGTCCTGAGCCGACAAGCCGAAGTATGTCAGTAATCATCCTAGACACAACCCACTGATCAGTGTCACAAAGATTGGTGGTCTTGATATACGAATAAAGCCCCGTAGACCTACAAGTCGGAGATTAGAAACGAAAACATTCCGCTATTAAAAAAGTCGAATTCCTATCGGTACAGTTCACTGGAATTCTCGATGAGGTCTCGAGTACACTTGGGAACGAGAAAACCAAATCCATAAAAAATACACACACCTCTTCGCCGACACCACTCCAATGACTGAACCTCGTGAACGAGATTCCTTTTAAGGGTGGTAGACTGTGACAAACCGCTATTTTCCAGGTCAATATTATTTACTAAAATCAAATTATTTATTTTGAAGTTTACGTAAGTACATTTTACGTATAAATTTTTATTTAAATAACGTAAACCAAGAAACACCCTCTTGTGTACTATGACTTTGGACTAAATATTAGTCTACATAATTCCAGTACATTGTCACTACCTCAGTTCATATTTTAATTGCTAGGGCATTGACATTTTTACTTATGTACGATTATTAATTTAATAAACGTTTTTCACAATTGGCATAAACGCAAAATGTATCTGATACTCCCAACGAATATTTCTAACACATTCTTACACTCTTTAAACCACTAGAAACAGAAAAAAATTAATTTCTTACACTTTACATAATTCTTTTACTAAAAATACTTAATTATACATATTTAACTTTAACTACAAAACTATTACCTAATACCCATTTTAAACACCCAATACATACACAAAATACATTTTTCAAATTTTTACACACTCTCTGATATATATTTTAAAAATATAGCCGCCCCTCCCTAGCTTATCTATAAGCTTAAAATAATCCAAACACCTTAATCTTTTGATCTTGACTTTAGAAACTAGGAAATAAGCTCACCATGCATTGGATAATAAGCTTTGGGAGACAATGAGGTGACTAAACCCCTATCTTTTCCTTTATTTTGGCCGAATAAGCACACCCAACACCACTTTTTAATTTTTTTTTAATATAACTTGCTTAAGATAGCTTAATTAAATAAACTTAATCCCATGCTTTTGGTTGGCTATATAAGAGGATACTTGTGTGTTCATTTTTCACTTACAAAGCTCAAAACACTCACTTTCTCACTCTTGAGAATCGGCTAGGAGAAGAGGAGCAAGAAGGACAGTTAGTTTTGCTAGTGTTTAAGTGTGTTTATTTGGTTAATATAATTAGTAACTAAAGGTTTATAGTATTTAGTTGGGTACATAAGTGTTCTTGCTCATCACATTTTACCATCAACTTCAAGTAAGACTCAAAACTATTTTCCATACATTTATACATCTCATTTATGCATGTTACAAAGTTACATATGCTTATTTCTTTGATTTTATGCCAAAGATATCACCAATAACATGTTTGTACACTTTTAATTGTTAAGAACTAGTTATCATATTTTTAACCAAATATAATCTTACAAATATTGGGTACTCAAATTATTTCTACATTTTATTTAACTTATGTGTTAAAACTATGGTTTATATGAATAAACTAGTAAATATGTTAAATAAATATATAAATGTGTAATTATATAATTTATGTAAATTTCGACTTTTATTTACTTATTTATGGGTCGAATTGTCTATGAAATATTATGAGAGATTTTGGTGTAAAGATCTAGACTAGAGCAAGTGTTGTTGAAATCACTGGGATTAGAGTAGTAAGTAATTTTAATTAATTAGACTTGAGGTTTATTTATTATGAGATAATTTGAACTCTTCACCATGTTAATTATATTATTCTTTCACTATTTGGATTATTGAAAAATTGATGGAAGAGTTAGGATAGATTTGGAGTTGATATTGGGTTGATTTGGAGATGAGAAACTAGGAAAAAGCGCGGTTTTGACACTAATAGATTAGTGGCTGTCCCGTTTGAGTTAAAACAGAAAAACTAGTTAACTTTTAGTAAAATTATACTAAATATATAGAAAATAGACTTTATAACGAAAACGTGATCGTTTTCACGGACATAAACGGACTTAAAACAAATAAGTTACGTAAGTTTGAAGTTTGACAACAAAAACTATTTTCCTGAAAATGATACTTGCTGTTAGGAATTTCCATGAGGTAAAACCGTACCTTAGATGATAAACCAACTAGCCTAGGCGCTAAAACCGAGTTAGTATGTCTAAATACGTTCGCGACTTCGCGGTAATATATAAAACTTAGAAAACAGAGTTAAAACGAGAGAGTTACGACTCGTTGAAGTTTTGGATGAAACTTAATGTTTTGACAGCTTTTTATTAAATAGTATATGCTGAAAATTTGCGAATATATGCTAACCCATCATTTGGAGTAGTCAAATTCGTGGATGAGAATGATGAGATTGCTTATCAAATGCCCCATAAAATTGAGCAATATAGACTAATTAATCCCAAATTTAGAAAAAGATTATAAGCAATCAGTCTAATATAGGAGTGATGAGAATAAGAGGAGATGAGTGGATCATGTAATGAAAAAGATGTTAGGTTTCTACAACGAATGTCTCGAATTAGGACCCGAATATAAAACCAACATTGATGATAGTGAGAAGATGACAGAGGATGGAGTCACGTAATAGGGCATGACTTCTAGTCTAGCTACAAAACTCGTAAATAAAGAAAAGCGCTTCTTGGGAGGCACCCCATTTTTTTAATTGTTTGATTTTATTTTAATTGTTTGTTAGTGTCGTATATTGATAACGCTCAAAATAAGTATGTTTTTAGTAGCGTTATTGTTGGTTTTGTGTATGATAATCGTGTTAGGTCACCATATTAGTAACACAAGCATCAATATGTAGAAATAGAGAAGAGATAAAGATCGGTTGAACAACTACACACACACACACGTATGAATATGCACGGTTAGGCGTAGAGAGTGAAAGAGTGAATAAATTGAACAACCAACCCTCAAGTGAGGATTATTACAAGGTATTTATAGGAGAGGGAGCTAGGGCAACACTCCTAGTCCCTTCCTTTCCTTATTGGACTTGGGCCTAGGCTTATGGGCCTTCTACATAAGCCTAAGCTTAATAACAAACATAAATGCCATATTAAGCTAACTATTACATATGAATTACTAACACTTGAATAAGGTTTAGGAGTGATTCCAACAATCTCCCCCTAAGTGTTAGTAATGAATGAATGAGTGATAAACGTTGTAGGTGCTGATGTAATAGTAGCTTTGACGTCTTCTGACATTCTTCTTTCTTGTGAGAAGAAGTGTCTTGATTCGAACAATCTCCCCAGTGTAGAGAAATTGTTTCTTTTGAAGTATTCGCTTTGACGTCTTCATTTTCTTTGTTCTTTAGTTCTTTGTTCTTTGAAAGTGATAGTATGTTGTGCTAATATGCATCGTGCCTTCATTTGCTTGATGTCTCCACGTCTTTCTCCAACATGCTCACACGCTCTTTAACGTTGGATTACAGTTGATGAAGTTCTTTAAGTCTTTAAACTTTGTAGATTCTTTGTTGACGAAGAATCATTTCGACTTTGTGTTGCCTTTGATTATGAGAGAACTTTCATAAGTGATGTTGTTGGTATGAGCATGTGGAGAATCGCATGATCAATCCGCTCGAGCTTCCATAAGAAGTAAACATAGGAAAGGTTAGTAATAAGCGGATTCGGCACTTACAAGTTTGAACTTCGAGAGTGTTAACGACATAGTGTGAAAACACAACTCTAATTCTCACAAAGGCCATTTTTCGAACCGAGTCCCACAAGTGAGATAACGCGATGTACCGGAAGTACACCTACGGTTCGGATGAGTCGTTGAGGTACATCAAGCATCACCTCACGATTGTAGACCATTTGAGACCACTAAGCGTAATCCTTTGGGAGTTACCGGCGACTGCTTTGTCGGTTTGTTTGATGTTGACCATGGCAGGAGTTTCCATTTAATCACTGAGGATCACTATAGTGAACCTCTCATAAATGTTCTCGACAGATTGCTAGGATCTGTGTAGGACTCGATAACGTACCACTGTTGTTCTTATTGTTGAACAACAAGTGATGAAATGTCAAGTGTACCTAAGAGATATTTAGATGAATCTCGTGGCTCTAGACTCAATAGTGCGTTTTGGTTTTCCTGAGCAGAGACTAGGGAGAGGGTCTCCTTCTTCAATACCAGCAATCTCTATGAGAAAGCCGATAGTTTACATAGGGTTCCCTGTGAGAATGAAACAAGCTTCTTTTGGAAGAAGCTTGAGTGGCTAAGAAGGTTTAGTCCATGCGTCACTGGGTCCATGACGACTTTTAATCTTCAATACCGGCGTCATCAAGTGACAACCTGTAGCATATGAATTGAACCCGGTGTCTGCCCTAAGTTGAATAATTTGGAGGGATATTTCTTTTCACCCTTTTCTTTGCATTTCTTTTTAATTCTTCAACTCATTCTTTCTCCGATTCTCATCTTCTCCTTTTTATTATCACACCTAAGGACTTCTAATTCTAACTATTGGTAGTGTCCTTGGGTAGATCCCTCCGGCTCTGGTGGATCATAGGACGGTTATTCCTAACCTTAATCACCTTATAACTCCATTGCCATAAAACCATTTTCATGAAAATCTCTCAAAGTGTTTGTGAATGAAAAACATGTTTGAACACTTCAAGAGTTTTTGATTTTCAGAAATACTCCCCTCAACATGTCCTTAATAGTTTTGACAGAAATCTGCACAGTGAGAGAAGAGCGCGCATTTTTTGAATTGATCGACTCAAGATAGACAGTTCCTTGCGAGACATGATTACGTTGCATAGTTAAAGAGATACATTGTCAGCTTTTAGGTGACAACTAGCTCTAATAACTACCTTGAAGATGTGGACAACCCCGAAAGGTTGTCAAACCCGTCAATGTTCATGTCTATCAAGAGCTTCTCGAATGGGTACAATTTACTTGGATAAGTCTTGGAAGACTAATCTTTTCAATGTATGACTGTTCAGATCCCGTCAATTCATGGGTTGAAGTCTTTTCACACGAGGATTCAACTAGCAAAACACAACATATTTCTTATCACATAATTTTCTCCTCCTCAAAAATGGCATATAAATGTTATTTTTGAAGAAATGTTGAGAATAAATATGACCATTTTGAGTTTTGTGGGAAGATTAGACAAAGAACAATTTGTGACCAAAGTTTTTATAAGTCAAGTACTCCCCCTCAACAAGTAATACTAACTTTTGAGGTTTTGAAAACGTAAGGGGAAGTGCTTGTTATTTTGAGCAAAACCTTGAAAAGAGAAAGGTTTGATAGGTTTTACTCAAAAGTAAGAAGCTTTCGCTCCTTTTATAAGGATTGTGGCCTTTGAAGCGTCTGACGTGGTTATTTCATTACAAGTACGGGTTGTACATCGTTTATGTGCACAAGCCATTGTCAGATAATCAAACAAACAAAATCACAATCAAGAGAGTACCCAATGATTACAGACGATCAGCTACTTTCCGAGGACGTTGGAAAGTCAGAAACGGAAAGTTTGGTCATCCTCCCACATAGCTCTCCAACCGTTGCATCTGATCCCGATGAATCAAACATTCATCAATCCTAGTGATAAATCAACGAACATCCTTGCGATCATTTGAATTCCATCTCTTCGTCTGAATTATACCCAACTCAATGTCCTTCAATCGATATGACAATCCATCTTGAACCATCTCCAGGGTGGCGTCATAGAACTTAGTGAATTTCATCGAAAGCCATGAAGCAAGTATGATAATTTTCAGTTTGGTAGACAAACCCAAACTTTTGTTTATGAACGATTTTGTACTGAGGTTCTTGATTGATTTTGATGAAGTGTAGAATTTAGGTAAGATTCGACCCCGAGGTGGAGAACTTCAACACGCTCTTATGATGCGTATGAAAAAGAAGGAGTGTAGTAATGTACTTGATCTAAATTTCGGTTGAGGTTCTGGTTGGGGCTCAGGTATGTCGTGATCCTCACCACCAGTGTATGTAAAGTGATCAACGGTTTTCTCCTTGGTTGATCAGATGGTGGTGGTTGTGTCTTGTTGTGTAGTGGTGATAACCTGCTTAACCATTTGTCGAATCATTGGATGAAGTTACCTTCTTAACAGATTTTGTTGTTGACATAGGTGTTTCTTATGTTGATGGAGGTGATGATTGAGATGATGATTTGGGTTTGGTGGAAGTGTCAAGAGGTGTTTCAATTTGTTGAGTTTGTGTATTGGATTGTCAACTATGTAGTTGTCTCGATTCCTTCTTAAACTTTTCCTTCTCACTCTAGCGACTTCTTTTGCCTCTTTTCGAATCATTTCCTCTTCAGCCGCCAAATTATCATCATCAGGGACTCTTTCATCCTTATCATGATAGTAATCTCCTTCGTCATATATTTCCACATCTTCACCATGATCCTTACCGGGTTGATTAACCGGATCGGATGGGGTAAGAGATGTTTTCAATGGATCTTCCATAAGTGGAGGACTACTACTTGAACCTCCTGCCCCACCGGGTTGATTAACCAGAAAAGTTGAAGCATGGTGTTCCATCCTTTTCTGCTTTGAATGGATGTTGCAGAAGGATGAACACAGCAATTCTGCAAGATGATTATGAACATATGAAGTTATTGAAGATGACACGGAGATTGTTCTTGTCAATTGTTTTGTCGTATCCAGCTGGGAATGTGTTTGCCATCAAGAGCTCTGCTGGGGCATTGATGATTGCTTGATTTGCAGCCATTTTGTGATCTGAAAGACATTAGACAAAAAGACAGACATATGGAAACATCATGTGTTTGTTTTAGTCTGATTTATTATCTAATTCCTTGTTTGATGGTAACATGTTTATGTTAGTTACAAGTGCTAAGTCACATTATTCCAATTGATTGAAGTTGATGTGATAAGTTACGTGAACATGTTAATTTTGAAATTTCAAAGTCCAATTTTTCACTTAACACACAACATATTAACTTTTGTAAGCTTATACGAAACATCAGGTATTTGTGACTTATGCATAACATTTAACAAGTAACATATGCGTAATAGGCCAAAATGTAGTGAACAGTGGGTTATGAGTAACAAGGATCCTTATGCGTAAGAAAGGAGCTTATGCGTAGGAGTAAGCTAAAGCGTAAGACCAAGCTTATGCGTAAGAGTTTCTTACGCGTAAGACAAGTTCAAAGGCTTTAGGCTTACGCGTAGGAATAAGCAAGATGTTACGCGTAACGTTTACTCGTAAGAGTAAAGCTTATGCGTAGTAAGCCTTGTTTACGAATATCTTTCCAAGATATGCGTAATCCATTGTAGACCTCTTATGCGTTACCTTTACGCATAAAAGTATTCTTTAAGCATAACGGTTTGAACACCTGAAGATTCTGACATTACGAATAATTAACCTGTTAACTATAAACATGAAAACTTGATTGCAGTTAATTCCAAACATCTTTTAGATCACAAAACAAGCATAAGAACATATCAGATACACACATAAAGACTTAGGCGTAAAATTACTTAAACCCTAAACCCTTAATCTACGTGTAAGGGATATAGCTACACAAATCAAACAAGAATGATTCTGGAGTGTCCTAGATGTCATATGTGTGCAATGGAACAAGATTTAACACATTTCCACCACAAAATCAGAAGATTTATGGGAGATGAACCCTAAAGAACCTAAAACTTAAATTCATACAGTTTAGATGTTTCTAGGCTAATTTAAAGGTTCAAAAAACATGCATATAAACTTATTCTAACACTTTCTTGACTACCTAATAACATATCACATAATAGAAAAGCCCTAGAGGAGCACAAGAACCCTAGAATTCAAATTAATGAAATTTAAGATTCAGGATGGTTTTGGACGATTGAAACAAGTTTAATAGATACTAAGAAAGGTTTTAACACAACTCATTTCGATCCAAACACTTTTATGCATAAACACCCAATTCGTTCGAGTGAACAATTTTCCAAAATCAGTTTAAAGAGTTTTAACCGTTGGATTTGAAAGAATTTTAGAAGTCCTTGTTTATCATCTTGATTAAAACAGTTTAGAACTTATAGATTATGAAAAACTTGAACGGATTTAGAAGATTTGATTTGGGCCGTTTGATCTTGGTTGTTTTAGGAGTAAATGATTATTAACATTAATTTGCCAAGTTGACACATTCAGTCCCTCAACCATAAAGAGGTTCCAACCAAGATCCTTTAACTTCTGTTTAGGTTAGACAAAACATATGTAAAGCAAGAAACTTAACGATACTCCCCCTCGACTTTTGAAATAATGAATTTTGAAGACATTTGAGTCCGAGGAGAGTATTTGACAAGAAACGTATCCACCATTTTGGAAGAAACAACATATTTTTGAAAACATGGAAGTACAAGGTTTTATGAAACTAAAAAATATTTACTTTCTCCCCTCAACACTTGTTTGGGAAAAATAGAAAGATTTGATAGAACAAAGTGTTGGTGAAGATTTGTACTTGCGATGTTTGAAAGAATTTAGATAGAAGAATATTTTGAGATTTTCGATTTTATATTTTGTATTTTGGTTTTGAAAAATATTTACAAAAGAGGTTTTGGTGTTTGGTGGTTTAAAGAATGTTTTAAAAGTTCATCCAGTTCCTGCGAGTCAAACACCGCTTACCAATCCGTGGACCAACTCATTAAACCTAGCGGAGCTAAGGCTTTGGTGAGGAGATCGCGATTGGTATTCGATACCACAAAGTATAATTCAACGGCACTGTTCCATGTGGACCTTGATGAAATGATATCAAGATCGATGTGCTTTGATTTGAATGTTGTCTTGAGTTGCACTAGATAGCAATAGCACTCCGATTGTCATGATACATCGGGATTTTGTCAAATACATAACCATAGTCTTTGAGTTGTGTTCTCATCCAAATGACTTGAGCACAACATGCCAACATGGGTACATATTCGCATACATTGAGGAGAGTGATGTACAATCTTGCTTCTTGATTGCCATGACACCGGTTTATCACCAAGAAATTGTAATGCTCTGAAGTACTTTTCCGTGAATCTAAGCATCTGCGTGATCGACATCTGAAAATGCTATTAGTTCAAAACCGAATCCTTCGGATACGGATCCCCAGTTAATGGTTCCCTTGATGTATCGGAGGATTCTTTTAGCCTCGAGAGGTGGGTTTCGATTGGTCTTGACCGATAACGGAGCAAAGATATCGGCAAACACAATATCAGGCCTGCTAGCTATTAGATACATGAGAGACCCAATAATACTACGGTATTTTGTGGGGTCCACCATTTTCCCATGTAAATCATCATCTAGCTTCTTGGTATGAACCATTGGTGTGGCATAGGTGTCACAGTTTTGCATTCCAAATTTTTTTAACAATTCAAGGGCATATTTGGACTGACTCAAGAAAATACCACGGGGTGATTGATGAACTTGCATTCCTAGAAAGAATGTAAGTTCACCCATCATTGACATTTCAAAATATTTTGTCATTAATTTTGCAAAAGCATTTGAGTATTTTAAATGTGTTGACCCAAAATGATGTCATCCACATAGATTTGAGCGATTAAGATATGAGCCCGTGATCTTGTATGAAAAGTGTGGGATCGACCGAACCTTTGGTGAATTTATTGGCAATGAGGAAGGATGATAACTTATCGTACCACGCCGAGGAGCTTGTTTGAGACCATCTGAGCTTTGTTCGGTTTGTAGACATGGTTCGGGAACTCGGGATCAACGAATCCTTGGTGGTGACATAAACCGTTTCTTTCGGTTGTCCATTCGTAAGCGGTTTTGGCGTCCATCCGAAAGACCGTTATGTTCATATGAGCCATGAACGAGAAAAATCGAACGACCTCAAGGCGAGCAACGGAGCAAATGATTCTTCAAAGTCAATACCTCTTCCTGCCTATAACCCTTAGACACCGACGTGACTTTTTTACGATTACATTCCTTCAACATCAATTTGTTCTTCCAAATCCATTTGAGACCAATGACGTAGACCCCTGTTGGTCTTTCAACCAGTTCCCATACTTCAAGACGTTTAAATTGATTGAGTTCTTCTTGCATGGATTCAATCCAGTTGTCTTTTGTCATTGCGTCTTTAATGTTTTTAGGCTCAGTTTGGCAGACAGTGAGTGCATAAATGCATTGTTCACCATCTGTGTGAAGACGTTGTCTCGTGACGACTGGTTGATTTGGGTTGCCAATAATATTCTCAAGAGGATGGTCTTTTGTCCAACGATGTGTGGAAGGTTGATGTTGATATACATTATGCAGATTTTGAGGATTCAAATTGTTTGTTGATGATTTCGCGACATCAGGTGCAGCAGTTTCATTGGCAAAAGGGTTAAAGAACGCATTTGGATAAAAATCTGCAGGTGGGGGTACTTCATTAAGAACATCATCAGCTGGTTCAGCGTCATTGGAAGCAGTTTGTTCAACTGTTGTTGTAGAGTCAACTGGTGGTGCTTCTTCAATAGTAGTAGTTGTAGCAGTGTATCGGTATAAGAGTATGATCGGTTGAGCAGCGGAAACATCGGATACACCGAGCACGTTCATCAATATAAATCACTGAGCGAGGAGCAAATAGTCTTTCCATTTGTTGGCGTGTAAGTGGGGGCTTTGTTCGGTGATGATGGGGTTTGAGGAAGTTTAAGCGGTTGTGACCGGGTTCCAAGTCATTATACTCAAAAGCCATTTCGTAAGTTCATCAAAGTTAGCATGAATCGTTTCCATAACCCGCTTTGTACAACGATTCGGATCTAGAAACCATAGAATTTTCACAATATCCTATAAATACTCCAATGTCGACTTTAGCTTTGAGCTTACCAAAGTCATCACGATCATTATTCGGATAGCAAAGAGATCCAAATACATGAAAGTGTTTGAGATTCGGTTTATGGTTATGGATAAGCTCAAAAGGTGTTTTGTTGTGGCGTTTTGTAATCATTGAGCGATTTTGAGTATAGCATGCGGTTGATACGACACGCCCACAAGTGTCTGGAAGTTTAGCATTGATTAACATTGTTCTTTCGACTTCTACTAACGTTCGGTTTAGTCTTTCAACAACTCCGTTTTGTTATGGTGTACATGCAATAGATGTCGATGCTCAATTCCACTTTCTCATAAAATTCTCGAAGAGTTTGGTTAACAAATTCGGTTCCTTTGTGCATTACGATTTGGCGGACGGTGTTCAAGTGAACTTGAATTTTCGTGAGAAAGGTGATGATCATCTGTGGAGCTTGATCTTTACTTCGAATAAAGTAGACCCAAGTCCATCGTGAATAGTCATCGACAATTACCAAGATGTAGTGTTTGCCATTAATCGTTTGCACGCGCATCGGGCCACACAAATCCATGTGAAGAAGATGAAGCACATGTTGAGAGCTGTGTTCCACCTTTGAAGGAAAATGTGCACGAGTGCTTTTCTCTTGTTCACAAGCTGAGCATAGGTGATCTTTGGAATATCAGAATCTCGGGAGACCTTCAACAAGTTTGTGTCGTGCAAGATTTGTTATAGTTTGAAAGTTTAGATGTGATAGACGACGGTGCCATAGCCAAGATTTTGTAGATGTAACCTTTGAGAGTAGACATATGGGAGATGAAGCGATCATGTCTTGCATGGAGATAGTGTAGAGACTGGATGAGCGTTGGCCAGACATAAGATCATTTCCTTGTAGATCACGAATGAAACGAGTTTTCTCCCTAAAAGCAACTTCCAAATCTCCATCACAGAATTGACCAACTGAAAAGAGATTGTGACCGAGACCTTCCACATAATAAACCCCGCTAATTTCAATATCGCCATTGATATAATCTCCGTAGCCCATGATAGTGCTGAAGTAATCATTCCGAATCGGCGGTGCCAATGAACTTTGCAATAAAGTTTAATAACGATTCGGTTTCTGTCATGTGTCGGGAACATCCGTATCAACAATCAAAGGATGATCTCATATCACACGCATTACACACAGACGACACGGATGGAATAGAGGTAGATGTGGAACCCGATGAGTTAGAGGTTCCTCAAGAATTATAGTAGAAATACACACATCAATGATTTTAGGCATCCATTTAAATCCTAGTGTATTATGTATCCATTTCTGCCATCTCCAACTAGTCTGAGCTTTAGTCTTAGTGAATGCACTAGGTGGTACTACATTCTTTGGAGGTGATACTGGAACTACAGGTACATCAATGCGTTTCTTAGAATCTAAGGAGGGTGGTTTACCAAGCACAGACTTAGAAGCATTAGTGGGCCTAGAGGTATTCCAATTCTTAGGATTCCGTAAACGAGACAAGATAGCTCTAGCAACATATTTGTCATGACAATCAGAAAGCATACTTTTACGACAAATAACACAAGAAGCATCAGACTGAATATCAAAAGGACTTAAAGGTTTAACATTGGTTACAACACTTTTTCCACTACATTTGCTAGACGCAATTTCTAAAGTGGGTGCAACTAGAGTCTTATTCAAAGTCCTATGGTGTTCTTCTACTTCAGCATTCTTTATTTGTCTTTTCTTAGGTCGCAACTTCCTATTCTTCCTTGTATTGCTCTAGGTCGTGAAGTGCGGACGTTTGGAAAAGAGGCAACTATTCTGTTTCGAGAGGGAAACACATTAGTATCTTGTGTTTTGTCGGTGGGCATTACGGGTTCACGTTTGCTAAGTGTTACGGTGCAATTCTCTTAATGATGCTAGGATGAACTTTTTCATACTTTCCTAACATTTCCCTTAACTTAACGATAGTGTGCACCAAATCTTGATTTTCAGAACGAAGATTTCCAGCAAAATTCATAACTTCTTTAGTGTGAGCATGATAATGATCAAGTTCGTTTGATGCTTCATCACGAGTCTGTTTGAGTAAATCAAATATGACACCATATTCCTGTTTAACTTTTGAAAGTTCATGTTCATATTTTGAGATTTGACACTTAAAAGACACGTTTTGATCATCCAGTTGCTCAAGTTTTGGATTAAGATTTTTGCATGCAACTTGGCGATTTTGTTTTGAAAACAAGTTGTTGATCGTGAATATCCTTTTGACACCAATTAAGGCGACGTTTTGCATTTGAAAGTTCGTTTAATAATCGTTCATTTTCAACTTTTAAAGACTCGATTTGAAGCACATTATCGGTATTCACAACAATTTCAACAGAATCAACAATATTAGAGAGAGATGATCGATGTATATGCAGCATTGTAATAACACAACATTATGGATATCAAGACTGAGATAACATCTTCCAAGAGTCGATCAACATCTTTTCTCAACAATTTCTTTTTACGTTTAGTATTTGAAATCGATGTTTCTGTTTTCTCGAAAACGATTTTCATGAGACCAAGTTCCTTGTGAAAATCCCTTTCCCAATATAGTGCACAAGTTTTTAAATTTTTGACATGGGGTGAAAGTCTTTTCTGAAGAATGTCTCGATGTTCTCGCGCCATTGGTGATTGAAAATGTTCAACTTTTATTTCAGAATGAAATTCAATCTCACGTTCCAAAATTTTGAGGTCAGATAAGAAAATGTCAAAGTATTTAATGACGCGACAACTTTCGGCTTTTGTTTTAACTTCACTAAGTGAAGGTAAAGGACCATTAATTTGTGCACCATTTTGTTTGGGATTAACTTGAGCTGGTGTGATAACAAAAGGTTTGTTAGAAGTATCTTGTTGTTTGACAAAATAACGGCTTTTGAATAGTTAAATGGTTTGTTATAAACGACATTTTCCATTTTGACCGACTCTCGTCATCTCGCATCTAATTCCTCCATGCGATTATATTCAACAACGGTCATAATTGAATCATCAATTCTATGTTACGCTTTGTAAACTTGAGATTTGGTTTGAATGCTCTATTTGAAAACTTAGGTTTGTAATCGCAAGACTTGGTCCATATCCATTTGGATTTGGTTTAAAAGTAAAATTTTGAATAGTTGTGATTGACTCACCATGTTTAAAAACAACATTTGAAACTCTTTGATTTTGTGTTGTAAGTCGACAATTTCTTCAAGATAGTTATCTATTCGTTTCGAGGAATCTTGTTTGTACTCGAGAACTGTTTTTGACAAGTTAACAACTCACCTTGGCTTTTGTATTTCAAAGTAAGGCGTTAAGTTGTTGTTTATGTTCATGTTTCAGTTGTTCTATTTGAGACAACAAAGCATTCTTGGAAGCGGCTAGATCACGTATCTGTCGTTCTAATGATTTTTCGCTTTGATGAGATTTAGCAAAAGCGACTTCAAAACCTTTTTCACGTTTTTCTTGAGTTTTAAAAAAATTGATTTGTCGAATAAAGCATTCATTATCCCTAATTAACAGTGCATTTTTCTCTTTTAATTTTGTGCAAATTTCCAACCGAGAGTGTTGGTCTTTAATTAAGGTCAGGAGCTCAATTTATCTATTAGACCGAAGCTCATTTTGTTCAACGTGAGTCTCAACATGATCATTATTTAGATCCTCAAATATAATCACGGAGTCAACTTGATTATCAATGTTAACCATAAGGTCATCTTGATCGTCAAATATAACTACGGGATCTATTTGATAATCATCGGAATGAGATGTGGATTGCTCATGTTGAACACTCTGATCTTGGTCGGATGGAGAAATTGGCGGAGATATCGATCGAGGATGAGTATATTTTGTTCGCAGTGCGTGAGACAAGCCATCGGTTTCATACATGGGCTGTGTCAATCATGTGTAGAGCTTGCATTTGTGCCATCAACATCATCTGCCGCATTAGCACGCAAGTCTTCCATATCATCATCGAATCGCATCCGCCATAAAGCTATGTTCCTTGTTGGTAAGAGTTCCACCGACTTCATCCTTAAGAGCCAAGAGCAGCGCCTCTTTGTGATAAGCATCGCCTCTTGTCCTCGGCTAAGGACATGCATTAGCCGGTGACCCTTCTCATTGCGCTTATAACAACGAAGACCATTAACCCCATTCGAGCATTCCCTGTTCAACCACTTGAGCTCTCTCGTTGTTGTGGAGCACCACGGTTATTCCTTCCAATAGCATTAAACCCTTGACCTCCTCCCATCCGACGACCATAACCACGGTTCTCAACTTCAACACGTCCATTGTTCACAACTTGATTCTTTGTGTTGGATGAGGAACGAATGCGATTGTTGGATTTGTTTGTATACCGACCGAAGGCTTTAGCAATCATAACAAATCCTTGTTGCAATTCATCGAAAGCAGCAGAGTCCTCATTAGCTTCACTGTAAAGTGCTTGAGCATTGTTGTTGTTGTATAGAACCAATTGAGTTTGTTGAGGTTGTTGCTGTGACTGATCATATGGTGTAATGGTTGCCGTTGGGTGAGGAGTTGGTTGCTGAGCTATTTGAGGAGGAAGATTGGTTTGGGCCCACAAAGCAAGTTGTTGATTATCAGGAATTGTCTGTGAAGTCGGGAGTCCACGGAAAGTCCTTTCTTTGTCAACTTATTTTTGGTGAGGCTTCAAATAGGCGTACAACAATCCGTATGTAGCATGATAAAGGTTCTTAGCTTGCGTGAAAAATGACATACTTCTCCCATTCGGACCAAGACTACTTAGGAACTTAGTGTTGTGACAATTGAGGCATGATGATGTTGTGTTTGTCCAAATCATTAATGATGTCCAAAAGCGATGATGATATGACTCTAATGTCTCTCTGGTTCAATCATGAAGTGTTCATAAGCCAAGTAGATTTTGGATTCCATGTCTTCCTGATTGAGTGTTGTGCCTTCCATTAGAAGATGAATATGTTCCCACATTGGTTTAGCTGTCTTTTGTGCATCAACACTTCGAAGGATCGGATTGGGTAGTCCCAAAAGGATGTATTGCATTGCTAGTTCATCGGCTTCAAAGTGTAGAATTCATCACCAGTGAGGTCGGAGATAGTTGCAATGTTGGTGACAGCATCTCTTGGTGGATTGGCATCTGGATATGCGGGTGTGATAACAGTAGGCATCTAAAATAGACCTTCCATAATGACCTTCTTTAAAAACTTTCCATGTGGCTTCTTTAGATCACAAAACCTAAAGAACCTTATAACCCATTGATCATAATTACCGGGAGTGAGCATTGGAGGTCTATCAAGTGATCCAGCTTCATGAATTGATTGTTGGCTACTTAAGGCTTCACACATCTTGCCAAACCATGTTGGTTCCTTCATAGTATTCCTGGATGGATGTTGATTGTAGAAGTTTGTCTAAGGTTGTACTTGAAGACTAGGTGGAGGTTGAACCATTTGAGGTTGTGGAATTGCTCCAAGTTGTGGGGTATGTTGTTGATTAAATTGTTGTTGATAAATTTGTTGTTGATGATTAAATTGTTGATGTTGTGGACTTAGTTGTTGTTGTTGTTGTTGATGATGATAAGTGTAGGGAAAATAGTTAGAGTATGGTGGTTGTGACATGTTGAAAACTTGTGTTGTTAAATGGATCTTTGTAGTCGAATGAAACGTTGTTGATGAAGTATCCTTAGGCGTAGAAATCACAGAAAAGCCAAGTACCACTTATGCGTAAAAAACACCAAAGTTACGCGTAATGACAATAGCTACGCGTGGGATTAGCTTACGCTAAGTAAGGAGAAAACACTAAAGTTATGCGTAAACAAGAAGTTAGGCGAGAAAACTTAGGCGAGGATTAACTTATGCGTAAGACAAAGCTTAGGCGTAAGATGAATCTTATCGTAAAAATTCACGCGTAAGCTTAAGCTTATGCGTAACTTTAGGGTTTGTTTCAAATGATCTTTTACACTATCACAAAGGCAAAAGATATCCAAAATCGAAGTGTTTTCAGGCTTATCCAAGCAAGAAAATCACTGAGTAAGCCACGAAACTGAAGATCAAACCAAGGACAAGTTACGCTTAAGATGAGGGTTTCACTTACGCGTAGAAATAAGCCTAAAGTGATTTCAGCCAACTGATGTTTCCAAACCAGATTTTTGTGATGAAATAGCTTCAATATCACCAAAATAACACAAAAGTGTGAAACTTGATGATCCAAAGCTTAGAAAACAGTTATGCGTAGAACTACTATCACGTAAAAAACCAAGCTTAAAAACGATGATCCACGCGTAAAGTTTGAAACTTTTTGCCAAAATCAGATAGTTTAACACCTAAAAACGTTGAAAGGACAAGAATCTAAGATTAAAAAGTATAAAAAAATCAATTTTTAAGCGTGACAAAGTTGGAACTCGTTTTACGCGTATGACCAAAACAAAAAACTTCAAAAACAAATATGTTCACCAAACTATTTGGCTCTGATACCATTGTTAGGTCACCATGTTAGTAACACAAGCATCAATATGTAGAAATAGAGATAAGATAAAGATCGGTTGAACAACTACACACACACACACGTATGAATATGCACGGTTAGGCGTAGAGAGTGAAAGAGTGAATAAATTGAACAACCAACCCTCAAGTGAGGGTTATTACAAGGTATTTATAGGAGAGGGAGCTAGGGCAACACTCCTAGTCCCTTCCTTTCCTTATTGGACTTAGGCCTAGGCTTATGGGCCTTCTACATAAGCCTAAGCTTAATAACAAATATAAAGGCCATATTAAGCTAACTATTACATATGAATCACTAACACTTGAATAAAGTTTAGGAGTGATTCCAACAAATCGGCTATATTTACTCATAATTGTTGCAAAAGTTCAAAAGAAGCGTATTTGTATGTGAATGTAGCCAGGTATCGCAAAAGGTGAAGAAATGAAGATTTCATGCACATTTGGATAATTCCCGAGGAAGGAAGTCAAGTAAGGAAGCTCTTGGACTCAATGATTAGGAAGCGCAATGATTTCTAAGTGTTTACAACAAATAAATATCAAGTTTCATCTTGGAAATCAGCATCGAACGCAAAAGAAAAAGGCGCGAATCAAGAAAAGTCAACCAAAGTCAAAGATTGGGTGTACGAGAGACTCTCAGCTGATCGGTTGGAGCCCGCAACTGATTCGGCTGGGCTGATGGACAAAAAATGCTACCGGATCGGCGTCGTCGCAACCGATCCGGCTGCGAACCCTGGAGTTACACTTTGGTCATTTATTGTTGCCTTAACTTCCATTAATCATTAGAGGCCGATCATTTAATAACCTGTTAGGGACGTTTTTAGCCTGATAGTTAAGGGTTTTTAGCTATAAAATGAACCTAGACTTAGTAGTCTAGTGTGACACAACCAAAAGAGTAATAGTTTACACCAAAGCTATTACCAACCCTTATTATTCATCCCAAAAGTCTTGTTACTACTGTAAAACATCCAGGAAAGTGGTGAGACAAATTCTCATCCATTGTGTGATCATTCGGAGTTGTACGGTTAGGCTAGACGATTGGCGGCGTGTGGTTGCTATATTCCGTGATTTTTAATTCTTGTAATCCAAAGCTTAGGTATTCTATTGAACTTGTCATGAATTTCTATTCTCTTGAATTATTTGAATTACCTTGTTACTACTTTGTGTTTTGTTATGATTGTCATGGAGTAATTCTTGAATATACTTGTGTGTAAGGATGTAGGAAATTGTAGTAGTGTTCTTATATGTGATGCATCTAAATGATCTTGTTTAAATGAGTTTGTTGGAAAAACTACTAGTCTTGTTTGATTTGTCGGTAAAACATGTTTAAGAAAATTGACCGAAAGGATTTCTCTTATGTTTTATTCCAAAAAGTTAAGTGACAAACTAGTATGGGGATATGGTGATTGACACTCACCATGTTCACTTATTGAAACAAGACTAGAAGCATTTTCATCACGAAAGGTTGAAAGATTCGTAGGAACAAGTTTAATGAGAACCTTTTACAAACAAATGGATTTTCTAAAGAATAATCATTAGGATAAGGACCGAAAGGATTACCTACATGTGTTTGTTCTTAAAATGATTTTACAAAACATAAACCATGGGTTGGAAATCATTTGCTTATGATTTGTGCATCACATCAAGAGTTTACACCAAGCCTTCATGAACACTCTCTATGATTGGCTATAGACTTCACACAAGTATATGTTTCTTAAATTTGATTTTTACTAAACCACAACTTTGAGGAAGCCTTGACAAGCTTTCTTGTCTCGAATATTTTAAACAAATTAAAACGCAAATCTCTTGGGACGATCTCGACTTACCCACCTTTGCTATCGCGAACGAGTATACTTGCTCGTATGTGTTTATAGTAATTGCCGGATAATCGTGTTTATAAATTTTAAAACTTGTAAACACGGAGCACATCAAGCTTTTGGCGCCGCTGCCGGGGATTTGAGTGTTTTTGATTTGTTTTGTTTCTGTAAAATTCGTAATATTAGAGTTTGGTTTCAAATTGATAAGTAAAAAATAAAAAGAAAAAATTATGGTTTTAGGACCAACCGATTCGGCTGCGCGAGCAACCGATCCGGTTGGTCGTCTCGGTAAAATTATGTTTTTTATTTTTTCTAGTTTCTAGTTTATCTATTGTTTTGTGTTTTTAGTTTATAGCTTATTTCTTGTGATTTCTGATTTTTAGGCTAGTTTAGAAGGATGCTTATGATTGTTTTGTCATTTTAGATTTTGGTTATATGTCATTTTAGTTTTATTTAATTTTCTAATTAATATTGTCTTTATTAGAGTAATTATCTAGTTAATTTTAGTTTTAGATGTTTAGTTAGTTTTAATGATTAGTTAATATTATCTAGTTAATGTAGTTTATGCTTAATTAATATAATTAATGACTTAATTAGTAAGGTAATGAGTAGACACACTTATTAGAGTTTAAGTTGTAATTAATTGTCTTTAATTAATTTTTAATTAATAAGTTAATTGATTTTATTTCATAAAAATAATAATAATAATAATAATAATAATAATAATAATAATAATAATAATAATAATAATAATAATAATAATAATAATAATAATAATAATAATAATAATAAATAATAATAATTGGAATTTACTCCAGCCGGTCGGTTGCAGCCCGTAACCGGATCGGTTGGGTATGTTTTGGTTTGAGACATACCGCCAACCGAATCGGTTGGAGGTCTCGATAAAAAAATTTCAAGTTTTTTTTAATTTCAAGTTTTAGCTTATGTTTTTAGTCTTAATAAGTGTCTTTACTTGTTTTGAATATGTTTCTGTAGTTTGTTTTGATTTTTACTAACTCTAACGCTAATAATTTGGATGTTTTGTTTTTGGTTTTCTTTTGTTTTGTTAGATAGTTTGTTATGGATAGTTTGAGTGGAATTTCCGAGTATCTACGCAACTTGGATGAAATGTTTAAGGATACCGGTAACTCGTTGGAGAAGATTGGGAATATCTTGGAAAAAGGTAAGAAAGAGTTGGCTATCGATTCGGAATGTTTGGAAGAAGTTGGAGAAAACAAGGTTCAAATTCCTAAAAAGAATAGGGTCGTGATTTTTACACAAGCACCTCTCACGGGGTACGATTCACCATTTATGAGATTTGGGACACCATGTAGTGTTGAAGGGGTGAGCGCGTGGGATGCTCAATTGAACATGGATTATGGGGACAACTATATTGTGGACAAGGTCCTTGACAAAATTGGCCACGTTCGTTTGGAGTATGAAGCTTATGGGAGAAAAATTGTTAAGAATCTTCGGATTAATATCTATGGTCATATTTTCGAGGCTGATTTTGTAGTTTTGGAAGAAGGGAACGTGGATGAACCGGACGTATGCTTTGGACGTTATGACGTATAGTATGTATTACAGGCCCACGAGGCCCAATACACACTACACACATATTGGGCTTAGGCCCAATAATTACAAATCCTAGGCCTGCAGTAACCCCAATGGCTAAATTGGCTATGGTCCAGGCTTTGAGGTGCACGCAAGGCACATAACGGGCTGAACCCTCAACCGTTAAACCCCTTACGTCCGCATCCGCGATTAACCCGGAGCTCTTGTCCGCCAAGAGTCCGGTTCCGGCAACTAACCACTATATGCGAGAATCTAGGAAGCCCCAGCGGCAAACCTCGCCTATAAAAGGGGCTCTAATACCCATACAAGGTAAAACTTTCTCTCTTATAATTACACACACATACTTCTACTTTCCCTCTCAAGAATGTGTAGTTACTCTCACGCCGGAGTCTTATCGTGGGTCCGTCCCCACGGTAAGACTAACGGTTTACCTTTCTTGTGCAGGGATCTCATTCAAACTACTTGAATTAGTACAAGACTAACCCACTGGACACTTGTCGGCCCGGTCCGATAAGCTACATTCACATCTTGTACCACCCAATGCATAAATTGTACTAACAAGTTGGCGCCATCCGTGGGACCCAGTACACAACTGCATTCCGAAAAAGAAAAAATGCCTACTGAAAGATCTTGTTCCGATCCAACTCCCGCCCCAGTTTCTGTGGTGCGGAATAAGGGAGGAAAGAAGAACGCGATAGATCTGGAAGGATTTGATGGGTCCGCATCCAGTGAAGCCATCAAGAAGTACTGTGATAAGTACTACAAATAGATCCTACCCATTGTGACAGAGAAAGTTCGGAAACAGGAAGGAAAAATCAAGGCTAGAGAAACGGTGAAAACCCGATTAGACTTTAGCGAGGCATCACAGCAGTCTGAATCCGGAAAACAGGCGCGAAGGAAAGATCTGAGAAAGAAGATCGAATCTCAAAAGCGCCGAAACATGAGGGAAAACTCCGAGCCAAGACGCAGCCGATCCAGATCATCGCGGAAGAAAACTGCCGAGAAGGAAGAAGTGTTCAGGGGGTCGGGCAAAAGCGCGTTCAAAAGGCTTGGAAACAGAGAGAAGAATATCTCCATGTGTTCCGGAAGCACAGAGAGAAATAAACATTGTAGATCCGAAGAAGACAGGGGTACTCACCACCATTCTTCTTCGCAAAGAACGGAACCCTATTCTGGAGGATACGAATGTAGTCGAACATACTCACGAAGGTCCGATCGGCACTCCGGAAGCGAAGACAACGGAGATGAACACTGGAGTTCCGGGTCAAAGAGGCAAAGGTCGGATGTCGAGAATGACGACTTAGCTAGGCCATGGGTGTGCAAGGAGACCGACCCGTTCACTCCACGCATTCGCTATTTCGACATGCCTAAGAAGACGCGAATGCCTACTAATGTAAAGACATATGATGGAAGTGAAGACCCAGAAGATCACCTTAAAAAATTTCAAGCAGCGGCAAAGGTAGAACGTTGGGCTATGCCAACATGGTGCCACATGTTCAACTCTACCCTCACAGGATCTGCTAGGGTGTGGTTCGACGATCTCCCACCGAAATTGCTAGACAGCTATGACGAACTAAAGGAAGTTTTCTTGTCAAACTTCCTTCAGCAGAAGAAGTGCATAAAGGATCCAGTGGAGCTTTACCATATCAAACAAAAGGAAGGAGAAACCACAGATGAATTCGTGAAAAGATTCAAGGTGGAAAGAGGGGATGTTAAAGGAGCTCCGGAAGTCATGAAGGTTTCCAGCTTCATGCATGGAATCACTAATCCTGAGTTAATTAAGAGACTGCATGATAATATACCCAAATCGGTGGATGAGATGATGAGGGTAACCGCATCTTTCCTCCATGGGGAAGTAGCTGCTGGAAACCACGAAAAGAGGAGGACGCTACCCCAAGTGCAATGGAAACCGCATGAGTCCGGACAAAAGCAAGGGTTCAAGAGAAGATACAAAAATCCACTCTGGATGGATCGGAAGCAGGATAGGTTCACCCTCCTTTCCAAAACACCCAAAGAAATATTGGCGTTGGAAAAGGCGAAATTCAAGACTCCTCCTCCAATGCTTACGCCGATTGAGAAAAGAAACGACAACAAGTATTGCGAGTTCCATGGAGAAGTAGGACACAACACAAACGAATGCATGCACCTAAAAAGATAGATAGAAGAATTCTTTGAGGCGGAAAGTCATCAAAGCGTAATAAAGGAACTTAAGCAAAATAGTGGCAAGGATCAGTCCAAAGCACCTAAGAAAGGAGAAACGTCAGGAAAAGATAAGCCTCTGGCAATCTTGATGGTGCAATATCAGCAACGGGTGATCAGACAAAAAGTCACACAAAGCGTTTCTCCAAACCAGAACATTTCGTTCCCACCACTCACGGGGAGAAGAAGGGAATGACGGACCAATGGTCATCAAAGCAGAGATAGGTGGATACTTTATACACCGAATGTATGTCGATGGAGGCTCCGCATCAGAAGTCCTATATGAACATTGTTTCAAAAGGCTCCGGCCAGAAATAAGAAAGCAAATGGTACCTACTACAACCCCTCTCATGGGATTCAGCGAAGAAATAATATGGCCGATTGGGCAGATATCAATATTAACTAAAATCGGAGACGACGAGCATTCGGCGTCAGCATTGATGAACCGTGGTGGTTGGGTCCCAATCGCCATATAACGGGATCATAGGAAGGCCGGAGTGCGAAATTACAGGGCCGTGCCTTCAGCGGCGCGGATGATGAAAATCCGGTGAAAGGCGGAGTGCTCATGATCCGCATGAGCGTAATGGTCTTGTTAGAATGTACTATGGTTTCCGAACCAACACCGCAGCCCGTGACAGAAAAGCAAAGTGAAAAACGAATACATGTGGCAATACATCCGGAACATCCGGAACAAACAATAGCCATTGGGTCAACCCTATCAGCTGAAAGGCGAAAAAAGTTATGTGACCTGCTAAAGCAGAACTTGGATATATTCGCCTGGTGTCCAGCTGACATGACGGGCATTCCAAGACACATAGCAGAACGTAGGCTAAACATACGGGAAGGATATACTCTAATAAGGCAAAAGAAAAGAGGCCAAGCACTGGAAAGGAGCAAGGCGATACAAGAGGAAGTAGGGAAACTTGTGGACGCAGGAATCATGAAGGAAGTACATTATCACTGCTGGTTGGCCAACCCGGTAATGGTAGCAAAGCATGACGGGAGCTGGAGAATGTGTGTCAACTTCAAGGACCTTAATAAAGCCTGTCCGAAAGATGGTTACCCCTTACTGGAGATAGATTGGAAGGTGAAATCACTCTGCAAATATCCCTTCAAATGTTTCCTAGATACGTTCAAGGACTATCACCAAATCCATATGGAAAAAGAAGATGAGGAAAAAACAGCCTTCATCACAAATCAGGGAATATTTTGCTACACTAAGATGCCATTCGGACTAAAAAACGCAGAAGCAACATACCAGCGGCTAGTAGATAAAGCTTTCCACAAACAAATTGGCAGAAACTTAGAAGTCTATGTTGATGATATGGTGATCAAAAGCCGCTCGGAGGAAGAAATAATAAGACATAGCGGAAACTTTCAAAACATTAAGGGAAATAAACATGAAGCTAAATCCCAAAAAGTGCACTTTTGGAATGGAAGAAGGGATGTTTTTAGAATACACAGTAAACACTAAAGGAATTAAAGTATGCCTAGACAAAGCAGAGGCCGTACTAAACCTCCCATCTCCGAAATACCTCAAAGATGTTCAAAGACTGAATGGAAAGCTAGCAAGTTTGAATAGATTCTTGGCTAAATCCGCCGAAAAGTCGCTACCATTATTTAAAACACTCAAAAAGTGTACGAAAAAGAGCGACTTTCAATGGACACAAGAAGCGGAGGAAGCTTTCAAGCAGATGAAGAAGATGATAGCAAACCTCCCCACCCTAACCGCAACTCAGGAGAAAAAAGAGTTAATGTTAGCCTTAATAGTTTTTATTAGAAGTGATGGTCATTCACATTTAGGAACTTTGTAACGTATGATAGATATCGTATTAGAATAGTCAACAGGCTCGTGGATTGGGCTAAGCTAAATGGCTAGACGTTTAGTTAAGCTAGCCTTGTATAAGCTCATGTAACTCGATCCAATCCAAGTCCATATCCATGGCCCATGCCAAGCCTATTAGGGTATTTCTCTCTTACTATAAATACCCCTCAAATATGTCATTTGAGGGGTGTGCTTGAAAGTGTGTGTGTGTGTGTTTTTCTCTCTCAAGTAATACAACTTCTTGTGTTCATCTTTTCTCTCTACGCATAACATACACGGTTTTATAACATCAAGTCACCATCTTTCTCATCTTTGTTTCTTGTTTAGTATACGCATAACGTGGGTGTTTGTTTACGTGTTCTACTCGTTTGGTTAGCTTTGGTATAAGCATAAGGTTGATATATTTAAGGTCCTACAATTGGTATCAATCGCCTAACAATGGTTTAGGAGTGTTGTGTTACGTTTTTAGTTAGATCTTTACACATAAAGTTGCGTTTTTCTTTATAAAACGTGGGCTTTTTGCATAAAGATTTGATTTTTACGTGGTTTTAAGGTTAAACTTGTAGACTTTATTGAGTTTTAAGTGTTTTGGAAGAAGTTTGTGCAAAAGAATTCGATTGGAAACGTGTTTTTGGTGAAAACTTTGTGTTTTTGCTAAACTGGGCAGTTTTTACGCATAAGCAACATTTGGTCAAAACCCTCTTTTTACGCGTAAGAAAAGTCAAAATCCTATTTTTACGCGTAAGGTATTACGCGTAAGATTTGAATTTTACGCATAAGCTTTTGGTGAACCATCTTCGTGCAACAACGGTTACTCAGTGCTTCCCTCACTTGGATAAGTTTGTGGAACACTTCGACTTGTGGATATCTTTTACGCTGTGAAAGTGTAAAGGATTTTTTGTTTTAAACCTAAGTTTACGCATAAGCATAAACGCTTACGAGTAACACTCTACACATAAGCTAACACTTAGGCGTAAGGTTTTTACGACTAAGCATTGTGTTTACGCATAAGTTTACGGTTAACCCTAAGTTTACGCGTAAGTTGGGTTTTACGCCTAAGCTTTCTACGCATAAGAATCCTACGCATAAGCAATCCTACACATAAGCACCAATTTCTACGCTTAATAACAGGTTTACGAGTAAGATTTTGAGCAAAACTTCAAACGGCTATAACTTTTGAACCGTAACTCCGTTTTCAGCGTTCTACCCATCAAAACGACCGTGAGAACAAGGAGAATAGACCGCTGAATGACCTTTTGGTCAACTTTCAAGTCCTAAAAACGCTCCGAAAAGAAGTTATTGAGGTTTTAAGTTTTTTAGACCAAATTTCCACTACAACAACCGAGCTTAATCTTCATCAAACACAACTCCTTTATCGTTGAATCGATCCTACATCAACTTTATCATATCATACCTTCATCAATGGCAACTCAACAAGACATTCATGCAGTCGGTGCCGAAAACCGTCCTCCTATGTTGGAAAAAGGTGGTTATCTTCAATGGACAAGTCATATGCTTCGTTACATTAAGACCAAACCTAATGGAAAATTGATGATTCAATCCATTACAAATGGACCCTTCATACCTCGACAAGTCCAAGACCACGAAATCTCGATGCAACACCTCCCGTCCCACCATTTTTTCGTCTTCAAAAGAATCGGAATACTCTTAAGAGGATCGAAGCAAGTCGAAGCGGATGACATGGCAATTCATATTGTCCAACTGGGTTTACCAAGAGACATCTTTGGTCTTTGTAGGCAGTTGTCAAACCGCTTCGATATGTGGGAACGTGTTAGACGGCTTTGTCATGGAACCGAAATTGGTCAACAAGATACGGAGAACAAGTCGCTAAGCGCATGGGAGAAGTTTACATCTACCTGGGAGAATCCATTGAATCCTACTATGGAAGGTTACGCACTTTAATGAATGAGTCGATCGAAACAAGTTGACACCCGTAACTATCGTGAGCAACATCAAGTTCCCGAACAATCTACCGGAAGAATGGGGACGATATGTCACTATTGTCAACCAAACAAAAGACTTACATCAACCGAACTTTGATCAACTCAACGATTTTTGAAACAAAACCAAAATGAAGTGAATGAAGTCGAAAGAAAGATTAGCAAAGAATCATGATCCATTGGCACTCATTGCAAGGACTCAAACTTGGTGAATACACAACAACAAGCTTCATCATCTTCCACTAACAACAACTTGCAAGAATACATTCCACAACAACAAGTCGTTATCCCAACAACAAACCTATCTACGAACAACAACATTACCGGGAACAACGAATCACCGATCTTGGAATGGAACAAGAACAAGCTTTGCTACATGCATTTGCATTTTGGGTAAAGCATTGAAGTCGCTATTCCACACCAACTAACAACAACCAAAGGATTTCTTTAAACACTGCAAGCAGCAAATTGCACGGTAGGGTGTGAACATGGGTCATCAAGGATAAATGGTTGGAGTTATTGTGAACCCATGAGGATATGCTCTTGGATTTCGGATGGGTAATCAGCGGTTCGAATCAGTGTCGGTTGGGTCGAGAATGTTGGAAATTAGATGGGTCGAATGTTGGGAATAAAGCGATGGGTAATCGAATGGAATGTTGCGCTCGATCGTTGGGAATTATGGAAATGTGAATCGTGGTAATCGGGTTAAGTGTTATAAGCTGTCAAGGAGTGGATCACATGGCAAGGAATTGTCCAACTAAGCCAAAAAGAAGGATCTTGCGTATCTTGTAAAGCTATCATGTTCGTACAAAAGGAACAATCTGGACTTCAATTGAGTCTTGAGGAACATGACTTTATGGCTATTATGGATGATTTGGAAGACCTCAAGGAAATCAATGCGAATCGCATCTTCATGGCAAATCTTGAGGAGACTAAGTATGACACCGATTCGACGCACCTCCATCTATGATGCCAATGCAGACATCGAGGTACCAATCACCGATCCGTGCTATAAAATGTCATATTTGATGTGTTTACTCATGACGAACAACGATCTCGTGACATCGGCACCTACTTATGATACATACCGGACAATCCGAGTTGTAGCAATACTAACTCGAGACTCCGGATGTGGATCCTAGTGGAGATGTGTGGCACAAAATACCGAGACCGATGAGGAAACACGTGCTTATTTTGAATCATTAATCAATAATTGTGGCATTGAAATTGAGAAAGTTAGAACGGTCAATCCGAAGTTAAGGCGCGAATGCTAAATTGACCGAGCTTGAGAGTTACAAGGAGAATGCAAAAGCCTTTGAATTTCATAAAACAAAGAATCGAATTAGAAATTGGTTATCGAAATTTGGTTTCTAAAGAACAACTATTGCAAATCAAGTATAACACACTTGATGTGAATTTGAACTTGAAAATTAAATCTTTAAACAAGGAAATTTCGATTTAAATAACCAACTTTCTAAACAAAAAGAAATGTTTTCTAATCTTGAAAAGAGAAGAAGCGGTTGATTATCGATTTTCAAAACGAGAAGATTCTCTTCTTGATGAAATTCTTGATAAAATGAGAAAATCCAAACTTTGGAAAACTTGCTTCTTAAAGCGGGTCATTTCGCTCAAACAATCAAGATGCTTTCTAATCAAGTAAATCCGCGTTTTCATACTACTCATAGAATGGCACTTGGTAACGACCCTTCTTCGTTCCTCAAGAAAGCTCGAAACCACGTAATGTGTTAAACAATGGAAATGTTTTACATGAACCCATTATTGTTCGTGATTCTCTTGAAGCGTTAGAACTATCTCGAGGAGAGTAGATCAAAATGAAATAAAAAATCCGGAAATTAAACCAATTGATTATAACAAATGGAACCATATTAACGGAATTACTTTTGTTAATCAAAAGAAAATCAAAGTTTTCCATCACACCAAGTGTTTCAAACAAAAGTCAACACTGTTTCAAAACCGGTTGTTGTCTCAAATTCTCTTCGAACATTGAACAAATGTCTTCAAACAATCCTTTTAACACAAGTGATGCGAGAAGTATTTTAGAAAATGTGAAAACTAGAATTGCGGATCTTCAAGACCTTGTTAAAACTAAAACCAATATTACAACAAACATCCGATTTAATAGTTTTGATATTGAAAATAAAAGTACTTTGAAACTCAAATATCCCTCAATTTGAATATCATCAACTCAAGGGTAATTCATTTTGAACAAGCGCTTTTGAAAGAAACAGTGACTTTGTCAAGGACCATAAAACCACAGTAAAGCAAGCTAATGATATGTTGAACACATCAAAGTTTTGGAAAATTTGAATGACTCTCTCTTCAAGATGTTCGACTCATCGATATTATGTCCATCATTTTACAAACATATTACATTGAAGATCATGAAAGACTCCATCGAGACCTCTAAAATTGTTTCAAAATATGAAAAAGCACTTGAGGAACTTGAAAAGAAAATGTCTCATATTTTAAACAACTTGATCGAAAAACTGAGGAATGCAAGTATGACAAATTGTCGTATGAGCGTGCCTACAATGACATGAAAGCTAAAAATGATCTTTTGAGGGCTCAGCTGGAATGTCAAAAAGGAAAGGCAGTGGATACTAAGATTACAAAACCATTGACTGAGAAGAAAGCAAATGTTCCCAAACCGGTTTTAAAACAAAAAATGTATGTTTCAATGCCTCCTCCAAAAGTCAATGAGAAAAATGATTTATCAAAACCAGTCACTCCACCTGCCTTGCCTAAACAAAATGTTGATAAAGGAAAAGCGGTTATCGAGAAACCAAAAGTTTTAGCTCTTGGCCTTTTTAAGATGAGTACCACTAATGCGTCTGTCTCCACATCTAAAACATATGGAACAAACGACATAAGTTTAGAAAAGCACTCTAAAGAGACTAGGAAAGCCGAAACCACTTCTCTTGATAATAATGTGAATCCTAATGAGTGTGCCTTACCTTCTACAGGACTAGGAAGCATCTCTAGGAGCAGCAGACTAAAGCCTAAGAGCAATACAATGAACAATAGAGTGTCGCTTGCCTCTAAGAGTAGTCGCTTGAATAAAGAGAAGAAAGTAGAAGAACACCCTAGGAGTTTACCGCTTTGTAATAAGAAAGACATTTCATCTGAATGTAATGAACCTATGAAACTTGCTAAGTCTAATGAATGTGTTGAATCTCTTGGTTTAACTTGCAAGAAATCTTTAACTAATGCTCATGATTATTGTGTTTCTAAGAATGAGATTGTTAAGCCTGTTAAGAAGAATGTTCCCAAAAGAACTTATGCTAAACGAATAGGAAGACTAGTTGCGAGACTTGGGCTTTACACTACTGATAGGGAGCATAATGTTTACTTTAGGGATGACATTTGAAACCCACGGTAGAACTTTTACACTCCGTAATGGTAGAATGAGTGATGAACATGTCTTACCAATAGATAACTTCTATGAGTCCGATCGATTTTACCTCTAACCCAAAGGAACCAAAATCAAACGGTTTCCAAAATCTTCTTCTTCATTATTGGCGGGTTATCGAAATATGTCTTTGGATCATCAACTCGGGTTGCTCCAAGTACATGACCTGAATCAAGCTGCCGATCAATTTAAATCGGCAATTCATGGGAACCGTACATTTGGAAATGATCATGTAGCAGCTATCATGGGTTATGGAGATCTACCTTTGGAAATTATTTGATCACTCGGGTTTACTATGTCGAAGGATTGGGACATAATTTGTTTCGATCAGGCGGATTACGTGATGCGATTTAGAGGTTGCTTTAGGAAAACTCTTGCTTCGTTAGAAACTTGAATGCCACTGATCTCTTAACTGGGAATCGTGATACAAACTTGTATGCTATCGACATTAACCAAATGGCCTCTTCATCACCAATATGTCTTATGACACGAGCATCTGGAACAAAGTCCTGGTTGTGGCATAGACGTTTATCCCATCTCGATTTCGACACCATCAACAAACTGGCCAAAGACAACATCGTCAACGGACTTCCAAAGTTCAAATACACCAAGGCTCACTTATGTCCATCATGCGAACAAGGAAAAAGTAAAAGAGCATCATGTAAACCCAAACCCGTACCTAGTTCGGAAGCAAGGTTGCATATGTTACACATGGACTTATGTGGCCTAATGAGAGTTGAAAGCATTAATGGGAAAAAGTATATTCTTGTTATCGTTGATGACTATTCAAGATATACATGGGTTAGATTTTTAAGATCAAAAGACGAAGCACCAGGCATCATCATCACCTTCCTGAAACTTATTCAAGTACTTCTTCAAGCTCCAGTAAGAGTAGTAAGAACAGACAACGGCACAGAATTCACCAATCAGGAGTTAAGAGCTTATTTTGAAGATGTCGGAATCACACATCAGACATCAGTTGTTAGAACTCCACATGAGAATGGGGTAGTTGAAAGAAGAAATCGAACTCTTGTGGAAGTCGCCGCACAATGCTAATCTATTCTAGTGCACCGTTATTTCTATGGGCTAATGTTGCCTTTGCTTGTTTCACTCGAACCGATCCTTAATCCATCCAAGATTCAATAAAACCCCATATGAAATAGTGAACAACGAAAACCGATATCTCTTGCTTTCACGTGTTTGGCGCTTTGTGCTATCCGACAAACGACAGAGAAGATCTAGGGAACCCGAAGCTAAAGGTGATATTGGAATATTCATTGGATATTCGAGATAGCTCGAGGGCATTCGTGGTGTATAACCGAGAACTAGGAGGATCATGGAGACAATGAATGTGAATTTTGATGAACTTTCAAAATGGCTTCGAGAGACTCGCTCTAGAACCCGCACCAAACCGCAGACTTACGGACACATCGATTCGGGACTCGTACATCAAAGAGCTCCATCAACTTTTGCCGACACACCTCATGAACAAGAATGGGAGAAATTCTTTGAGTTAATGTTTGATGAATATTATGGTGGAACTTCGACAAATACATCAAACCATCATTCCGCTGCACCCGCTCAACATCACCTCCCACAACCAACGAAGATGCATCTACAACGGTCGAAACCAATGCACCAACTCCATCAACATCATCGACATCTACTCCAAAGAACTCCAATTCTTCAAACAGCTTTTACGGTTGATGAGCAAAACCAAAACATATCATTTCAAGAAGAACCTACTCAAAACCGAACGATGCAACGTTAGATGCGAGACTTATTTGAAAACCCGTTTGCAATGTAATCGGTGAATCATCCTCAAGCTTATGAGAACCATCTAACTCGCACTCGTATAATCTACGGTATCCTTCTACTCAAGTGGACAAAAGACCACCCAATTGAACAATTTATTGGTGAACCTTCAAGGCCAATTCAGACGAGGCGTAACTTGCCACCGATTGCGACTTGTGCATTTACCTTTGCTCAATTAGCAATATTGAACCAAGAACATTCGGGAGGCAATGGCGAACCCGCATGGATAGAAGCAATGCAGAGGAACTTTTCCAATACCGTCTACATGACTCTTGGGATATGGTTCCAAGACCAATTGACATTCGCGTCATTGATCTCAAATGGTTATGGAAGAACAAAAGGGATGAAGAGATGGCGTAATCCGCAACAAAGCTCGTCTTGTGGCCAAAGGATACGACAGGAAGAAGGCATAGACTTTGAAGAGTCATTCGCGTCGGTAGCTAAACTTGAGGCGTCATGATTTTCTTAGCCTATCATTTCACAAAACATCACGGTTTATCGGATGGACATTAAGACCGCGTTCTTGAATGGAACTCGAAAGAAGAAGTGTACGTGAGTCACCCGAAGGCTTCATAGACACGGAACATCCGGACTATGTCTACAAACTCAAAAGGCAATCTATGGTTTAAACCAAGCTCCAAGGCGTGGTATGACGAATCGTCCTCTTTCCTTATTCTAAACAATTTCACCAAAGGAACGGTCGATCCTACCTTGTTTACACAAAAATCAAAACGACATTTTGATTGTTCGATTTACATGGACGACATCATTTTGGGTCCACTAATCCGAATCTTTCAAAACATTTTGAAAATCTCATGAAAAGCAAATTTGAAATGTCCATGATGGGGAACTAAAGTTTTTCTTGGTTTATAAATACATCATCCCCACGTGGAATTTTTATTAATCAAGCGAAATATACAACCGAGATTTTGAAAAATCATGGTATGGATAATTGTGACTATGTTGGAACACCAATGGTAACTTCACCAAAATTGGAGCCGATTTGTTTGAGAAACCTATTGATCCGAAGAAATATCGGAGCATGATTGGTTCTCTCATGTACCATCGCTAGTCGACCCGATATTCATTTTTTGTTTGCTTATTAGCACGGTTTCGTGCAAAGCCTACGAATCGCACCTCAAGGAGGTTAAAAGGATCTTTTGGTACCAAGACATCCATTCACAAGGGTCTTTGATATCCGAAAGAATCGGATTTGATCTAATTGCCTTTTCGGATGCGGACCACGCGGTGACCAAGTTCTGACAAAAGTACATCGGTGGAGCATAATTTTGGGTGAAAATTTAGTCAATCGGTCTTCAAAGAAACAAGATTGCATCGCACTTTCAACCGATGAAGTCGAATATGTGTCTCTATCTGCGTGTTGTGCTCAAGTTCTATGGATGAGAACACAACTCACAGATTATGGCTTTACTTTCGATAAAATACCTATGTATTGTGACTCGAAAAGTGCCATAGCCATCTCATGCAATCTCGTTCATCACTCAAAGACTAAGCATATCGTAGCACGCTATCACTTCATAAAAGAACATGTGGAAGAGGGTCTTGTTGAATTATTTTTCGTGAAGGCAGATTACCAACTCGCCGATATATTTACTAAAGCCCTTCCAAAAGAAAGGTTTGACGATTTAGTTCGATTTAATTGAATGCAATTCTAACCCCGAGGAGTTAGAACGTCTTCTCGAATCTTCATGAAAATGATTTTCCAAAATCTTATTGTAAATATTTTTGAAAAACAAAATACAAAATTTGAAAAACCAACAAAAGCAAAATATAAAATATAAAATCTTTCAAAAATACAAAACATTAAAAATCAAAAATCCAAAATATTCTTCTCACGACATGTCTCTCGTATAATCGATATTCTGTACGTTTCTAGAAATGTCATTCAACAATGATACGGGCATGTACAGATGCTTGAGCGAGAGTTCTTTAAATGTTTTCCAAAACATGTCGTTTCTAAAAAATTTCTTCAAAAATGGCTTTCGTATACTTCTGTACGAAACCCGGACAAAAATGATGACTTTTGATTATATTCAAATCAAAACTCGTGTTTCTAAAGAAAAATCAAGTGTACGCTTCACTGCACTACATTTAAAACTGGTGAGAAATCATCATCATCTTGAGCACCTCTTACAAGATTGTTCAAAAAGATTTTCAAAATCTTTCAAAATATTTTGTACTCAAGATAACTCCCTCTAAAACCCTTTAATTGATTATGCTTTATTAAAGGGGGAGTATAAAACCAAAATGTTCCAAATTCATGCTTAAATCAAATCCGGTTGTCTCCCAAAAGATTCTAAAATGTTGTTTAATCCGATGATATCAAAATATCACAAATATGCTATTTTTGAGGGGAGGAGACGTGATTAAAATGTGATCAAAAGTTTAATGAGCGTTGTTTGAATCCCAAAATGAGCTCGACTCGGTTGAAACCAATGAATTGACGAGGAATCATGTACCATCTCGAGAAACTTTCTATGGACTTAATCAGACGGGTAATAATTTCAAGCTAGTTCTCTAGTGATGTAAACGTGTCTCGAATCGGTCTAGTTCATTTAAAGTCGATCAATTCAAAAGTGCGAACTCTACCCTCTATGTGCGATTTCATCAAACCTTATAAGCACATGTGAAGGGGAGTGTTTCGAAAATATAAAACTCACTGAGTGTTTCAAACATGTTTTCTATCATAAACACTCGAGAGATTTTCAAGAAAAATGGTTTTATGGCAACAATAGGACGATCATGGTGTTATAAGGTGACTAAGGATAGGTAAATCCGTCTATGATCCGCCAGAGCCGGAGGATCTACCCAAGGACATCACAAATAGTTAGTATTAGAAGTCCTTATGAATGATTGAAAAAGGAGTAATGTGAGAAAGGAGAAAGAAGGGTTGAAGAATTAAAAGAAAAGTAAAGAAAGGGTGAAAAGAAATAGCCTCCATAATTCAACCTTAGGCGTAAACCGGTTCAATTCATCACTCTTGGTTGTCACTAAGATGACACGGTATTGAAGACAAAGGCGTCATGGACCCGGTGACGCACCGCACTAAACCTCCTAGCCAATCAATTCCTCTTAAAAGGATTTGTTTCATTCTCACTGGAACCCTACATAATATATCGACTTTCTCTTAGAGATCGTTGGTATTGAAGAAGGAGACCTCTCCCTAGTCTCCGCTCGGGAAAACCAATATGCACTATTGAGTCTAGAGCCACGAGATTCATCAAAAGATCTCATAGGAACACTTGACATGACATCGCTTGTTGTTCATCAATAAGGGCACAAGTGATATATTCTAGAGTCCCACGCAGATCTTAGCAATCTGCCGAACATTTATGAGAAGTTTCACATCCGTGATCTTGATGATTGAATGGAAACTCCGCCGTGGTCAACATCAAGCACCCGACAAAGCAGTCGCCGGTAACTCCCGTGGATTACGCTTAGTGTGTCTCAAACGGTCTGATCGTGGAGTGATGCTTTGATGTACTTCTTGACTCATCCGAAGCGTAGGTGTACCTCGGTACATCGCGTTATCTCACTTGTGGGACTCGGTTCGGGAATGGCCTTTGTAAGAATTAGAGATGTGTTTCACACTATCTTTGTTAACACCTCGAAATTCAAACTTGTAAGTGCCAGAATCCGCTTATTACTAACATGTTTTATGTTTTCTTCTTATGGATGCTTGCGGGAGGAAGAGATCGTGCAAATTTTCCACATGCTCATACCAACAACACATGAAAAGTTCTCATCAAAATCAAAGGCAACACAAAGTTAAAGATGATTCTTCTTCAATGTCAAAGAATCTACAAAGTATAAAGACTCGAGAACTACATCATTGGTAACCAAAAGACAAATAGAAGTGTGAGCATGGTGGAGAATGACGTGGAGACACCTAACCAACGAAGTTAACATCGGCAGACAACCGCATTAACAGATCACAAAGCATGAAGGAACAAAGAATTAAAACTATTCTATATCTACACACAAAGTTCAAGCTCGAGAAAAGTATAGACCTAATCAAGTGGAGCATCTTTTGAATAACCACCCCTTAGGGGGAGATTGTTAGCCTTAATATTTTTTATTAGAAGTGATGGTCATTCACATTTAGGAACTTTGTAACGTGTGTTAGATATCGTATTAGAATAGTCAACGGGCTCGTGGATTGGGCTAAGCTAAATGGCTAGACGTTTAGTTAAGCTAGCCTTGTATAAGCTCATGTAACCCAATCCAATCCAAGTCCATATCCACGGCCCATGCCAAGCCCATTAGGGTATTTCTCTCTTACTATAAATACCCCTCAAATATGTCATTTGAGGGGTGTGCTTGAAAGTGTGTGTTTGTGTATTTTTCTCTCTCAAGTAATACAACTTCTTGTGTTCATCTTTTCTCTCTACTCATAACATACATGGTTTTATAACATCAAGTCACCATCTTTCTCATCTTTGTTTCTTGTTTAGTATATGCATAACGTGGGTGTTTGTTTACGTGTTCTACTTGTTTGGTTAGCTTTGGTATAAGTGTAATGTTGATATATTTAAGGTCTTAGAGTTAATAATATACTTAGCAGCAGCCATAGAAGCAGTCAGTGTGGTTCTGATGACAGAAAGGGAAGGCAAACCTACGCCAATATACTTTGTGAGCCGAGCCCTGCAAGGACCGGAAATAAATTACACACCAATGGAATAACTAGTTTTATCCTTGGTACACGCTACAAAGTGACTGAAGAGGTATTTCCAAGCGCATACAGTAGTAGTCATCACGGACCAGCCAATCAAGCAAATACTATCAAGGCCAGAAGTTGCAGGTAGATTACAAAAGTGGAACATTGAATTGGGGGAGTATGACATACAATACAGACCAAGAACGTCCATTAAAGGATAGATTCTAGCAGACTTCATAGTAGAGCGTCTAAAAGATGAAGAAGAAGACGAACCAATGGAAGTGGAGGAACTTCCGCAACCATGGGTCCTGTTCACGGACGACTCATCTTGCATAGACGGTTGCGGAGCAGGCCTCATACTGACGGACCCTCAGGGGACAGAGTTTACTTATGCTCTAAGGTTCGGTTTCAACACAACAAACAACGAAGCCGAATATGAAGCCTTGATAGCAGGATTACGAATAGCATAAAAAATGGGAGTCAAGAACGTGCAAGAAAATGTAGACTCAAAACTGGTGGCAAATCAAGTCAATGGAACATACATTGCAAAAGAATTAGGAATGATTCAATATATGGAAAAAGTAAAAGAACTCCTAAAGAACTTCTGAATTTTCTCAATCAAACAAGTGCCTAGAAGCGAAAACAAAAAGGCAGATGCCCTAAGCAAAATGGCTTCTACTAGCTTTGCACATCTAAAAAAGCAAGTACTAGTGGAAGAACTTGATCAAAAGTCAATAGAAGAAACCTCGCTCGTAGCAACCAGGGAAGAAGAGGGGTATACGTGGATGACACCAATATATGAATACCTGACAAAAGAAGCACTCCCAGCAGAAAAAGAGAGAGCACGAGAAGTTAAAAGAAAATCACAAAGATTTGCAGTAGTCAATGGGATACTTTACAAGAAATCTTTTCTTGGACCATTGATATGTGCAAAAACACATATCATTTCTTTATCAAATATGACCCAAAATAACCAAGAAAGAGCCGTTTATTACTAATATTTAATGGTTTCTTGAGTTTATGCATGTGCAGGTATGGATATGTCAAAACACACAAAAGATAACCAAATCTGACAAAAACCCGAGCACGAGAGATAAAGAGTGCTAAAGCTGAGCCGGAAGGTCAGAATTGAGCATTTGTGAAGATTTCTATGCTAAGAGGATGATTTGTGTAAGATATGATCAAGATTTGAGAAATTTCAGAATCAGTCCCTCAACTTTCAGATATTGGAAGAAAATACCCTGAAGTTTTAGAATTTGCAAGTTTAGTCCTTGGAATATTTGAGATTGTCAAGATTAGTGATGAGTGTCTAAATACTCATCATTTTTGTACAATATAAACTGCAAAATCATCTGAAAACACTCAGAAACACATCAAAATGATCAAAATATCACAAATCGGTGTTTTATGTGTTTTAAATGCAAAATATCAAAATCGGATGAAAACGTATCAAATTTGCAAAATTGCGCTTTAGTCCCCAGTTTCAAAATTGTCAAAAGCAGGTCCCGAGCACAAAATTTCAAAGAAAAGTCACCAAAGGTCCTTTTAAAATCATAAGTTGTCAAATTTAGTCCTTTGGTGAAAAATATAAAAGTTTTGAGAAAATTACAAAATGGTCCTTCAAGTTTGAAATTTGGCAGAAATGGCCCCCGAAAAATTGCAAAATGACAGATTTGGTCCCTGTACTTTTGAAGCTTGTCAATTATGGTCCTTGGAGAAACTTTGTTTAATTGGCAGAAAAGGTGCTTGCATTTTCAGAATTTGCAACTTAGGTCCCTATACTATTTAAAGCCTTTAAAACCTTTTTTTGGACCTTAAGCCTAATTGTGACCCCCTGTCACTTACCATTTGTGAACCCCCTTTTTGATTATTAGCCTGCCAGTCAAACAAGCCAGTCAAACACCCTATTGGCGCCTTCCCTTTCTCCCCCACTTGTCCCCTGCAACTCCTGCACACTCAACCCCCCTCCTCACCTTATCCCTTCACATGTTCCCCCTCCAAACACCACAATCCAAAGTGCATTTAATGCATTCCCCTCTTCACACTCAACCCACAATTGCTTAACATCATTTCCGCTTAAAAACAAATTGAATGGCCAAGATGGCCTTAAATGATCAATGGCCACAAAAGAAGTGGGATTTGCTCGGGAGAGAGAAGTGAAAATGGGTATAAAAGAAAGAGAAAGAAGAAAGGTAGCGTAGCTAGTTTTATCTTTTTTCTTTTAATGTCGTTTTATTTAAATGTTTTAATTTAAGTCAAATGTTGTAATCATCGCTTTTTATGTATTAATTTTAAGCTAAGAAAGCTTTGTAAGGTGTTTTGGAACAATCAATCCAAGTTTTATTTATGTTCAAAGTTTAAAGTTTTCGTGAAGATTTTCCATTTCATAGTCGATTCTAAAGCGTTATATAGTTTGTTTCTCGACTCTATTAGCATATTTAAGCTTATCAAAGTTTTTGTAAGCCTAAAATCGCTTCAAACAATTTTCACTTAGGGTCAACAAAAGTCAACAGGAGCTCAACTTGTTTCCACTTCTATTTCATTATTAGAAGCTCACAAAAGCTTGTATGAGCTTTTGTGAGTCATTAATTGCTCACTCTTGTCCTTAATTGCATTTCCTTAAGTTTGGTCATCAAAAGTCAAGAAAAGTCAATCTGGTCAAAATGGAAAGTCAAACATAATCTTTGGTTAAAGTCCGATTGGAGTAAGTTTTGAGATAAGTTTAAGCTTAGTTTGTGCATTACATTTGAGTTTTGGTCAAGTTCTCTTTAAATTTCGTTTCACACATGATTTTGAGTTTTAAAGGACTGTTTGGTTTAAGCTTATTTGAGGTCTAAAACAGCTTTCTACCCACTTTGACTCTCAAAGTCAAAGTGGTTTAAGGTCTAGGTAGGTTTTTAAAGATGAGTTTAGCTTAGATACAAAGTTTGGTTGAGTTTTGAAAACAAAAACATCAAATATCATTACATCACGCTCACTGTCTTGCACACTAAAAGCTGCAGAATGACTACTTTATTCTGACCCTTCTTTAGCTTATTTGTGCTTTAAATCTTTTCAAAACTGTTTTTCTTGCAACCTCACATCCCCACCTAGACATAGCTTTAGCTTATTTGTACTTAGTTTAGCTTTAGGTTAGTCAAATTTACACTTCAAATCTGCTACAAACCCATTTCATTAACTGTTAATGCAGTCCCATAGCAGCTAGTTCATCGCTTATTTATAAGCTATCCTAAGCTTTTCATAGGATCCCAAATAGATTTTTAGGTAACCCCCCACCCCTAGTTGCATGATTAGGTCCCCTTTTAGGATTAAGATTAGATCAAGTAGCTTAATTTCAAGCCAAAACTTGCCCCTCATTGATTCAGTCATCATAACAAAGAATCCATTCATGACCCATTTTTAGGTTATTTAGGTATCCCATTTTAGCTTATTTACTATACCTTAGTGCTTATTAGGTGGCATAGATTAGGTGTACCAGTTTTTAGCTTATTTTATGCTTATTTAATGCTTATATTGTCTTTTCTTTTGTGCTTAAAACTGCTAAAGGGTGTTTGTTTCTTTTTGCTTTTGTTAACTGTTGTGGATAAGCAGTTCTAAACTGCTTATTCCAAGGTTTTGGTAAAAGGTGTTTTTACAAAAAGTGCTTATCTTGGTCCTAAAATTAAGTTGCAAAAAGAAAAGTAAAAAAAAAAATAGTTTGCAAAAAGGTGCAGGGGTGGGATTCGACCCCCTGACCTCTTGCTCAAAGACACAACACCACACCACACAACCAGTCGCCCTAGGGTCTTTTCAGGTTTTAAATAGCACTAGTTAATATTTAAGTACCAGTTTCAGTTTTAAGCTTATTAGCTTATATTAGCTTTTAGTTGCTTATTTTGTATAGTAGTGTACCCTTTTCATTTTTCTTAAAATCGGTTTAGCTTAAAGTATTTTCTCGTGAAAATTTGATTTTCCAAAATCATTTAGTATTTTTATAATTAAATTAGATTAAATTAGTTTTAATTAAGTAATAAATAATTTAAAACTCAAAAATATTCCGCTTTTTCCTAAAATTCTTTTTAGTCATGTAGTACGTGAGAAAATTGTTTTTACATTCATAGGACTTTTTTCACAAATTTTACGTTTTATCTTGCGCTCCAGCGTAATTTTCGTACATAACGTACGTTTTCATTTTAGGCCACGTTTTTAGATACTTTAAGTTTACGTTTTAGTTAATATAGTTTATTTAAGTTATTTTATTTTATAAAATCATAAAAACATCATTGTAAAAATAGTGATAGCGTTTATTTAATATATTTTATCTTTTTAATTTTCTTAATTTGTATTTAAGTCGCTTTATTTTATAACCTTTTTCAGTAGTGTAATATTCAATCCTAATCCTTTCTGATCGCTATCATTAGTGATCATTCTATCGTCTGAATCATGTGTTTAACACACCATTGAGTCTCCGTGGGACATAACGACAGGAATCCTCTGATTCTCTCGATCTTCATTGCATTTGTGTTTAAAATTGTTTTAAGTCTGTTTGACTTTACGGTTTTGCTGAGATCAAATTTTAAGCGCTTGCCGGAGGCTTTAGCGTGTGTTTATCCATTTTCGGATCCATTGTTGCACATAACCCATCATTTGTAAAAGTTTTTGTAAAGTTATCGAAAATCTCAAAGTTCATTAACACTTTTCCTAAAGTGTTAAAACATAAAAATATTTTCATTCTTTGTTTTATCGTCATGTTTTTAAAATACCAAAATATTCCTCTTTACCCTCTTACCTTTTGATTCTTCATTTCTTACCCTCGATAACCTTTGATTCTTTCTATGTCTTATCCTCACCCTCTTGGTTGTCAATGGTGTGGTGGTCCTTATAATGGTGGCAATTGCCCGGTTGTAGCGTGGTGGAATCGGGAAGCGGGTGCATCTATAACCAAGATCCCTATTCCTACCATAACACGATCGATTTATTCCATCGGCTACCACACCGTGAGACTCAGAAGATTTCTTGTTGTGAGTCTTGTGGTGGTTCACACTCATTCGATTGTCAATCGAAACACGCTTGTCTATGAGCGTGTTCCCGATAACAATTATGACTACAACACATACCACTCACACCACATCAGTTTCTTGTTGTGAGTATTGTGGAGGTCCTCACTCTAGCTCGGATTGTCAAACAAGGAATCCATTTCCTTGTAACAATTACGACTCTTCATACCATGACCAACCTCCACAGACCAAATGATTCAAGCGACTCCTCATGAAACTACGATGGACCTTCTATCAAGACTCGAGTTATTAAAAGAACTTAGGAGGAGTCGGCTATGTCCTCCCATGATAATCCAAATGAGAAATCCATGGAAGTTTTGTTAGTCAAGAGCGGTCGCTAAATTAGATTCCCAAATTGCCTTTGAACAATCTATTAGGGAATCAATTGCAAAAGAAAAAGCGGCCAAATCTAGCTCTCGATTCCGTTTCATTCTCGATGATGATGATGATGAAGATATCCTTGATATCTTACAATTTTATAACGGTTCATCAAGTTCATCGATGAGACTCCTTCCATGAAAAGTCGGGAGAAAAGACTATGATGGAATTACTAGCGAAGAACAAATGGAAAGTATTAAACATATGTATGCTAGTCCGTCTAAACTCCCTCATCTGTTGTTATCACACCGATATTCCCACTCACTCTCTAAACATGGGGATGAGCATCTTGACTTTGTTCACGAAAAGGAATCGGACGAATTCATAAAGTCTAGTGTTGAGAACCTTGTCCCAATCCCAAGAGAGTCACAGGAATTCTCGAGCATCGTGTGATATTCCTTTCCTCTTGAGTGTTCTCAAGATCATTTTGAAACTTTCTACGATCTTAGCGACGATTGTGCTTCCTATGGAGACATCGAGTGCGTTGAGGCATCACTTCCACAATCGATGTTGATCCCTTCATGAGGAGTTCTCCGTGAACTCACTCACATCAATCCACTCTTTGATTTGAAGCCGATCCGGGAGGCGAAAGTCTCATTGATAATGATCGTTCACTCACTTCCTATCCCAACAATCCAATAGAGAATGTTGATCACTTTGTTCCCGAAACATTCAAGGCTACTTTCACTAATCCTCTATTTGAATTCGACTCTGAATTCACTTTAATTTCTAAGAATCCACTCTTTGATACTCAGATTGAGGATAGTGATGAGCCCACTATGGAACAAGAGTTCAAAATTTCACTTCATGTGAATGATTCTTTTCATGAAGAGTTCTCCGGTGAACTCTCTCATGATATATCTCCTCCGGAACATGATCATTTCTATTTTGATCTTGAGGATGATATTAGCTCGGAGGAAGGTGTACTCTATCGTATGAGTTTGCTTATTAATGATAATACCTTCACCCTTCCTCCCGATATGTCTACATTTGAGGATGAAGAATGGATCTTGATTGTTATCAAGACCTTTCTTCCTTTCCTCAAATATCTTGTGATTTCCCTTCATCTTCACTCCTTCGGGAATGAAGACACTATCTTTGATCCCGGCATTTTCACTTATCATTTGTGAGCCGGGTCTTTCTATGTATATCTCATCGGTGTGGAACTTTCTCGTGCTTCAAATGTTTGTCAAAACATCTTGAATGAAAGTCCGATGGAGATTGTCTATTCCACTTTGCTTCCCCATGAACCAATGAATTCGGGGTCGAGTCAAGCTAGCGACTCGGAAATCAAAAACAAGCACACACCATATGGGTTTTCACCCATATTTCGACTTCTTACCCTTTCTACCACCTAAGTGTGGGGTGATGCCCCACATGTTAAAAAAAAAAAAAAAAAAAAAAAAAAAATCCTTTCAAATAATGGCCGTAGTATTTCCTTTTACGTTCTTTGTTTCGCATAATCGCGGTACTTTGAATATTGAGGCAATATTCATTTCTAAGTGTGGGGAATTCTCACGAATTTTATCATATAATTATACCAATTCCCGCTTTTGGCCAAAATTTTTTTGGGAGTAAGTGTTTACACTTACTCATTTGGTTATCGATCGCCATGTTTGATAAACAAAAGGATTGGCTAATCCAGAGCAAACGGCTCTTGGTAAAGATATCTCAAATCCGTTGACGACTTGCAATTTGCCCAAAATTGTATGGTATTCAACTCACCATATCCTAAAAAGTGAAGAGTTGGCTAGCCCGCAAGATTATGGCTTGTGGTAAAGGCGATGGAAAATCCATAATTGGTAATCGGCTCACCAAAGATAATATTGATAATTTATCTAAGAGTTGGCTAGTCCAGATGGGTGCGGCACGGTAAAGACAAATCAAATCCGTTGAAAGTCGGTGGTTTGCTCAAAATCACATGGTTATCGGTGTACCATGGTTCTTACTTGAACTGAAACATTTGGCTACTCGTAAGTAATGGCTTTTGGTAAAGAGATTAAAATCCATTATGTTTTCTCAAATCATTGCTAGGGACTAGCAATATCTCGATGTGGGGGATTGATGAGTGTCTAAATACTCATCATTTTTGTACAATATAAAGCGCAAAATCATCGAAAACACTCGAAACACATCAAAATGATCAAAATATCACAAATCGGTGTTTTATGTGTTTTAAATGCAAAATATCAAAATTAGATGAAAACGATCAAATTTGCAAAATTGCGGTTTAGTCCCCAAGTTTCAAAATTGTCAAAAAGCAGGTCCCGAGCACAAAATTTCAAAAGAAAAGTCACCAAAGGTCCTTTTAAAATCATAAGTTGTCAAATTTAGTCCTTTGGTGAAAAATATAAAAAGTTTTGAGAAAATTACAAAATGGTCCTTCAAGTTTGAAATTTGGCAGAAATGGCCCCCGAAAAATTGCAAAATGACAGATTTGGTCCCTGTACTTTTGAAGCTTGTCAATTATGGTCCTTGGAGAAACTTTGTTTAATTGGCAGAAAAGGTGCTTGCATTTTCAGAATTTGCAACTTAGGTCCCTATACTATTTAAAGCCTTTAAAACCTTTTTTTGGACCTTAAGCCTAATTGTGACCCCCTGTCACTTACCATTTGTGAACCCCTTTTGATTATTAGCACCGCCATCAAACAAGCCAGTCAAACACCCTATTGGCGCCTTCCCTTTCTCCCCCACTTGTCCCCTGCAACTCCTGCACACTCAACCCCCCTCCTCACCTTATCCCTTCACATGTTCCCCCTCCAAACACCACAATCCAAAGTGCATTTAATGCATTCCCCCTCTTCACACTCAACCCACAATTGCTTAACATCTGTTTCCCGCCAAAAACAAATTGAATGGCCAAGATGGCCTTAAATGATCCAATGGCCACAAAAAGAAGTGGGATTTGCTCAGGAAGAGAGAGAAGTGAAAATGGGTATAAAAGAAAAGAGAAAGAAGAAAGCAGAAGCAGTAGCTAGTTTTATCTTTTTTTCTTTTAATGTCGTTTTTATTTAAATGTTTTAATTTAAGTCAAATGTTGTAATCATCAGTTTTTTATGTATTAATTTTAAGCTAAGAAAGCTTTGTAAGGTGTTTTGGAACAATCAATCCAAGTTTTATTTATGTTCAAAGTTTAAAGTTTACTGTGAAGATTTTCCATTTCATAGTCTGATTCTAAAGCGTTATATAGTTTGTTTCTCAGCTCCTATTAGCATATTTAAGCTTATCAAAGTTTTTGTAAGCCTAAAAATCGATTTCAAACAATTTTCACTTAGGGTCAACAAAAGTCAACAGGAGCTCAACTTGTTTCGACTTCTATTTCATTATTAGAAGCTCACAAAAGCTTGTATGAGCTTTTGTGAGTCATTAATTGCTCACTCTTGTCCTTAATTGCATTTCCTTAAGTTTGGTCATCAAAAGTCAAGAAAAGTCAATCTGGGTCAAAAATGGAAAGTCAAACATAATCTTTGGTTAAAGTCTGATTGGAGTAAGTTTTTGAGATAAGTTTAAGCTTAGTTTGTGCATTACATTTGAGTTTTGGTCAAGTTCTCTTTAAATTTCAGTTTCACACATGATTTTGAGTTTTAAAGGACTGTTTGGTTTAAGCTTATTTGAGGTCTAAAACAGCTTTCTACCCACTTTGACTCTCAAAGTCAAAGTGGTTTAAGGTCTAGGTAGGTTTTTAAAGATGAGTTTAGCTTAGATACAAAGTTTGGTTGAGTTTTGAAAACAAAAACATCAAATATCATTACATCACCTCCACCGTCTTGCACACTAAAATCAAGAATGACTGCATTGCTGTTCTTTTTTTAGCTTATTTGTGCTTTAAATCTTTTCAAACTGCTTTTCTTGCAACCTCACATCCCACCTAGACATAGCTTTAGCTTATTTGTACTTAGTTTAGCTTTAGGTTAGTCAAATTTACACTTCAAATCTGCTACAAACCCATTTCATTAATCGTTAATGGGTCCCATAGCAGACTAGTTCATAGCTTATTTATAAGCTATCCTAAGCTTTTCATAGGATCCCAAATAGATTTTTAGGTAACCCCCCACCCCTAGTTGCATGATTAGGTCCCTTTTAGGATTAAGATTAGATCAAGTAGCTTAATTTCAAGCCAAAACTTGCCCCCATTGTTGTTTTCATCCATAATAAAGATTCCATTCATGACCCATTTTAGCTTATTTAGGTATCCCATTTTAGCTTATTTAGTATACCTTAGTGCTTATTAGGTGGCATAGATTAGGTGTACCAGTTTTAGCTTATTTTATGCTTATTTAATGCTTATATTGTCTTTTCTTTTGTGCTTAAAAGCGCTAAAGGGTGTTTGTTTCTTTTTGCTTTTGTTAGCTGTTGTGGATAAGCGGTTCTAAACCGCTTATTCCAAGGTTTTGGTAAAAGGTGTTTTTACAAAAAGTGCTTATCTTGGTCCTAAAATTAAGTTGCAAAAAGAAAAGTAAAAAAAAAAAAATAGTTTGCAAAAAGGTGCAGGGGTGGGATTCGACCCCCTGACCTCTTGCTCAAAGACACAACACCACACCACACAACCAGTCGCCCTAGGGTCTTTTCAGGTTTTATATAGCACTAGTTAATATTTAAGTACCAGTTTCAGTTTTAAGCTTATTAGCTTATATTAGCTTTTTAGTTGCTTATTTCGTATAGTAGTGTACCCCTTTTTCATTTTTCTTAAAATCAGTTTAGCTTAAAGTATTTTCTGTGAAAATTTCAGATTTTTCCAAAATCATTTAGTATTTTTTTATAATTAAATTAGATTAAATTAGTTTTTAATTCGTAATAAATAATTTAAAACTCAAAAAAATATTCCGCTTTTTCCTAAAATTCTTTTTAGTCATGTAGTACGTGAGAAAATTGTTTTTACATTCATAGGACTTTTATTTCACAAATTTTACGTTTTATCTTGCGCTCCAGCGTAATTTTCGTACATAACGTACGTTTTCATTTTAGGCCACGTTTTTAGATACTTTAAGTTTACGTTTTAGTTAATATAGTTTATTTAAGTTATTTTATTTTATAAAATCATAAAAACATCATTGTAAAAATAGTGATAGCGTTTATTTAATATATTTTATCTTTTAATTTTCTTAATTTGTATTTAAGTCGCTTTATTTTATAACCTTTTCGAGAGTGTAATATTCAATCCTAATCCTGATCGCTATCATTAGTGATCATTCTATCGTCTGAATCATGTGTTTAACACACCATTGAGTCTCCGTGGGACATAACAACCCGGGAATCCCCTGTATTCTCTGATCTTCATTGCATTTGTGTTTAAGCTGTTTTAAGTCTGTTTGACTTGACGGTTTTGCACAGATCAATTAGCCCTTGGATCACATTTTCAGAATTTACACTATTGGTCCCTGGAGAATCAGCAATTACATATTTAGTCCCTATGTTTACTCATGGATCCAATCTTAGTACAAATCCAATCCAAATTAATACACCCTCTTGGCCCAAATAATAAAACCAGCCCAAACCAAACCCGGTCCACCACCCAATCCCATATCCGTTTCCCACTATTACCCGGTCAATAAGTCAAAACAGATAAAATATAACCAAAACATTTACCCGCCCAATTTAATCCCAAAAACAAACCCAGGGCATGAACCCTAAATTTACCCGCCTATCTAATTCGCCAAATTAAACCCAAATTCAAGTGAAATTGAGACTCGACTCTGACACGTGACTGACACACGGATGCCACGCTGGCAATCCTTGTGTCATATCACATCATGCTCTCCTCTGATTGGCTACACATGACAGGTGCACATGATCCAAGGGTCTAAATCAAATGGGATACGTGTAATAATGATCCAAGGGACTGAAATGCTCAGAGAAAGCACAAGGAACACCTGCTGGATCCTTCCAAGAGGCTTGAGCTCAAGTATATAAACCCCCTTTCTTCACAAGTTGTAGACACCTTTAATTTCAGTAGCTTATTTGTAGTTTTTAATTCAGTTTTAATGTTTTAATGTACTTTCAGCTTTTGTATTTCCCTTTTGTACTCAGCTTTTGAAATTTTAATGAAATTCAGTTTTTATCTTATTATCATTGTTTAAGTTTTAATGTTTCTCAATTCAGCTTAATTGATTGTGTTTGATTCATATTGTTGTTTTAAAAGTTATTTGCAGCTTGTTCTCATTATTAATCAAAAATATAAAAAAAATCAGAAAAATAGTTGAAAAATAAAAACAATACTTTCAATCTTTTTATAAGCTTGTACAAAGCTTATGCTACTGCTTCATTAAGTTCATTTAAGCTTCTAATAGCTTGTTGTGAGCTTACTTCTGTTTCAATCTCAATTTACTCTCAAAACTCTCATCAGTCAACAAAAGTCAACCTGCAAAGCTCATTGGATTCTGGTTAATGAAATGGTAGATTTGGGTTAACACTGAGGTGGAACTGGGTTGAAAACAGCTTTAGGTTAGTGGTTACTTGAGTTGTTGGCAAGCCATTGTGGCAGTACTAGTTCATCTTGTTCTATTTCATTAATTTCTGCTCAACTCTGCAATAGTAATATGCTTATGGATTCTGTTTTTGTTGTTTGATTTAATCACTGCATCTTGATTCAATTAGGATAGTTACAATTAGATTAAGTATTGAATTAAATTGTTTAAGCAGTTTGTAGGTTTAAAATTACATTAACAGGTGTTTGGTTTAGCATTTGAAACTGTGTTAGAGGTTTGTTAAGAGGTTAAGACCAGTTGCTTGAGTCTAATTTAGGTTCATTAGAGTCAAATTAGTCATTTATTTGCACTAGCATATTCTTAAAGTCAAAATCACTTTAAATCCTTTTCTAGTTGTAATCTCAGTAAGAATCAGCTTGTCATCTTTAGCATTTAGGTGTAGAATAAGATAATATAGCTTCATTTAAAATCATTACATCTTATATTAACACAATCATTCAGCAATCTTATTTCAAATCTCAAATAAGTCAACAATTATCAAAGCAGCTTTTAAGTCAAAAGGTGTAAAAATGGTTTTTACAAAACTTTGTTGATTTTTCATGGATTCAATTCTGGTTCAATTTTGTTGAAATTGTGGGAAAAGAAACTTCAGTTGGTCAACTTTTGAAAAATGAATTTTGTGGAATTTTGTGAATTTAATTTCAGATCTAAATAAGCTGTTCTATAAGCTAATTTTGCCCTGTTCACACTAAGCTTATACTTAGTGTGAGCAGGCCTTATTGTAGATCTCGCATAAGGCTTCATTTTAGTTAGTTAGGGTCTAAAAATTGGTCCAGTTGTTGTTTGGTTGGTGGTCTTGAGGTCCACATTTCTGGTTTCCTGATAAATAAGCAGTTGGATTAGCTGAAAACCAAGGGGTTAGGCTGTTTGGCTTATTAGAAATTCATTTAGTCAAATCATTGAGATTAGCACTCTAGAGGTTGAAACTGGTTGAAACAGGTTGGTTTTAAGTAATTTTAGCATAACTTGGGAGCTGAGATCATTTGGTGCTTTGTTGAAGCTTATAGCTTATTTTTAAAATAAGCACTTTTCACTACAACCCACTTTTCTTGTACACTAGCATACGTTTTAGTATTTTTCCTAGATTTAGAATATTAATTTAGATTTTTCCTAAATTTTTCATAATTTTCTGGTTCTGTTTACTATTTTTCTCATTCAATCTAGTTTTTAAGACTTTTTAATTACTTTTTAATACAAATAATTCAGAAAAGCTTCAAAAAAATAATTTTTCATTTTTCCTAGATTAATAAAAATATAAAAAGCCAAAAAAATATTTTTCCATAATTTTCCTAGTTCAAATTATAATTTTTAGCAATTTAATTAGTTTTAATTGGTTTTTAATTCAAATAAACTGAGAAAAATCATAAAAATTAGTTTTAATCCTTAGTTAATTTTCAAATGGCATTTTAAAAATAATTTTAGATCATATTTAGGATTTAGATTAGACGTAGTTGCATTTTATTTACGTTTCATTTATTACATTTTAGTTTTATTCGCGTATTTAGGATTCCCCGTAGTGTAATTTCCCTTTTATGCTTCCCTTGCCCCGTAGTTTAGAAAACATCAATTTATCCCCTTTTCCCATTCAAATCCCGATAATCGCGACGTGAGTTGAAAATTCCATTCAACCCTCGTTCGGAACGATCTCAGTGCTCAAACCTAACACGTTTGAGTTACCCAATATACTACACACTTCTATAATTGATTTTTAGCGAATCAATTTTTGACGCCGCTGCCGGGGAGGGCATGTAGTGAGTTTTCGTATTCCGTCTCGAATCGCGTGCATTTGAAGATCCTTTCCCGAGTGAAGTTACCGTCGTTTTTGTATATATATATTTTTGAAAAACCCAAAAACATCTAAAAACCCGAAAACATTCTTCCTAGAGTGTTTACAAAACCATAAAAAGTAAAAAACCAACAAAACAAACCGAAACATCATTTGTTACGTCGGCTTACCTCAAAAGTACAACTTATACACGGGTAAACGGAAGTCTTGACAATAAATTGCAGACTGAAGAAATATCCACTCTTCTTTCCCGCTCCGCTGCGCGTACTTTTGGGAGCTACCGAGCACCGGTTGACGCGAAGGTTACAAAAAGATTGTTTTTCAAAAGATTTCTTAATTATAAAAACCAAAAAAAGATTTTCCTTTTCAAAATTTGTTTTAAAAACCCAAAAATATTCTTCTTTTATCCTCTGATCCGATAATTCTTTCTTCTTAACCCTCTATATGTTTAATTCTCATGGATACGATCAATTATCGTCATTATTTTCACTGCCAAAGCCGTATGGAAGAAAATCAATATCGATGTTTGAAATGTATTTGCGACTGGTGCGGAAATAATTGTCGAAATGGATTTTGTAATGTGTGCCAAAACTTTATTAATCCAAATCCAGATCTCGCTCGTCTTTATGCACGACTAGAACAAAAGGGTACTCTTCATAATGATGACGATACAATAGCATGGTGGAAAAATTTAATTGAAGAACCCTCGATTCCTACTCCTTCTCCGGTGAGGGAAATGGAATATATTTCTGTAAGATATTGGTTTTCACATACACATCAAACCATAACACAAAGTGGACGTATAAGTGGAATTCTAGAGAGAGAAAGTTAGAGGTTTAGAGAACTTAGTGAGAGAAAGTGAAAGATATTATTATGAGCTCCAACTCTCTACCTTGGGAGGTAGAGAGTATTTATAGTCTTACATAAACGCCACACAACGGGTGTGGATCGAGGCATACAGGTGGGTAAAGACCCGTCCGTCCTCCACGGTGTTACTTAACTAAATACTACTTAACATAAAATAACTATGACTACGAGCATTCTAACGATTACATATACTTGAGGTGACCGACTCTTTAATACCGGAATTTCTAATTCCTAACAATCTCCCTAAAGGAGGTCACCTCAAACATATACTAAAATTACATTGAATACAAACAGATATTACATTAACAATTGTTCTTGTATTCTTGATGTAGTACTTTGCTCAAGCTCGTAGTCATTGATTCCACTCATTGCATGTTTGGTTAATCCAAGTGGAGGTCTTTTCTTGATCCACGTGAAAATAAATTTGAGCCGACATTTCGGATCATCGCCTAATAAAATCTACGAGACATCCATTGTGGTGTTGGTATTATGTGATGTTGTGACTTTCGGACCGACATGCTCACATTACGGATCATGATATCTTCTCATTAGAGTAACGGAAGCTTTCGTTGATTCATGATATTGGCGGCAGAAAGCGAAGCATGGAGTGAAAATATCGAGTCATTGATGCACTAATCATGATTTCTTTTGAGATGAATGTGTTAAGTGACCATGCACTATGGATTGACCGCTTCATTCGATCATTTGCAAACGTTGGGTGTACCGCATAAAACAGCTTAGCAATAAAGCGCACGAAAAGTGTCTTTGATCACTTTCGTTGAATTGAGGTACACGCCCATGGTTCCCCGTTGATCGATACAAATCGCCGTGATCAAGTAAGATTCAAGAATTTCCTTGACGAGGTTTCGCAATGCTCTAGTCGTTCTCAAACCGAACGTTCTCAAAGAAGACAACACGGAGTGAGTGAACCAATGAATAGAAATTCACCGATTGATGAAGAGATATTTGAAAAACAATCGTGTATTGCTCAATAGAAATTGTTTTTGCAATACGACGAAGGTTTTAATGAAAATCTATTATCAATCATAAAACACCTTTTGATTTGAAATATCCGTACACGGTCGATTTGCTAAAGAAAATAGTTTTTAAGCACAACGACCGGTTTTTCAAAGGTATCCGTCAATCCATAACCTGAACCAGGATTGATTCAAAAGATTGAATCTCCCTGATTCGTTGTTTGTGAGTGGTGAAAATAAACACAATATCAATATATCAAATTAATCGTGAAATTCGACAAATTAACCTTTTAGGAAAAGGGTTAACGTGCCAAAGCTCACGAATGTGATAAAAGTGATACCAGGAAAGTGATTTCCCGGGTCGTGTCCCAACGAGGTGTGAAATTGACGGAGTCGTTGAGTTTCGTGATTAGGACTTGAATTGGTTTAACAAATTTGGATTTTGATTTCGTTAATCTACAAATTAATGAACGAGAAGGAAAGTAAACGTAAAACAAAGTAGACTCTAAATAAACTAATACTAAGCCTAAGAGACAATAAAACAAAGTTAAATTACATCCTAGGGTGCTAAAACTAAAAAACGCAAAAACCGGGAACCACCCGAGCCATAAACGTGAAAAATATGCGATTTAAGGCCCACGGGCGCAAAACCAATTTTCCTACATTCTACATGACTAAAAATAATTTTAGAAAAAAGCGGAATATTTTTTTTTGACCTTTATTTTATTTATTACGAATTAAAAACTAATTAAAACTAAATTAATTATTAAAAATACTAAACATTTTAGGAAAATTCTAAGAAAATTACAAAAATTACTTTAAAGTAGACTGAGTTAAAGAAAAATTAAAAACATATATACTGCTTTTGGAAAAAAGCGCCTAAAAAGCACTAGAGTAAGATAAGCTAAAACTGTCCTATGTATTCAAATAACTAAAGTAGTGAATCTAAACACAAAACAAGTACTAGTGCAGATGGAATGTGGTGGGAGTGTTGTGGTCGTGTGCAGGAGGTTCTGGGTTCGGTTCCTCCCTTTTTTTATCACTTTTTTTTTTTTTTTTTTTTTTGGGAATTAAAACTGAGTTTAGAAGGAAGATTTTTTTTTACAAAAACCAACTTTGCGAAAAGCTTAAAGTAAACTGTTTTCATAGCTATTGCACTACAGGGATCAAGGATCTAACACACACCCCAATTGACGACTTTAAAACACGAAAAGCTTTAGGAGCAGCAATTGTAAAAGGTGAAATAAGTGAATCATGCATCCAGTAAGCTAAAGTAAGCTAGAAACACAAAAAGCAATCAACAAGAAAGGGGGTAAAACAGTTGGCAACAAGCTACACAAAGGGATTCCTAAAATAAAAAGGGTGTGTACTAATAAGCAATCAAAAGCCACAAATAAGCACTAGATAAGTGAAAAAAACTAACCTAATCTAATGTACTAATGAGCACTAACCTAACCTAGAGTAAGCTAGAATAAGTCAATAATAAGCTAAAGGACGACTTATTGTCTTTGTGGTGGGTTGTTTGTCGAACAGTCCCAAAACAACCTAACGTGGTCTTTGTTTAAGCCTATCCTAAATGAGCAATAGTGGAGATGAACTTATGAGCTTAAAGGTTCTTGAAGACAAGTTTGGGGCAAGCTTTTGCCCCGCAAAATCTCAAATAAAAGCTAAAAAAACTCACCTAGAGGCTGCTGTTGGAGTGCTGTTCAGGGCACTTAGGGGATGACTATGATGGCAGAAAAATGCTAATATATAAGCTCCAAATTCAAGTATAAGCTCGAGACAAATTAACATCTTACCTCTAACTACTTGTGCTATCTAAATCTAATCCTAATTCTAATTCAATACTACCTACAATCTAGCTTAAAAGGACAATGGTCAAGGTAAGATGAAAAGCAGATTAAAAGAATCAAATGGCAAACTGCATGAACACATTGAAAATGATCAAAAATCTTGTTGCACAAACTAACTAACAGCTGATTAAGACTGTTTCAACACCCAAAATGGGTCAAAAGGTGAGCTCGACCCAAGAAACAAACTATTCCAAACACCCCTTTTGGGTCCGAAACTATTTTATTTTATTTTATTTTTTGAAACTGTGAGACTATTGAAAGCTTTAAAAACCAATTTGTGAACATAAAAGCAAGCTCATATGAGCTTAAAACAACTTGCAACTAACTCTTAATCCAGACTTCAAGTGAAACAGATTTTAACAACATAAAACAGTTAAAATAAAAAACTTGCATTAACTAAAGAAAATGGATGTAACAACCAAAGTAAAATTGCATTTGAAAATTAAAGGTTACAAGGAATTTAAATGACAAATAAATTAAAAATGGGACTAGAATAAAAAAATTCTAGACAAGGTTTTTCTATTTCCCTAAGCTTCTATATATACAAAAGTAAAAATCAGTCTTGTGCCTTCTCTTTGTCTTCTTTCATTTGTGTTTCTTGTGTGAGTGTAAAGTAGACCAAAAGCAGACTTGTGCTTGTTTTGAGTCAATCCCCACCATCCAATAATTAGGTACAAGCCTTGAGCAATCTTAGCCTTCCATGGGATTTTGTAAGTTTGGGATTGATGACTTGGCAAGGGGAACACGTGAAGAGGTAGACATGTGAGCCTGATATCTTGGTTTCTGGGATTGAGAGGGATTGAAGGAGGGGGAAATATGGCGCCAAGGGAGTGCTTAGATATCTGGGTTTGGGGATTTTGGTAAAAAGCAGTTAAAGGGAAAAAGGGTATGATAAGGTTTGTTTTAAAAGGTTTTAATTAAAATACAATTTGTAAAATGTTTTTTTTTTCTTTTTCTTTTTTTTTTACTTGAAAACAAAAATTTGGTTTTAAGAAAAATGAATTTTTACAAATTGGCATTAAAGGTTTGAAATAGATTTTGGTTTAAAAGGTTTTTTGGACATTATTGGTGTCGGGAAAAGGTAAAAATAGAATTTTTGGGTTGGGGTTAGGTTTTTAGTTGTTTTTCCCCCTGATCACTCTCAAAACGCGTCTCGGGCTTAAAAAATGTAGAAAATCACTTCCCGGCTTCGTCTGTTTCAGCACTTTTCTGATTTCGGCTCGTCTTTGTCCGTTTTCACTCTGTTTTCAATCCTTTTGTACCTGCAAGACATAAAACACACTCCCGAGGATATTTTTGACATATTTTGATCGTTTTTTGGGTGTTTTTAGTCATTTTTATGGTCTTAGATGGGTAAAAATTATGAGTGAATGAGCACTCATCAAATCCCCCCACACTAGGCAATTGCTAGTCCCTAGCTATCAATCATGTAAAGTAATGAATGAAACTGACGAGCATACCCCATTTTGACCTTTTTTATTCGATGCGAGAAATTTGAAATAGACTGAAAGTAAACAACATGCTTGATTAACAAAATGTGGTATCATGGAACGGGATTCACTCAAAATGGGTGTCTCCAGGGAATTGTAATCGTCATTCTCTTTTTTATACTCTCAAACTAAGTCTAAACTTATTGTGCAAACGTTTTGGTAAAATGCTAACACTACTTATACCAATAATCTATGTAAGTCAAGACTTAACTTTTTACTCCCATAGTTTATACAATTTAAGTTCGTGTGCTCATTTTCAAAAGTTTGACCATTGAAATCGACCTTGTTATGGTTGTTATCCACTTAACTAAAATCTTAACTTCCCGGAAACTACGAAAGTCTAAGGATCAAAAGGGCCACTTCCATGTAGCGGCTTTCTTCTCGGCACATCCCAAACCAGTTGGCTTTAGGTGACCGGGCTTTTGACACCTCACGGAGAATAGTACCGGAATTAGCGGGAATTCGATTCCAAAGATTTACGAGGCTACCGTTAAGTTAAAAGTAAACCTAAATGGACAACAACCGACGATAATTTAGAAATTCGAGATTCAAAGGTGAGATCACTCCATGTAACGACTTTCTTCTCAGCTTGTCCATTTAAGGAGGCTAGGTTTTCACCCTCGAGAATAGTATCGGAGCTTTCGGGGTCTTTGATTTCAAGAATTTCTAAATCACCGTCAAGCTTTTAGACAACTTTGACGAATCCTAGTTCAACTTCCGATTTAAACTTAAGAAAAAGCAAATTTCGCACATTTATTCATAAGCAACTTAATACTTTTATTTGAAGACTCATATTTTTCATTTTTCAATTTTTTTTCGAATTTTTTTTTCTTTTTTTTTTTCATTTATCTCACTTTTTTTTATTACTTTTTTTTTTTTTTTTTTTTTTTTTTTGACTTACGATTTACTTTTGCATCATTCAAGCAATATTACTCACTTTCATTTTGCAACATTATTCAGATTTTAAGAAAGTATGCTTTTTCCAAAAATTTAAATTAAAAGTTGAACTTGAGCTCTATATCAATTTTGCTTAAAAACTTTTTGTTGTAACAAGACGATTTAAATGTTCAAAAGTTTGACAACGAGCACGTATTTTAGGTTCAATTAGTTAGCTTCTGGGAGAAAAAGCCATAGAGTACTTATATAAGCTCTAAAGAGAACCAACTACTCCACGCTTAGCATTTTCATTTGCACAACTCGTAAAAACTTAGCCTAATTGTTAAGAGAGCAGCTAGATCAAGACTAATCAAGACTAAACTACCGTTAACACCGAAGTATTAACACTTTATTTTCGTGCAAAGCACTTCTTTTTTATGCAAATTTTTTTAAATTTTGGGTCAAAATGGGGTACTAGGGACTAAAGGGTACAAATGTGAAAAATTCAACAGAATTCCCCCCCACACTTAGAATTGAATATTGCCCTCAATATTCAAAGTCCCGGCCGAAGCCGATACTATCGAACGGAAAAAGGTAATACCACTAACGAAGTGTGTGGACGAAATATGTTATTTTACACAAAAAGGATTTTTGAAAACGTATCCCCAGATAAACGTTAGTAAAATTGATCGGATATTGGTAATTTGGATTGAAAACAAGCGCATCAATCATCACAATCAAAGGGATTCACGAAAACATGAGCAAACACACAAGAAGCAAACACCGTGGAGGTTTCCCCCCACACTTAGTCGTTAGAAAATAGAAAGAAGTCAGAAACATGGGTGGTCACCCATGAAATGCTACTGTTTTTGTTAACCGAGTCGCTAGCTTGACTCGACCCCGAATTCATTGGTCCTTGGGGGAGCAAGTGTTGAATTCATCAATCATGAGAATTCCGGGATCAAAAATTGTATCCTCATTCCAGAGGGAGTGAAGGATAGGAGAAGTCACATTAAATGTGAATAAGGGAAAAAAGATTCTGATGATATATGTTTCAAGCACAAATGAATCCATAGGAAGAAGGAGTTCATTTTGATCACATTTTAAAAACCCATTTTCTCTTCCAACGAGTATCCCTGGTTTAAAAATTTTGTCTTCACAAGACGGATCAATGGAATACTCGATGGAGATCTCATCAGAGAGGATAGAATCGTCATCACATGACGGAGGAGATGGGTCAGAATACAGAGGTGGGACAAGTGGTGTGCTCTGAGAGCTAGCAATTTCCACCATTTCCGTGATGGTCTCTGTATCGGCCTCAGACATTTCATCGAAAAGAGGATTTACTCTCCAAAAAGTGTAGTCATCATTAAATTCAAAAAGAGGATTTGAGAAAATCCCGGAAGTAACCTCAGAAATGTCGAGAGAATCACATAAAGGCAAATCACAATCACTATCGGATGTATCCTCAGACTCACTTGGGATTGGGACGAAGTTCTCAACACTAGACGATTCCGTTTCCGGAATTGTGCTAAGATGCTCATCCCCCATGGTTAGAGAGTCCTTAGAAGCAATAGTAGGTAAGATAGGTGTGATAGCAATAGACTGAGGGAGTTGAGAGATAACATCGTTCAATGGAATAGCACTCTCCTCGTCATAATCATAATCGGCGTCAACCTTATCTTTAGCATATAAAGCTCGTATATGACGCATTTGTTCCTCAGCTAATAATTCTTCCATGCTTCTGTCATCTGGCTCTTCGAGAACCGGTGTGATAGCAGCAGATGAATTATAGGACTTCTTAATTGGAATGGTTTCTTCATCATCGTCATCATAATCGTACACGAGAGGTTTCCAATATTGGGAACTTACTCTAGCTGCTTGTTCTTCAGTTAGAAGTTCTCCATACATTTTCTGACGAGACTCTTCTTGGGCACGTTCATTAACCAATTCTTTTAAATCTTTGAGTAAATCTAGAAAATTTTCGAGAAGTTCTTGAGGAATTTGCAGAGGTTGTGTTTGAATCGTTTGGTACTGTGGAGGTTGGTCATGATAAGAATAGTCATAATTGTTACAAGGATCATGCTCATAGACAAGCGGATTCCTTGTTTGACAATTAGCGTTATAGTGCGGACCTCCACAATACTCACAACCGTATGATTGTTGTGAGTGATTCGGTGAATCATGTGAATATTGGTCAAAACCAAAATTTTGATTGTTACATGGACCCTGCTCATAGACAAGCGTGTTCCCCGTTTGACACTCAAAACTCGGGTGAGGACCTCCACAATACTCACAAGAATATGTCTCCATCTCATAGTGCGGGGGTTGGTTAAGGAAATTGGTTGTTTCATTGTAGGGATTTTGGTCATAGACAAACCCGTTTCCCGAATTCACAATGCTACAACCGGGGCAATTTCCACCATTTTGAGGTCCCCCGCACCATTGACAACCAAATTGGTAAGACGAAGACATCACGAAGAATTAAACGGATAGAGGGTAAAAGAAATAGAATTAAGCGATCGAGAGGATAACGAAGAATAGAATTAAAAGGTAAAAGAGGGTAAGAGAAATAGAATTAAATGGATAAGAGGAATGAGAAGAATATTTTTGAGGTTTTTTATAAATAGAAAACATAAAAGGAAAATAAATTTTGAAAATGAAAATATTTTTGGGTTTTTTTAACTTTTATATATATACAAAAAGAAAAGGAAAATATTTTTGTGTTTTAAGGTTTTTGGAAAGCGAATAACTTCACGAGGAAGGTTCTTCAAGTCACTAATCGTCAAACCGTAACGATATTGTCGCAACACAACCTCCCCGGCAGCGGCGCCAAAATTTGATTCGTTGTTTGTGAGTGGTGAAAATAAACACAATATCAATATATCAAATTAATCGTGAAATTCGACAAATTAACCTTTTAGGAAAAGGGTTAACGTGCCAAAGCTCACGAATGTGATAAAAGTGATACCAGGAAAGTGATTTCCCGGGTCGTGTCCCAACTAGGTGTGAAATTGACGGAGTCGTTAAGTTTCGTGATTAGGACTTGAATTGGTTTAACAAATTTGGATTTTGATTTCGTTAATCTACAAATTAATGAACGAGAAGGAAAATAAAGCACGTAAAACAAATTAGACTCTAAATAAACTAATACTAAGCCTAAGAGACAATAAAACGAAGTTATATTACATCCTAGGGTGCTAAAACTAAAAAACGCAAAAACCGGGAACCACCCGAGCCATAAACGTGAAAAATATGCGATTTAAGTCCCACGGGCGCAAAAACAATTTTCCTACATTCTACATGACTAAAAATAATTTTAGAAAAAAGCGGAATATTTTTTTTTGACCTTTATTTTATTTATTACGAATTAAAAACTAATTAAAACTAAATTAATTATTAAAAATACTAAACATTTTAGGAAAATTCTAAGAAAATTACAAAATTACTTTAAAGTAGTGAGTTAAAGAAAATTAAAACATATATCTCGCTTTTGGAAAAAGCGCCTAAAAAGCACTAGAGTAAGATAAGCTAAAAGCTGTCTATGTATTCAAATAACTAAAGTAGTGAATCTAAACACAAAACAAGTACTAGTGCGGATGGAATGTGGTGGGAGTGTTGTGGTCGTGTGCAGGAGGTTCAGGTTCGGTTCCTCCCTTTTTATCACTTGTTTTTTTTTTTTTTTTTTTTTTTTTTGGGAATTAAAGCGAGTTTAGAAGGAAGATTTTTTACAAAACCAACTTTGTGAAAAGCTTAAAGTAAACTGTTTTCACAGCTATTGCACTACAGGGATCAAGGATCTAACACACACCCCAATTGACGACTTTAAAACACGAAAAGCTTTAGGAGCAGCAATTGTAAAAGGTGAAATAAGTGAATCATGCATCCAGTAAGCTAAAGTAAGCTAGAAACACAAAAAACAATCAACAAGAAAGGGGGTAAAACAGTTGGCAACAAGCTACACAAAGGGATTCCTAAAATAAAAAGGGTATGTACTAATAAGCAATCAAAAGCCACAAATAAGCACTAGATAAGCTGAAAAAAAACTAACCTAATCTAATGTACTAATGAGCACTAACCTAACCTAGAGTAAGCTAGAATAAGTCAATAATAAGCTAAAGGACAGCTTATTGCTGCTGTGGTGGGTTGTTTGCTGAAATAGTCCCAAAACAGCCTAACGTGGTGCTGTTTAAGCCTATCCTAAATGAGCAATAGTGGAGATGAACTTATGAGCTTAAAGGTTCTTGAAGACAAGCTGGGGGGCAAGCTTTTGCCCCCGCAAAATCTCAAATAAAAGCTAAAAAAACTCACCTAGAGGCTGCTGTTGGAGTGCTGTTCAGGGCACTTAGGGGATGACTATGATGGCAGAAAAATGCTAATATATAAGCTCCAAATTCAAGTATAAGCTCGAGACAAATTAACATCTTACCTCTAACTACTTGTGCTATCTAAATCTAATCCTAATTCTAATTCAATACTACCTACAATCTAGCTTAAAAGGACAATGGCTGCTGAAGGTAAGACAGAAAAGCAAATTAAAAAGAATCAAATGGCAAACTGCATGAACACATTGAAAATGATCAAAAATCTTGTTGCACAAACTAACTAACAGCTGATTAAGACTGTTTCAACACCCAAAATGGGTCAAAAGGTGAGCTCGACCCAAGAAACAAACTATTCCAAACACCCCTTTTGGGTCAGAAACTATATTTTTTTTATTTTTTTTTTGAAACTGTGAGACTATTGAAAGCTTTAAAAACCAATTTGTGAACATAAAAGCAAGCTCATATGAGCTTAAAACAACTTGCAACTAACTCTTAATCCAGACTTCAAGTGAAACAGATTTTAACAACATAAAACAGTTAAAATAAAAAACTTGCATTAACTAAAGAAAATGGATGTAACAACCAAAGTAAAATTGCATTTGAAAATTAAAGGTTACAAGGAATTTAAATGACAAATAAATTAAAAATGGGACTAGAATAAAAAAATTCTAGACAAGGTTTTTCTATTTCCCTAAGCTTCTATATATACAAAAGTAAAAATCAGTCTTGTGCCTTCTCTTTGTCTTCTTTCATTTGTGTTTCTTGTGTGAGTGTAAAGTAGACCAAAAGCAAACTTGTGCTTGTTTTGAGTCAATCCCCACCATCCAATAATTAGGTACAAGCCTTGAGCAATCTTAGCCTTCCATGGGATTTTGTAAGTTTGGGATTGATGACTTGGCAAGGGAACACGTGAAGAGGTAGACATGTGAGCACGATATCTTGGTTTCGGATTGAGAGGATTGAAGGAGGGGAAATTTGGCGCCAAGGAGTGCTTAGATATCTGGGTTTGGGGATTTTGGTAAAAAGCAGTTAAAGGGAAAAAGGGTATGATAAGGTTTGTTTTAAAAGGTTTTAATTAAAATACAATTTGTAAAATGTTTTTTTTTTCTTTTTCTTTTTTTTTACTTGAAAACAAAAATTTGGTTTTAAGAAAAATGAATTTTTACAAATTGGGATTAAAGGTTTGAAATAGATTTTGGTTTAAAAGGTTTTTTGGACATTATTGGTGTCGGGAAAAGGTAAAAATAGAATTTTTGGGTTCGGGTTAGGTTTTTAGTTGTTTTTCCCCCTGATCACTCTCAAAACGCGTCTCGGGCTTCAAAAATGTAGAAAATCACTTCCGGCGTCTGCTTCAAAGACTTTTTCGATTTCGGCTCGTCTTTGTCCGTTTTCACTCTGTTTTCAATCCTTTTGTACCTGCAAGACATAAAACACACTCCCGAGGATATTTTTGACATATTTTGATCGTTTTTTGGGTGTTTTTAGTCATTTTTATGGTCTTAGATGGGTAAAAATTATGAGTGAATGAGCACTCATCACTCCCCATTTTTTCTGTTCAGTTGTCACATGGTTGATCTATTGATTAGATCTCACATGCCACCCACCAGGAGCTTGTTTGATGTTGGCTCCAGAAGGCTTTCCATCTTCATTGTGAATATGTTAGCATATCACTCAGATGTTCTGGCAATACCACAAGGATAATGCGTAGGACTCAAGATATAATCTCTCTTTCCACATTGAGTGAAACAGAGAGTCTTCATTGAAAGTGTCCTAATGAGATTTATAGATGATCTCGTGAGTCGGAGAGGGTCTCCTTCTTCAATATCAACAATCTCTAAGAGAAATTCGATAGATTATGTCGGTTCCCCGTGAGAATGAAACAAGTCCTTTTAAGAGGAACTTGAGTGGTTTGGAGAGTTGAAGTTCGGTCGTCCACCGGGTCCATGACGTCTTGTCTTCAATACCGATGTTACCATCGATAGTATATGAATTGAACCCGGTTTCTTACCTAAGGTTGAATATATGGAGGGCTATTTGTTTTCACCTTTTCTCATTCAATTCTTTTAATTCTTCAACCCTTCATTGCTTACCGAGACTTCATAGCTAGAACCTTGTTGGGATTATTCCGAGACTAGCTCGGTCTCGATCCGCACTCTTCCCAAATCTCATTTTCTCCTTTTATCATCATACCTAAGAACTCTACACTAACTAGTGGATAGTCCTGGTAGATCCCTCCGGTTACAGCGGATCATGGGAACACATACCTAACCTTATCATCCTTATATCACCGTACATAAAGTAAAGTTGGTCGGTCAATTTGGTATTGTTCATCCGCCATTGGAACCAATTGAAAACCATTTGAAAATCAATCCGGATACTTGTGATATATTATCAAAACATTTTGTACCGAATTGTTTTGATATTTTTAGAGCAAGTGCTCCCCTCAACATGTGCATCAATTGTTTGAAATCGTTTTGCACACGGAGGCAAGAGGAAGAATTTACTTCTTTGATTACCATTTTCTAAAGATATCAACATCACTTCACGATCAAATCAAGTAGATAAAGCATTTCGGGAAGGATGAGGTTTTCATAAGTTTGCTCCCCCTCAATATGTGCCTCGAGATTTGAAAAGAGTTTTGCACATACTAGAGGGAACCTGCACATTAAGATAAGTGATCACGTTTCAAATCATGGGTTTAAGATAGATGCTTCCCCTCAACATGTGCATGGAAAATTTGAAATCATTTGTCACATGTGGGAAGGAGAGCTTGTGCATCCTTATAAAACCATTTACCGAATTATCATTTTAATTCCAATTTAAATCACACATTCTCCCCGATCACAATTATCAAATCATTTGAGATTTGTGATCTCTTATAGATTTAAATTGATTTTGAAAGCTTTAAGGGGAATTGTGTCTTGATTATGAAAGCGTTTTAACTGATAAGGATCGGATTTTAAGACTTTAAAACTCCATTGATAAAACATGCATGTATATCTTTTGAAAACAATTTAATGCCAAATAACTTTTAATTTTATTGAAATCATTCTCCCCTCAATCAATGACATAGGTTGTTGATTGAGAGATTGATATTGTGACAAATAAGTCCGGATGATTATCAAAAATAGAGTCCGAGTTATTTTTCAAAGCAGTTAGTTTTCATCGATAAATGTTTATAGAATCGAGCATGGAATTTTGAAAACATGATAAAGTATGGCTCTGTTCTTTCTTTAAAAAGCGGTTCTTGCTCGAGATGACAATAAGCCATTGTTTTACTTTCTCTCAAAAAATAATTTTTGATTTTTGATTTTTTTGATTTTTTTAAACATTCGAACAACATCTAAAGTCCCGTGTCATTCTTTGAATGACATCACAAAGACCGTAGATATTATCGAATCGAGGAAAACAAGACAAAATACAATATTTTGGAATTTTTCAAGATTTTTCAATTTTTTATGGATTTTGAAAGTTTTATATTTTCTATTTGCTTTTGACGGTTTTGTAATTTTTATTTTGCTTTTCGAAAAGATATTTACAAGAGATAGATGAGCATAGACCTTTACTCCTCGTCTTCCTCACGAAGACGTTTGAGTGTTCGGTTGAAGGCTTTTCAAGCCTAGTCGTGGAAGTATGAACTCAAAACGTTCTCTAGGAAGAGCTTTGGTGAAGATGTCGCTAACCGGTATTCGAGACCTCACAAAATAGAGTTCCACCACACCTTTTTCCACTTGTTCCTCGATGAAATGATGTTGAATGTCGATATGCTTTGCTCTTGAGTGTTGAACGTTGTTGCATGAGAGAGCAATAGCACTTTTATTATCACGAAGCAGAGGATTTTGTTGAATTCAAAGCCATAGTCGATAATTAAGATCTCATCCATAAGATTTGAGCACAACAAGATGACATGGCTATGTATTCACCTCTGTAGAGGAAATAGAAGTACTCATTTGCTTCTTTGAAGACCACTCACAAGCTTATCACCCAAAATTGAGCACCTCGGGCGTGCTTGACGTGTATCTTGACAACTCGCATGATCGGATCGCATAGGCCGTTAGTGACATACCGGTGTCCTTGGTACCAAAGACCCATATTGATAGATCCTTGGAGATACCGAAGACCCGTTTAACCGCTTCAAGGTGCTTTTAGTAGGCTTAGCACGGTATCTAGCACATATGCAAACAATGAACAAGATGTCCGGTCTACTAGGCGTGAGGTACATCGGGGATCCAATCATACTACGATATTTTGTTTGGTCAATCATGATCCCCGAGTGGTCCTCATCTAGTTTGGTTTGATCAATCATGGGAGTGTCAACAGGTCACTTGAATCAAATCCAATTTTCTTTAAGATCTCGGTTGCATATTTAGATTGATTTATGAAAATGCCTCCAGGACTTTGTGAAATTTGTAATCCCAAGAAAATGACATTTGTCCCATCATTGACATTTGAAATTTTGAACTCATTTCATTTGAAAACGGTCACACTCATTGGGGTCGATCGAGGCAAAGATGATATCATCAACATAAATTTGAACATGAATTAAATGTTTGCTCGACTTCGGTGAACAATGTTGGATCAACTGCTCCTTTGCTAAATCCGGTAGATAGAAAGAACTTTGATAGCGTATCATACCATGCCCTTGGAGCTTGCTTTAAACCGTAAAGAGCCTTCTTCAAACGATAAACGTGAGTAGGATGCTCTTGATTCACAAATCCTTCCGGTTATCGACGTGACGACTTCTTTAAGATCTCCGTTCGAAATGCCGTCTTTACATCCATCCGATAGACTACCATGTTCTTACTAGCAAGATTAGCCAAAAGATTACGATTGCCTCGATTCGAGCAACTAGAGCAAAAGATTCTTCAAAGTCAATACCCTCCTCTTGACGGTATCCTTTAGCAACTAATCGAGCCTTGTTCTTCAATACATCACCGTGCTCATCAAGTTTCACTTTGAAGATCCACTTAAGGGCAATGATCATAGCAAAATCTGGAGCTGGTACTAATTCCCATACATCTAATCGATCAAACTCATGAATTTCATCTTGCATGGCATTGAACCAGCTGTCTTCATTCATAGCGCTTTAACATCTTTAGGTTCGATCTTTGAGAGTACAGAGTTAAAGAAGCACCATAAGGCATCGAGCAAGTCGCATTTACAGTGGATACGGACGAGAAGGATTTCCAATGATGTTGTCTAATGGATGATCATGAGTCCATTTTCCGAGGTGTTCATGTGGTAGTTGTTGAGGGATCAAGTAGCGAGTCGATGTCTCTCAAGAAGATGGTTCGATGAAGATTCAGGAGCAAATATGTTTTCAAATGGAGCATCTTCGAGGAGTAGCAAAGGGATTAACTTCATCATTGATGCGAAAGCAGTTCCATGATGTACATTTGAAGAATGATGATTTGTTGATGAGATCAAGGATCGCAGCAGTGCTTCTTGACTTAAAGATATTGAGACCGAGGATTGACTTCATTCACGGGAATATGAGCGACCTTTGTTGTAGGAATCGACACCTCATTAGTACTTGGATCATAAAGTTCATCAAACATAGGATCAAACAATTTATTTAAATCATCTTGGATGGAGGTACATATGGAGTTTCTTGAGAAGAGTTTGGAACAAGAGATGAAGCAATGGGACTGTTTTGAAGTGCGGGTCCGAATCGAATTGTCCAGAGCCATTTGACCGTCGACTCATCAAATGTAACGTGAATTGTTTCCATGATATTTCGGGTTCTTTTGTTGTAGATTCGGTATCCCTTTTGTTTGGTGCATACCCTACAAAAACTCCAATGTCTCGCTTTAGCTCTCGGCTTGCCTAAGTCTTGACCTCATTAGTTGGATAACACAATGCACCAAACACACGAAGGAAAGAAAGATTAGGTTTTTGTTGTGGACCGGTTCATATGGAGTTTTCCATGAAGCAGTGTGAATCGAGGAACGATTTTGTGTGTAGCATGCGGTGGCAATAGCTTGACCAGAGAAACATTGGAACCTTTGAGTAAATCAACATTGTTCTAGCGGCTTCCACAAGAGTTCGATTTCGTCTTTCAACTACACCGTTCATTGAGGAGTTCGTGGAACACTTCTTTGATGGGTGATTCCAATGCTTTCATAAAATTCACTAAGTTGTTTGTTAACAAACTCGGTTCCATTGTCCGTCCGGATAATTCGCGGTTTTGTTAAGTCGGACCAGAGTTTGTTTGATGAGTTTGATGATGATATCGAGTTTCATCCTTTGTCCTTAAGAACTTGACCCTGTGAATCTAGAGTAATCATCAACCACAACTAACACATATTTCTTCCCAAAGATATTCGCACTCTCATTGGTCCACATAAATCCATATGAATTGTATGAAGAACTTCGTGTGACGAGTTAGTGGGTTTGGGTTTATGGGCATACTTCTTGCTTTTTCCTAATTGACATGTCGAACAAAGATGATCCTTTTCATACTTGAGTCTAGGTAAACCTACAACTAAGACCTTTCGAGAGATCATTGATGGTTGAAGTTCGGTGATTGAGACGACGATGCCATAACCATGACTTTGTTTTAGAAGCCTTTGACAAGAAGCAAATTGGAGAAGACTTCATCATATCATCGATAGAGATGGTGTATAGATTTGAACCACGAGTTCCTCTTATCAGTTCCTTACCATCAAGTTCTCTTACAAAACAAGTATGTTTTTCAAGGCAACTTCTAGATCGTAATCACGAATTGACCAACAGAGAGCAGATTATGACCAAGACCTTCCACATAGTATACTCTAGAGATAACACTATTACCAACAACATAATCACCATAACCCATAATTGCACGAAATGATCATTTCCGAATCTAAGCGTCCCGATGAATTTACTCACGAAGTTCATGAGCCACGACCGGTCGCCAAATATATGCTTGGAATAGCACGAGTCCAAGTACCACGTAAGCGATTTGAACGATCTGCAGTTGAACACAGACAAGAATGGATAATCGGATAATTGGGATCCCATGCGAATGGGTTCCATTTGGTTAGTAACAATGGTTGGAACACCCACATCGAAATACAAGCATTCATATCGAAATTAAGGCAATGGAATCATTATGAATAGATGCGGTACTAGTGTGTTCACTTCTCAAGGAATAGTTCTACCAAGAGGCATCCATTTTCTAGTGGGTATTGTCGATTAGTCTTATGACCAACAGGAATCCAATGATAGCCTATCTTACTAAATGTTCTTCCTGTGGGTTTCCTTTGTTTTCTAACTTTCTTTTTCGTTTTGCCTTTTAGCCTTCTTAGCATGATTTTAGCATTAACAATATTAATCGGACAATTAACATCATTAGGCAAAACATTAACACCACATTCATGATTAGAAAGCAATTCAAGCAGACATCAATACAAGGTTTCCAAATAGTATCGAATTGAATTAATTCTGACGCCTATGGCTAATACTAGAATCAACACGATTTGTTTTATTCGGCTCAAAATTAAAGTTCCTAGATTGTTCTTCTTCTCTTTTCCAAAGGCACATTCTTAGCTTGCGAGGTCCTATCATTCCTTGTATTGTCTTGAGACTTTGACCTGCTCCCTTTAATGTCACTGATTACTCCTGTAGAGGGAATGGGAACATTAGTTGGTTTTACTACTCTTTGCTTCACCTGTTTAGACGTGCTGGGATCTGAACTACATGCAGGCACACTAAGGTTCACTTTCTTATCACTAGAGTTACTGGGATTTGAACTTCTAGAGTCCACACTAGTGTTTGCTTTCTTAGCATTCAAAGATTTGGAATCTGAACTACTTGAGGGCACACTAAGGTTCACATTCAATACATTGGGCATCGAATGAATAGCATACTTGGCACTAGGCATAGCACATGGAATCAAAGGATTAACTCTCTCACCTAATGACTTAGGACATATTGTGATCAAGCATTCTAGGATTTCTTGAGATCGTTTGGCATATAAGCATGCATGTCCAATTGCATTATCATGAGGTTTCTCTAACTTATCCTCTTCAACAATCTCACGCAGACATTCTAGGCAATCCTTAAGGGATGAGAAGTATGTTTGAATAGCAAGTTTGTTGTTCCCGAGATGAGGAGGACATATTTCACGACAAAGCATATTTATTACAAGAGTGAACCTTTGATACACCATTCTCCCATTGGTCATTGGCATTTTCCTTTTACCCGACTCTTGATTCTCAATTTCCTTTTGCAATGAAGCTATTTGTTCGTTATTTTTGTTACGAGTGACCTTAATTGATTCAAATAACTCATTGAAATGACGTTTAACCTTTTCATTTTCTTCTAGAAAACTTTCATTTTCCTTTTGTAATGCATTTACTAGGTTTTGAAGATGAAACGTTTGAGAATTTCGAGAATCTAGAGGAGGAGGCATTTGGGAACTGTCATATTGTTCGTTTGACCCTTTAATTGAGAGATTTGGGCTTTCAACTTTCGATCGTGTTGCAATGAGCTTGAATCTGTTCATCACGTTTGTTAATTTGAAAAGCGCATCAAACTCGGAGCATCCGAGGATGTCGTGATATTTGAAGTTTTGACATTTTCTTTAAGATGTTGATATTATAGTTGTAAATTAAAATGCTCAGCCTCTAGTTTAGAAAAATATTTAATCAAATTGTCGTGATCATCCAGTTCAATTTTCTCATTTAGTTTGAAATTAGTCTTTTCAAGCTCAATGACACGATCATGGGAGACTTTCAGGGAAACAAATAATTCATGAAATTGAGAAGCGTTAATGGAACAATTTGTAGCAGTGAAAAACATATCTTGAGCAAAACATTCAGTAATAAGAGTCTCATTCAATGTATGCAAGTTCTTCCTCTCAATCTCATTATATTTTAGTGCACGCTCATAATCACTAACCTTAACTATCATTGCATCAAATTCCTTTTCCATTTCTTTAATGTCTAAATTCATTCCCTTTTTAAGACTTTCAAAATGGTCTTTTAGTTGTTTAAAGAAAGGCATGACTTGATTAGATAACATTCTTTTGTTTGTTCAAACCCTTTCCCTTGAGAATTCCAGTGGGTGTGATTCTTTTCTTGCAAGTTTTCTCAAAATCAACAAATAGTTGAAAGATAACGTATTGGTGATTAAGGTCTTGCTTTTAGTGGCAATAGTTCTAGGAACTAGATGCATTGGTGTATTGGGAGGATACACAGTTGCTTTAGGCATTTTCCTAAGGGAGGGTTTGTTTCAACAATATTTTCCGCTTTTCGCTTATCTAAGTCCATTTTCCGAACACTTGTTCGGGAGTCAACAATGTTTGAGGCTTAAACATGTTCAATGAGATCCAATTCTCCTTTTGTAGTCATGGGGAGTGATAATTACTTTCTTCTCTTTGCATTTAGGATCCTTTAGTTTCTTATTCATCTTCTCCTAGTGATTTCATCTAATTTCTTATCTTCCTCTGTGCACTCAAAGCAACTAGGTTTTGTCTAGGTTTAAGAATCTCATTGCCATCATAGATCACACTTTGAGTCGCTTTTGCTATCTTCCGTACTCGGGGTTGGGTTTATCTATAATGGGAACACTATGCTTATCGCTAGAACTCTATGCTTAGTGATCATGTGAGAAGTTTGAATGGTGTTCCTTGTATGTACAACTTGTTTTCAAGTTTGTTTTTCAAAGTTTTCGATTAGAAAAATCTTTCAAGAGTTTTGATTCCTTTGCATTAAATTATTGCTTAAGCATTTTCACATTTTCTTGAAGTTCTTGTTTTGTTTAGCGCTTTAGAAAGCTTTTCTTGCAAGGAATTTAACTCTTGTTTTAATACTTCTTCTCTAAAATTACTTTTTATAATGATTGTACGCACTTGGTCATCCATTTCCTGCTCACGAGTGGTCAACTCAAATTACGTAGTTCATAAATAGCAACACGTTCTTTATAGGCATTTAGTTCAGAAACTACAGAATCATCAGAGGCACATGCAGTGAATTCATCAAAAACATAATCATTATTGACTGCAGGAGATGCATCACTTGGTACAACTTCACTTTCACTTGGTACAACTTCACTTTCACTTTGTTTCACATATTGATCATATGGGACAACATTGATACTATCCATATTTTCAATATTTGATTCAATAGTTTCAGTTGATTGTACTTTGTCATGCATCTTTGCACATCGGCATCATCGTATAGTTTTAATACCTCCGAGATGAGTTTGTCTTTGGATGGGCCACTTGTGGTGAAGATGAGACCTTGGGAGAAACCATTGGAGAAATGATAGCCATAAAATTGTGTGTGCGGTGGGTCCATCATCCACATCAGTCGTATGCATCACAATCGGCGACTTGAAAGGCATTCGATGATTGTGACCTATCTCACGAATTGGTCGCTCATCCACATCTCGCATCATAGGTCTTGGCATTGTCCTCTCGAGAAACAACAACTCCTCTTCATCCAAAGCGGCACCATTATCCCGAGCTTGTACAAGCAACATCTTATCTCTCAAGTAATCGGCGATTCTGTGGACGTTTTGGAGATGTGCGTTCCTTGCAATGTGTCCTCACCACCACAGTTATAACATTTGATCGGCTTAGCTTGACCTTGATTACCATTCCTTCCTCGATTTTGATTACCAACATAACCTCTACCACTCCACCTCTTCCCCGATCATCTTGTCTTTCCTGAATCGGTTGCACCACGATCCTCCCATCTCTAACGGTAGCTTGATTGTGTGGGTTAGATGTTGCTCGAGGTTGTTGTTGGTTTGTGGAGAGAATTCATGTTTTGACTAATCGGAAGAGCTAGTTGATTAATGATGTTTCCACGTGTGCATCAAAGATCGACTTGTTTGAACATAGGATCGGGAATGAGTTTGTGATTACCATTACCCATGGGTATGACTTGTGAGGCTTTGGTTGTGATTCGATGTTTGAGTAGAAGGCGGTTGAGTCATTAGATGAGCTTGTCTCTCCCTCGGTTGGTTTTGAACCGATTAAGAATCCTTTTTCAAACATAGCATGTCTCTCATTCTAAAGGAGGAAGGCATAGAGTTGCTCATAGTTTGTATTCTTCAATCCTTTAGTGAGCTTCACAGAGGTGACAAACTTGTGCCATTCGGGATTCATGTTGTTCACAAATTTTGAGTTCAAATTGAATGTTAGGCATAGTCATTCGATGTTCCTCATATCATTCACCGACTTGTGGAACCTCACATAGTACTCATAGACACTCTCATCCGGTTTCATCTTGAAGTGCTCAAATTCATCATACAACTGTGATTCTCGATCTTCAACAGTTAGCTCAAAACCGAAAGAAGCATCTTGACATTATCCCATCTGACTTTTGCCTCGGTGTTGTGATTGATAAGCTTGTAGATGTCCTTTGGTAGACCTTGCGATATAATGTTAGAAGCTCGGATATCGCATCGAATCTCTTTTCTCCTTATCATCAAGCTCATCATACATCTTTGGTCCATCCATTCCGTAAATCGAGTTCCATCTTGAAGATTATCTAGTACATCTCTAGTAGTCTCAACTCGGTAAGGTCCTTCATCAATGGATTTGAGAATGTTAACCCCATTTTCTTTTCCAAGACAAGACAATCTGATTCGTTGAGCCCAAGAGTCATAGTCGATTCTGTCAAGCATGGGTGGGCGAGTATCCGAGCCAGCGGCTTGAACATCCTCTGCAATGATGGAGATGATAGTAGGAACGTTGGTAGACATGTTAACAAATTACACGGATTTTATAACTCTATGATTAAACCGGAAATAGATTCTTTCTCGGATTTTACTAAATCAAGAGAAAACCGTATTTAAAAATCACACAAGTCGCTAGACAATTATGCACCAAGTCGCTAACAACTAATTCGCTATTCCACCAAGTCGCTAAAGTCCCAAGTCGCTAAACAAAAGGCAAGTCGCTAAATAGCAACTCGCTAAGCCTCTAGTCGCTAGCAAAATTTTGGCAAGAATTCGCTAAGATACATGTCGCTAAAGAATCAAGTCGCTAAATAGCAACTCGCTACTTACCAAGTCGCTAACACAAGTCGCTACCCGTAGTGGAGAATCCACTACTTGTCTTCGTTAGTCGCTAAGTCTAAGTCGCTAGCTCCACAAACCGTAACTCGCTACAAAAATGTAAAGCAAGTCGCTAGCAAGAAAAGTAATACGTAGGTCAAGTCGCTAGCAAGAAAACTTCACAAACATCACTTTTCAATCCAAAAACAACCCAACCAAGATGATTCAAGCTTACCAAATGAAAACGTAAACACTTGTGATGATTCTAAACAAAAAAGTACTAACAAAATCCAAGCTTTAACACAAGAAATCAACCAAATGATGCACAAACCACTAAACTTTTTCAAACTCAAAAACCACTAGAAATCCAAAGATGTGCAAGATATGATCTAACCATGGCTCTTGATACCAATTGTAAGATATTGGTTTTCACATACACATCAAACCATAACACAAAGTGGACGTATAAGTGGAATTCTAGAGAGAGAAAGTTAGAGGTTTAGGGAACTTAGTGAGAGAAAGTGAAAGATATTATTATGAGCTCCAACTCTACCTTGGGAGGTAGAGAGTATTTATAGTCTTACATAAACGCCACACAACGGGCGTGGATCGGGCATCTGGTGGGTAAAGACCCGTCCGTCCTCCACGGTGTTACTTAACTAAATACTACTTAACATAAAATAACTATGACTACGAGCATTCTAACGATTACATATACTTGAGGTGACCGACTCTTTAATACCTGGAATTTCTAATTCCTAACAATTTCTGAGCCCGAGGTAACTCCCGTTCAAGAACCAGAGCCTATCACGGAAATCGTGGAAATAGCTAACTCTTATCCGGATAATTCTTCGATTTATCAACTCTTGTGCATATGGTGCAGAGGACCCGAATATGGTGGGAATTGTCCCGGTTGTAGCAATGGAAAATCAGGAACCGAGTTTCACCACAATCCTTACAATGAGACAACCGATTTCCCTAACCAACCTCTGTACCATGAGCCGGAATCATACTCTTATGAGTACTGTGGTGGTCCTCACCAAGGTTTTCAATGTCAAGTTCAATTTAACAATTCGACCTTTGATTATGAACCTTACCCTTATTCGTCACTACCATCGTATTGTTGTGAGTATTGTAGAGGTCCGCACGTTAATTCCGATTGTCAGATGCAAAATCCGATTGTTTACGAGCAAGTACCTTGTTACAATTACGATTATTCTTATGACCCACCTCCACAATACCAAGAAATTCAACCACAAACTCCGTCAGATGATCAAGAATTTCACCAAAGTTATCTCGATATATTACAAGAGTTAAAGGAATTAAAAGAATTGCTTAATAAATCGGCTCAAGAAAAAGATCCTAATCAAAAGACCTATCGTGAATTGTTAACTGAAGAAGCCGTGAAAGTGATCCAATATCGTCCAACTACCTATTATTACGACTCTGATTCTGATGACGATTATACACCTCCGAGTGGCAATCCCACTCCCGTTTCTGAGCCTTTCATTTCCGAACCTTCCCCTTCACTCACGCCGGTTGAGAGAAGTGACGTCGTTTTGGAAGAGGTCGATGATTCTATTTCTTCAAACATTATTGAACCCGTTGACTCTCTCATAATGGGGGATGAGCATTTTAGTACTATTCTGGAAATGGAATCGTCTAGAGCTGAGATCCTTGTCCCAAGCCCAAGTGAGTCCGAGGTTTTTAATGATATTTGTGATGAGCCTTCTCTTGATAATTCGAGCGATCATGTAGAGATGTTCTCCGATTCCGATGATGATTCTTATGGAGACATCGATTATGTCGACGATTTACCTTCTGAGCCCATCGACATTGAAGAAGATAATGATTTTGAGCCAGAAAGTAAAGAGATTGAGCCCGATGATATTCAGATTGAGGATGAAGCATTACGTGATACATTGTTGAATGTTCATCTTCTCATTTCCAAGATTGAAGCCTTAAAAGATAATTCAAGTTTGCATCCTATCTCCGTTAAAGATAGTGATTTCTCGCCCGAACTTGAGACTTTCCGATTTGGTGTAGAGATTAGTGGCAATCCCACTATTGCCGATGTTTATCCTCCGATTCTTGAGCGATTCTACTTCGATGTTGATATGAGCAAAGTGATGAACGAGATTTCCGATAATCCGACGGATGACCCGATCATTGAGGATGCTATTGATGACCCAATACCACCGGGTATTGAGGATGTTGTGCATGATCCTGAGGGGGATATGTTGTTGATTGATGATAACTCTACTCTCTCTGATGAGTCCACCATACTTTATCCCGTTGAGCCTACATGTGAAGACAAAATCTTTAAACCTGGGATATTCATTGATGAGCTTTTTGTTGAAACCGTCATTCGAGAAAAGGATCCTCCGATGGATGCCTTCATTTGTGAGCCTACACATTTTATGCCTTACCATGAGATCCCGTTTTCTCATTTCTATCCATCATCCTTTCATCCACCCGCAAAACTGTCGGATGATGGATTATTCTTTCATGTTATCCCATTTGTGCTGAAGCCCGACATTTTCTTTCCTTCCCAACCCACCCATTCTCTTTCCCTCCAGAGTGAGGATACCATCTTTGATCCGGGTATCACTTCCGTTTGTTTCCCCAAGGACAAATAAATTCGGTGACGAGTCAGGCTAGCGACTCGGTGATCAAAAAACAGTAGCGCTTCGTGGGAGGCACCCCATGCTTATCTCTGTCTTCTTTCTATTTTCTAATAAGTGACGTGAAGGGGTTAGCCTCTTCGATTTCTCGTGTTTGGTTGTTTGTGATGTTTTGTCTAGGATTTTCCCGATATGAAGACTCTCGTGCCCGAAGTTTGTATTTTCTCCACTCGAGTTTCATGATCGTTGCTTACGGAAATCCGATATCCAAAATCTTATCGACTAACGTTTATCTTTGAGCATACTTAATAAACGGCTTTTAGATTTTCGTTGATACCCTTGCCTTTAAACATTGAGGACAATGTTTCGTTTTAGTCGGGGTGGGTAATCTTCGATTTGATTTGACCGCACTTGCTTATTTTTGTCGTGTACTCTCGTAACCCCGTTTTCCTAAGAAAATGAAAAAAAATTTGTGCAAAAATGTGAAAATTTAAAAAATTTTGTAAGCTTTTGTTAGTTTTATGATTGAAAAGTTCTTGCTAGTCTCTTAGAGGTTACTTTAAATATGCGTTTTTCTTGAAATAGCCTTTGCTAATTGCTTAGACAAGAGGCTATAAAATGCGATTCTAGCTCACAAGGCCAAGAATTTGCAAGTTTCCCTAAGTGATTTTAAATATGCGAAGCTTAAACAAGGAGTTGCTAGTTTCTAATAAGTGACTTTAAAAATGCGAGACTTGAGATTATTTTACGAAGAAATTGCTAAGTTAAATATATGTTTTGACACCTTGTTGACTTTCCGCTGGTGAGAGTAGGAATGGAATTCCGACTTGACCGGGCGTGTTGAGCCTAGCTTGTTCCTTAACCATAGATAATCTAAAATTATCGGCTAAGCATCCGGATCTCATTATTTGGGATTTTAAATTTGCGGAGATCGAGGAATGATAGAGTTACTTATGAGTTTAGATGCTAAACGTGGAGTAGATGGTTCTCTTTAGAGCCCATCGAAGGTACTTATGGCTTTTTGTTCCCACAAAATTGTTTCACCCCCATATATGTGAATAAATAATTAGAGATGTTGAGTTTTCGACGATAGTTAGTTCTGTATTCTTCTTTAGAGAATCCTTGCCCATGAGAGTTGGGTACACATCAAGGTACTGTCAATGTTGCAGTGTAATGGACAACTGATTCCTGATAGTTTGCTGCTATTGTTTCTATTGTTATAAAAGCCGTAGGATTTAGAGTTTGGCACAAAAATTAACATGAAATAAAGCCCAAATGTATTAAAGTTGAAAAATCCAAAGCCATAAAAGTTTTTTATGTCCGACGGTACCCCCGTTGTCATGGACTTCTAAAAAGGTTGAGGAAAATCCAAAGTCATAATAAGACTTCTAATAAAACGGTAATCCCGTTGAGTTAGTGGTTGAAAAGACCAAGGGCCTAAATTGCAAAAATGCAAATGTGCTGAAATAAGTGTTAAGCCAAACTTTGAATCCGGGAGATATCTCCTTAAATCATGCGAAATTAGGACCTTGATGTGGACCTCATTCTTGTGTGCAATGGTTTTCGAGGGAAGGTGGATAACTAATTAGCGACTTAGCTTTATATCTTTATTGAAATAAAAGTTATCGAAACGAGAAATTTGAAGAAATTCATTTCTCACAAAAATAAAATAAATAGAGGAAAATAGGAAAATGGGAGCAAAAGGTAATTACACAAGTAACTTCCATGGTTAGTGTTAGCATCTAGAGTCATATTTAACAATGATTTCGATTTTACGCTTAGTTTGGTGACTTGTGAAAAATCAGGGACGATGTATTCTATCCGTATGGTCACTTCACGCTGTGTTGTGTTTCCTACTCCGTGATCCTAACGTGTCGTTTGAAAAATGTTGGAGTTATTGATCGACATGAAAGTTCAACAAACCGTCACTCATAATCGGAATGTGCTTAATCGTAATATCTACATGTGAAATAAAAGGTTAACGGGGCGTTTTTAGAATTAAGGGTTCTTAATCTCTTTTGAGGAATCTTTGCTACTTTTCATAGGTTTAGTAGAAAGAGACTGAAATCCTTAGTTTTAGAAGCGTGAGTTGATTACATTGCGTGGGGACACGACAATGGTCTCTTCTGGGGTATTTTGATATGTGCAAAAACACATATCATTTCTTTATCAAATATGACCCAAAATAACCAAGAAAGAGCCGTTTATTACTAATATTTAATGGTTTCTTGAGTTTATGCATGTGCAGGTATGGATATGTCAAAACACACAAAAGATAACCAAATCTGACAAAAACCCGAGCACGAGAGATAAAGAGTGCTAAAGCTGAGCCGGAAGGTCAGAATTGAGCATTTGTGAAGATTTCTATGCTAAGAGGATGATTTGTGTAAGATATGATCAAGATTTGAGAAATTTCAAAATCAGTCCCTCAACTTTCAGATATTGGCAGAAAATACCTTGAAGTTTCAGAATTTGCAAGTTTAGTCCTTGGAATATTTGAGATTGTCAAGATTAGCCCTTGGATCACATTTTCAGAATTTACACTATTGGTCCCTGGAGAATCAGCAATTACATATTTAGTTCCTATGTTTACTCATGGATCCAATCTTAGTACAAATCCAATCCAAATTACTACACCCTCTTGGCCCAAATAATAAAACCAGCCCAAACCAAACCCGGTCCACCACCCAATCCCATATCCGTTTCCCACTATTACCCGGTCAATAAGTCAAAACAGATAAAATACAACCAAAACATTTACCCGCCCAATTTAATCCCAAAAACAAACCCAGGGCACGAACCCTAAATTTACCCGCCTATCTAATTCGCCAAATTAAACCCAAATTCAAGTGAAATTGAGACTCGACTCTGACACGTGACTGACACACGGATGCCATGCTGGCAATCCGTGTGTCATATCACATCATGCTCTCCTCTGATTGGCTACACATGACAGGTGCACATGATCCAAGGGTCTAAATCAAATGGGATACGTTTAATAATGATCCAAGGGACTGAAATGCTCAGAGAAAGCACAAGGAACACCTTCTGGATCCTTCCGAGAGGCTTGAGCTTAAGTATATAAACCCCCTTTCTTCACAAGTTGTAGACACCTTTAATTTCAGTAGCTTATTTGTAGTTTTTAATTCAGTTTTAATGTACTTTCAGCTTTTGTATTTCCCTTTTGTACTCAGCTTTTGAAATTTTAATGAAATTCAGTTTCTATCTAATTATCATTGTTTAAGTTTTAATGTTTCTCAATTCAGCTTAATTGATTGTGTTTGATTCATATTGTTGTTTTAAAAGTTATTTGCAGCTTGTTCTCATTATTAATCAAAAATATAAAAAAAATCAGAAAAATAGTTGAAAAATAAAAAAAATACTTTCAATCTTTTTATAAGCTTGTATAAAGCTTATGCTACTGCTTCATTAAGTTCATTTAAGCTTCTAATAGCTTGTTGTGAGCTTACTTCTGTTTCAATCTCGATTTACTCTCAAAACTCTCATCAGTCAACAAAAGTCAACCTGCAAAGCTCATTGGATTCTGGTTAATGAAATGGTAGATTTGGGTTAACACTGAGGTGGAACTGGGTTGAAAACAGCTTTAGGTTAGTGGTTACTTGAGTTGTTGGCAAGCCATTGTGGCTAGGACATATGTAAGTACTAGTTCATCTTGTTATATTTCATTCATTTATGCTCAACTCTGCAATAGTAATATGCTTATGGATTCTGTTTTTGTTGTTTGATTTAATCACTGCATCTAGATTCAATTAGGATAGTTACAATTAGATTAAGTATTGAATTAAATTGTTTAAGCAGTTTGTAGGTTTAAAATTACATTAAGAGGTGTTGGGTTTAGCATTTGAAACTGTGTTAGAGGTTTGTTCAGAGGTTAAGACCAGTTGCTTTAGTCTAATTTAGGTTCATTAGAGTCAAATTAGTCATTTATTTGCACTAGCATATTCTTAAAGTCAAAATCACTTTAAATCCTTTTCTAGTTGTAATCTCAGTAAGAATCAGCTTGTCATCTTTAGCATTTAGGTGTAGAATAAGATAATATAGCTTCATTTAGATTCATTACATCTTATATTAACATAATCATTCAGCAATCTTGTTTCAAATCTCAAATAAGTCAACAATTATCAAATCAGCTTTTAAGTCAAAAGGTGTAAAAATGGTTTTTACAAAACTTTGTTGATTTTTCATGGATTCAATTCTGGTTCAATTTTGTTGAAATTGTGGGAAAAGAAACTTCAGTTGGTCAACTTTTGAAAAATGAATTTTGTGGAATTTTGTGAATTTAATTTCAGATCTAAATAAGCTGTTCTATAAGCTAATTTTGCCCTGTTCACACTAAGCTTATACTTAGTGTGAGAAGGCCTTATTGTAGATCTCGCATAGGCTTCATTTTAGTTAGTTAGGGTCTAAAAATTGGTCCAGTTGTTTTTTGGTTGGTGGTCTTGAGGTCCACATTTCTGGTTTCCTGATAAATAAGCAGTTGGATTAGCTGAAAACCAAGGGGTTAGGCTGTTTGGCTTATTAGAAATTCATTTAGTCAAATCATTGAGATCAGCACTCTAGAGGTTGAAACTGGTTGAAACAGGTTGGTTTTAAGTAATTTTAGCATAACTTGGGAGCTGAGATCATTTGGTGCTTTGTTGAAGCTTATAGCTTATTTTTAAATAAGCACTTTTCACTCTGATCCACTTTTCTTGCACACTAGCATACGTTTAGTATTTTTCCTAGATTTAGAATATTAATTTAGATTTTCTGATTTTTCATAATTTTACGGTTACATTTACTATTTTCTCATTTAATCTAGTTTTTAAGACTTTTTAATTACTTTTTAATACAAATAATTCAGAAAAGCTTCAAAAAAATAAATTTTCATTTTTCCTAGATTAATAAAAATATAAAAAGCCAAAAAAATATTTTTCCATAATTTTCCTAGTTCAAATTAATACATTTGGGCTTTATTTCATGTTAATTTTTGTGCCAAACTCCAAATCCCACGATTTTTATAACAATAGAAACAATAGCAGCAAACTATCAGGAATCAGTTGTCTATTACACCGCAACACTGACAGTACCTTGATGTGTACCCAACTCTCATGGGCAAGGATTCTCTAAAGAAGATAAAGAACTAACTATCGTCAAAAACTCAACATCTTTAATTATTTATTCACATATATGGGGTGAAACAATCTTGTGGGAACAAAAAGCCATAAGTACCTTCGATGGGCTCTAAAGAGAACCATCTACTCCACGCTTAGCATCTAAACTCATAAGTAACTCTATCATTCCTCGATCTCCGCAAATTTAAAATCCCAAGTAATGAGATCCGCGGATGCTTAGCCGATAATTTTAGATTATCTATGGTTAAGGGAACAAGCTAGGGCTCAACACGCCCGGTCAAGTCGAATTCCATTCCTACTCTCACCGGTGGAAAGTCAACAAGGTGTCAAAACATATATTAACTTAGCAAATGCTTCGTCAAATAATCTCAAGTCTCGCATTTTTAAAGTCACTTATTAGAAACTAGCAAATTCTTGTTTAAGCTTCGCATATTTAAAATCACTTAGGGAGACTTGCAAATTCTAGGCCTTGTGAGCTAGAATCGCATTTTATAGCCTCTTGTCTAAGCAATTAGCAAAGGCTATTTCAAGAAAACGCATATTTAAAGAAACTTCTAAGAGACTAGGAAGAACTTTTCGATCATAAAACTAACAAAAGCTTACAAATTTTTTTAAATTTTCACATTTTTGCACAATTTTTTTTTTCATTTTCTAAGGAAAAACGGGGTTGCGAGAGTACACGACAAAAACAAGCAAGTGCGATCAAATCAAATCGAAGATTACCCACCCCAGACTAAAACGAAACATTGTCCTCAATGTTTAAAGGCAAGGGTATCAACGAAAATCTAAAAGCCGTTTATTAAGTATGCCCAAAGATAAACGTTAGTCGATAAGATTTCGGATATCGGATTTCCGTAAGCAACGATCATGAAACTCGAGTGGAGAAAAGACAAACTTCGAGCACAAGAGTCTTCATATCGGGAAAATCCTAGACAAAACATCACAAACAACCAAACACGAGAAATCGAAGAGGCTAACCCCTTCACGTCACTTATTAGAAAATAGAAAGAAGATAGAGATAAGCATGGGGTGCCTCCCACGAAGCGCTACTGTTTTTTGACCACCGAGTCGCTAGCCTGACTCATCCCCGAATTTATTTGTCCTTAGGGAAACAAGCGGAAGTGATACCCGGATCAAAGATGGTATCCTCACTCCGGAGGGAAAGAGAATGGGTGGGTTGGGAAGGAAAGAAAATGTCGGGCTTCAGCACAAATGTGATAACATGAAAGAATAATCCATCATCCGTCGGTTTTGCGGGTGGACGAAAGGATGATGGATAGAAATGAGAAAACGGGATCTCATGGTAAGGCATAAAATGTGTAGGCTCACAAATGAAGGCATCCATCGGAGGATCCTTTTCTCGAATGACGGTTTCAACAAAAAGCTCATCAATGAATATCCCTGGTTTAAAGATTTTTTCTTCCCATGTAGGCTCAACGGGATAAAGTATGGTGGACTCATCAGAGAGAGTAGAGTTATCATCAATCAACAACATATCCCCCTCGGGATCATGCACAACATCCTCAATACCCGGTGGTATTGGGTCATCAATAGCATCCTCAATGATCGGGTCATCCGTCGGATTATCGGAAATCTCGTTCATCACTTTGCTCATATCAACATCGAAGTAGAATCGCTCAAGAATCGGAGGATAAACATCGGCAATAGTGGGATTGCCACTAATCTCTTCATCAAATCGGAAAGTCTCAAGTTCGGGCGAGAAATCACTATCTTTAACGGAGATAGGATGAAAACTTGAATTATCTTTTAGGGCTTCAATCTTGGAAATGAGAAGATGAACATTCAACAATGTTTCACGTAATGCTTCATCCTCGATCTGAATATCATCGGGCTCAATCTCTTCACTTTCTGGCTTAAAATCATTATCTTCTTTAATGTCGATGGGCTCAGAAGGTAAATCGTCGACATAATCGATGTCTCCATAAGAATCATCATCGGAATCGGAGAACATCTCTACATGATCGCTCGAATTATCAAGAGAAGGCTCATCACAAATATCATTAAAAATCTCGGACTCAATTGGGCTTGGGACAAGGATCTTAGCTCTAGACGATTCCATTTCCGGAATAGTACTAAAATGCTCATCCCCCATTATGAGAGAGTCAACGGGTTCAAAAATGTTTGAAGAAATAGTGTTGTGTCACACCCCAAATTACATTTCTGATGGAATGGAATACCTTGGGAGGGCTGTCATAGCATCAAAGTTCTGATTATATCGAACGACCTAAAGTGTCATTTGAAAATATCGTTTGATTCGATAAAATAATCGAGTTTACAAAACATAGGTCCCAAAATATTTCCAATATACCAAAATGAGTTTGTTACAATCAAACGATAGTTAAGTGCATAAAATATATGTGAGACGCGTCGTCATCGCGACTCTATGATAAGTCCACATGCATGCCATGAAGTGAATGCCTTAGATACCTGAGATAAAACATGCTAAAAGTGTCAACACAATGGTTGAGTGAGTTCATAGAGTTTAGTCGAATTGTAAAGCCTTTCAAAAATGTTCATGCAAAGAAAGACTAAGTTTTGGTCATTAAGTATAGTCTACAAAGCAAAGGCATTGTAAATCCACTCGGTTCAAGTTCCGCCCATACAAAACTTGCAACTGTGTGTTCACAACCCACCTGAAAAGTAGTATGTCTAATAGTCAAGTGCACATTATCACAATAGTTCACAAAGCAAAGAATTGTGAATCCACTCGGTTCAAGTTCCGCCCATACAAAACTTGCAACTGTGTGTTCACAACCCATTGCACAAAAATATAGTGTGTCTAGTAGTCGAGTATAAGTTACCATAATAATTCACAATATTGCACCACGTATATAATAATTCAGGGATGCTCCGAACATGGGAGTCTTTGTACTGCTCCAACAAGGGAGACTCCTTTGTCACCCGACCACCTAGGCGAGAATTATTGAGAACGCTCCACCAATAAGGCGAGACTTTGCACACTCCACCGATAAGGCAAGAATTATTGAGAACGCTCCACCAATAAGGCGAGACTTAGATTGAAAATGCTCCGTTCCTATAGGGAGACATTCTGCTTCGGACCGGGGAGGCTTTAATTGAAAATGCTCCGTTCCCATAGGGAGACATTCTGCTCAGGACCGGGGAGGCTTTAAGTTGCTCGGAACAAGGGAGACTTTATAGTGATGCTCAGAACATGGGAGACTTTATAGTGATGCTCGAACATGGGAGACTTTATAGTGATGCTCCGAACATGGGAGACTTTAGGTCAAGGTCATAACACGTACGGTTCAATAAGTTCAAACAAGTCATAAGTTTGTATTTAAGTTCAAGGGTTCCATTCAAAAGTTCATAATTAAGTTCAAGAGTTTAAGTCGAGTTCAAAAGTTCAAAACAGTCAAAGATTCAATATAAAGTCAAACAAGTTCAAAATAGTCAAAGATTCAATATTAAGTTAAAAGAGATTGATTATATGTCAAAATGTTTTAAATCAAGTTAAAGTGTTCAAATCTATGCCAATATGTTCCTATCAAGTTAAAAGAGTTCAAATATATATGTCGAAGGGCTCAAAATCACGGAAAGTGGTTCAAATAATAGTGTTCATAACATAGTGATCAATTTAGTTCGGGCACAATCTACTTACTAGTATAAGTAGTGAAACAAAAGTTATTTAAGTTCATATAAGTGTAAAGTAAAAACAAGTAGTTGAGCATGTATCTCCCCCAAAGAGTTTATAAAATAATTAAACGAGTAAAAGTGGGGCTACGAACTCACCTGATGCAATGTTTATGATGACAAAAGTAGATACACTGAAATGAGGTGCAATCACTATCTGCAACCTATTATGAATGATATGCTCTAATATAAGTCATGAAACAATGTCGTGCATGCAAACTCATATGATATCCATACCACTTGTACACTTTTGAAAATAAAGTTTATCGTCGAAAAATAATCTTATAAAGTCTTGAAAATTTATAAATTACTTTACAAGTATTTATGTTGAAACGATATCCTACGATAGTCATTTAGTGATTTATTATGAAACTATAACTTTTCGTCGTAAAATAATGTCATTTGACAATTTCATGAAAGTGACTAAACGTCCTTGAAAAGCTAGTCGTAAAATGGTGCACATCGAGTGTTAGGAAACAAACTCAACGGTTTTGGGAAGCTTGTATCATTATCTCAAAGTTTTAGCATTTAAGTTGTCATCATAGAGGTCTCGATCATGGAGAAAATATAGGTAAAGTATGGTACTTGTGTCCAAAATATTGTTTAAGGGTGGTTTTCGGCAAAGTTTAAGTGACCGTATTTTATTCGTTACAACTCCGCTTGACGAACGGTTGAACATTTTGGAAAATAGGCTAGGCGAACTTACTTTTACTAGAAGACATCGTTTCATAAAAAGTACCCCATCAATGTTAAAAACGACCCTCAACATGGTCATTCGCGGCCGTAATGTTTGTCTAATAGAAATATATTAGTTTTGCTTATATAATATAGTTACGGCAACTTTATTTAAACGTGTGTAATTTACTCGTTACAAGTCCGTTTTCTACGTTTTATATGTCCTTAGCTTCGTATTAAAGTATACTAATATATATTTGATAAGTCGACACATTTTATAACGCTTAAGACTCATTTTTGACTCGTAAAAAGTTGAGAATACATGCTGAATTTTCTGAAACAAATAGTTTTCGTCGTTAAACTTAAAAATAGTATAACTTCTTCGTTATAACTCCGTTTTAACCCGTTCAAGCGGCCACGTTTTCGTTTTAAAGTATATTTTCCAAATATCTAGCCCAAAAATTTTTACAATCTGTCGAGAATTCCAGAATTCAAAAATATGATCAGACCTTTAAATAAAGTTGTCGAAATGAGTTTTTCTCGCGCAAAACCTATTCTAACCAATTCAAACCAACGCCAAAGCTATTCTAAACCTACCATACACCTTCTTAGGGTGTCATGGGTTCCTAGACATCACCAAAAGTGATATGTTTCAAGGAGTAATTATAGGATGATGAATATATATATATGTAACACTTAAAAAAACAATAAAAAGTGGTATAGACATCATATGACTTGCATGTTTTTCTCAAGCATGATGAAATGAACATAATATGAATATGAAAGATGAATATGAACATGAAATGCTTACTAGTTACTTGATGAGGTTTAATGAACAAGGTTAATCCTAACACCCTAGGTTTTTATTTCAAAACCTTACTTAAGAGTGTAACTAGATTGATATGAACTTGACTTGAATTTTTTTTATGGATTCCTTCTTGGTCTTTCAAGGTGGCCGGTTCTTAGGGGAGAAGAAGAAGAGAGAACAAATTTTTTTACACCTTGATATTTAGATGACTATGTGTTGAATGAAGTATAAAATGAATATATGTGAAAGTTTAAGTTAGATATTTAGCATTAGGAGTGTGTGAGTCACCATGTTGGTCGACATATATAAAAAAATAGACTAGATGCATTAAGTAGTAATTAAGTATATTAATGTAGAATAAATGTGTATTTAATTAAAGATAATTAATAACTTGTGTATTTATTTAAGCATTTAAGGTAGCGTTAGCTAAAAATAAATTGTAACGGAGCAAAATAAAATATATTGAAGTCATAAAAATTATAAAAATACATTTCTTACAATAATTGAGTGAATAAATAGATATCGAGTTGAATTTACGAAAACCGTCGTAAAATTTTATACATAACAATTTATATAAAAAAATAAATTGAAAACATCGGGTAAAGTAATAATATTATTTTTATAACCTTAATATGAGTATAAAAATATATCGGAAGAAAGTTTTGGAAGTTTCGGATCAATTGTTCAAAATAAATGATCGTGCGATAGCGTTTATTTAATAAGAAATATATACGTTAATGAAATATAAATTTGAAAAATGACCGGAAATTGAGAATTGTGACATGTTGGATCGATGTACTCTAACCAAACTAACTTAAATAGCTTGTTAAGGTTTAATAACCTCGGATAAATCCTAATTTATTAACAGAGAAACACTGAGCAAACTCTATTAAGTATGCGGAATTTACTTAACAAAGCTAAGAAGAATAACTTTAACTTTGAACGATTTTATTAATAACTCTAACTCTGCTTATTATGCAGATCTTTAACAACTCTTATAATATCGAACTTCTCTCTAAAACTCTAATAAAATCACGTACATCTTATGCCAATCTAGGGGTCCTTTTATAGGCTCAAGGATACCCTAGTCGGTTTACAATTTGTATCCTTGTACGTCAAGTAATCTAATATAGAATATTCTAGAATTACAAGACTTTCTATAAACGAATAAAAGCAGTTCTTTGTTCTTGCAGATTTTGACTTCAACAACAAGATGCTTTGACTTTATCTTTAGCGAGACTTTGACTCTTTGACTTTTCCGAACTTTGTAGTTTCTGATTGCTTTATCTTTCGTAGTACTACATCTATCTTGACACTTTCATATCCCAACAATCCTCCCTAACTTGAATTCTACTTGTTTGACTTCAAGTTCCTTTGTAATTATCTTTATCGACTTCATCTTTAAGAATAGATTGTGTCTTTGTCTTTGGATTGTATCTTTGTAGTTTCGTCTTTGGTATCAATATAATCAAAGTATCTCTAGAATTATTCTCTTCTGACATCATCCAAGAAGCTCTATCTTTTCAAAGAACACAAACAACATATGACAATTTGTACATTAATTCGAGTTTAAGTTGCAAACTATTCTCATCACTTCCGGTGTGTTAACTCTGTGAGAGGTGAATCATTGAAAATTTAATGGATTTAGATCTCTTTACCAAAGCCATTAACTCGGAGTAGCCAAATGTTTTGGTGTGTAAGACCATGGTACACTTGATAACCATATGATTTTTAGCAAATCATCGACTATCAACGATTTGATTTGTCTTTACCAAAAGTTGTACCCTTACGGACTAGTTAGTTCTTTCATCATGGTGAACTAATTACCATATAATGGTTTTTCCACAGCCTTTACCACAAGCCATTTTCTTGTGGGCTAGCCAACTCTTCACATTACTGATATGGTAAATTGATTACCATCCAACTTATTAGCAAGTTGTCAACTAAAAACGGATTTGATATATCTTTACCAGAGTCGTTTGCTCATGGATTAGTCAATCCTTTTGTAACCATGGTGGATTGATAACCTATTTATGTTATCGATACGCTTACGCAGCGCGTTCGGGGTCAAAGGAACTTCCTTTTCGTCGAGCAAGTTTTTCAACACCCTAGGCAGTGAACCTAATCGTTGTAGTGTAGTATTAGGGTAAGCCACGGGTATTGATATCGTTCTCTAGGGGAATAGGAATGCTAGTGAGAAGTTACTACGCTAAGGTTAAGGTTGAGGAAGATTATTTTTATCTTTTTATGTTTTTTAGGAAATTGAAAAGTACGAATCTCGGGTATTGGATTTGGGGGTTGGTATTTCTACGATTACTCTACTATTATCTAATTATCTAAACTAAGGTGGTGGTAGTCTATGTCTAATTAATGTGTGCTCGTATGATAGTTTAAAGATGTGTTTACTTAGGTTTTACTACTCCTTAATTATCTCCTATTGATGGTTGAGTTGTCACGTCTTATTCTTAGTTGCGTTGTGTGTCTAAAGTTGTAGGGTGTCGTTTCTCCCTAACTCTTTGAACTTACCAAAGGGTCTCGTCTACAAAACCCACTAGGGATAATAAACTCTTACTCTAAGGCACTCTTTGGATGGTTTAGCTTACAACTACTCAGGTAATTATATTCTAAGGTTCACAAAGATGAATCAAGCATTAAGTGCACAATGAATGACCTATCGCATTACTAGATCATTAATCAACTAAGATAAGAAACAACCAATCAATATTCAATAATTAAGTTTCATACTCCCTAAGCAAACACACAAATAAATTAGCGGACATGGAGAACATGCAAGCATACACACAAATAATCAAAGACATAATTAAATTGATGAAGTAAATACTTATCTTGATGTAAGATAGGGTTTGGAACCCTAAAATACTGTACAAGACACCCTTGGTTCGGTTTTAGGTTTTACTCCAAAAGACTCTCCTAAAGCGAAAAATTCGGATTCTATATATAATATTACATATGCGACGGCGTCACCTTATGTTTGGTGGCGCCCGTGTCGCCGTCATTAGGGTTTCGTCTTGGCCACGTTAACCTTGCGACGGCGTCACCTTATGTCTGTGACGCCGTCCTCTTGACCGGCGTCGTCGGGTCGCATCTAGGCCGTCCGAGTAGCAACGGCCTACTCTTTTAAAGCCGACGTCATCACTTGAAAATAGGGTTTGTGGCTTCAGTATCGTCACAAAAATCCTCCGACGGAGTCATAATTAACACCGACGATGCATATACATTTTCAGACTTTGAGTGTCTCGATTCGACTTTGGCCATTTTCTTCGTATATTCGCCTTTTCGTCCAAATAAGTGCCATTCCAGCATTTTGCCTTCAAGAGACCTAAAAGTGAAAAGGAGCGATATTAAGCAATAACGGATACAAAAGTGATCAAATAAGGGCTTAAACGACCCTCAAAATGGTACCTTTTAAAACCTTATCAAATATCCCTACACTTGTTATTTGCTTGTCCTCAAGCAAATGTGCTTTAGCCAATTAATTTATAAGTTAGGGGTCATGAAGCATTGATTCAAAGCGGTCCACAACACATATAAGCCCATAAAAGTCATAACAAGCACGGAATTACATACTAGCACCTCACATGGGGTGTTTGGATACTCACATCTCTCTCGGGTGTATATATGAAATATAAAAATAGGAAATGGAAGATAAACACTCATTAACGGTCCTAGTACATAGATTACCATAGGCTTGAGAATAGATCAAACCTCCATCGCTTTGGCGTAAGCACCTAGGAAAGACTATCAAAGAGGTCTTTTAAAGGGTTGTAATGTTAGGCTTACGGTAGGGAAACAAGGGTTTGGTGGGATAGGCTATTTAGTGGTGGAAAGTCAAAAATCTCTATGTTAAATGCATACGAAGAATGGCGTTGCTAAGCCAAGACTCGACACTCTAAAACTCTAGGTAACGGAAATAAACAAACATAAATTTAAATGATAGATGTAGGATGGTAGCCCGTATGTTATTTATTTATTTTTTTTTTTTAAACACTCTATTATTTTCTTTTCTCTTTTCTATTTTTTTTTCGATTTTTTTTTTTTTTTTTTTTTTTAATACACTTTTACTCTACCATCCTCTACGGTAACATCAAAATGATAGGGATTTATAGGCACATCCCTACACTTGAGTTTTATTACTCTAACACTAATTTGACCCGAATTGAAAGATCAAAACACTTGGGGTACATTATTACGCAAACAAAGGAATTTGAATTTAACGTTCCCTTCCGTCATTTCATAAACTTTAACTTTTCCCATGAATCCCAATCGTCCCAAAGCGTATACAAAGGATATGACTCGACTTAGCAACTTATGCAAGCAACGGATAATTGAACTAAGGGTTTAGGGTGATAACAAACATTTGCACTAAAAGTGAGTGCATAAGGGGTAGGCTAAGGCGATTTGGGTGTATATTTGGGGTGGGGTGTAAATAATGCTCTTCATTGATATTCGGAAAACCGAAACATCACGAGAACCGCGAAAAGGATAGGCTCGAGGGGTTAACTAGGGGTATCGTGTACTAAAGATGAGTACAACGCAAAGGGTGTGGGGGAATTACTCAACCGATGTGGAAGAAGTAATTATATTACGGGTATCAAACAAGGGTTATCCTAATGCCTCTTATACTTTAGTTATTCCTAACTACACAAGTGTAGTCTCACTTGCGATCTCGGAATGCATCACAAAACAAGTTCTAGAATCTAATATACTATCGGTTCACACTCTAAGCATTGAAGATGAATGCTTTTAATTCCTACTAATCTAAGGGCGATCCTCACATTTTGGGTGGAATTTGGGTGGTAAAGGGTTTTGTGCTAGTCATATAACTTCCTATCCGTGAGACGCTTTTGTTAAGACTAATGGCCCACTCCTATATGTCATGAAAAATTTTAAATTTGGTGCCAAAATTACTCTAACCGACATTTTCTCATGGTTTATTACACAATCACAATTGGACAAAGCAAATAATCAAGGATAAGCATAGTTTCAAAGTTCCGTTTATTTTCCTCCTACACTTAAACCTGAACATTGTCCCCAATGTTCCCGAAAGTATCAAAGTTATGATAAAAGAAGGTAATCAAAAGCGAAAGAAACTAGTACTCCCGATTAGCTCGGTAGGATCCGTGTGTGAAGTAGTGGTTAAATCCTTTCCAAGAAGAATTTATGCGTGAAAAGCTCCTCAATCTTATGTAACTTCTTCTTGATAAATTAAACACGCACACTTGAAGAAAACAAACGAAACCTTCGCGTAAAATCGTGGTAATAATATATATAAGACTCGATTTAAACTAGGATATAATGCTTGTGGAATGGATGTTTACTGAATTTCTAAGAAAATTAAGACACGAAAATTCCAAAATTTATAAGTAGCTCGAAAGCGAGAAAAAGTGATCGATGTTTTACTCCTTCACGACGCCGTCGGTTGCAATCTGACGCCAAAGTTATCCCGACAAAAAGCTGCTGCGATTTTACGAAAAAATTACGGAAAATTTACATCTTTAGAATCGGAAAAATTTACGCAAAAACATCCATTATGACTCAATACAAGCATTTGACTCGAACAAACAAACATATATATCTTTTATTTAATTGTTATTCTCATGTTTAAGTTTCTTTTGAAAACGTGTAATCCTCCTACACTTATCCCTTATGTAAAATACCTTTATATGCAATTAAGACGAGGTTAAAAACAAAATAAAGCATTTTTACAAATTTAAACACGAGAATAAACAATTAATAAAAGATATATGACACTAACAAGCAAACAATTAAGCATGGGTTGCCTCCCACGAAGCGCTTTTCTTTATTTAAGAGTCTTATAGCTAGACTCGTAGTCGTGCTCCTACGTTTTCCTCCTCTTAGAAGCCCATTCAATTATCTTAACTCGTTCTCATCTCGAATATATTCGGGGCCCAATTCTAGACAAAGCGGATAGAGAACCTTGTCTTTCAATCAACTTCAAAGGCGGAATGCTATCTACATCTAACTCATCAATGCCCTCAAACCTCTTATTTTTCGGGGCATTATATATTTAACACATTCGGTCTCATTCGAGAAATTGACTATTCCTTCCTCTTGATCATAAACCATCTTAGATTCCTCAATAAATGGTCTCCCAAGTATCACATCTCCTAAAACTCCATCAATAATGCCCTTCACATTTTCTAGGATCATGAAATCACACCTATATGTGAAGTTCCCTACGAAGACATGCAATCCCTTAACCCTCCCAACATAGTTACTCACTTTCCTAGGGTAAAGGGGTCTCTCATAGGTCCTAAATTTTCTCTCATGATCCAATTGTAGTAGAGCCTAGACATTATGTTCATGGGTGCTTTATAATCTATGTAAGTGTGATCCCTATATAAGTAACCAATCATGCACGGTATTTTGATATTTTTAGGGTCACCACTTTTTATGCATGGTTCGAAGGCGGTCGCGGAAGTTAACTACATTATAGTGATAAGCGGTTTCCTTTCCATTAGGGTATGAATCGAAATACTCCCTAAGTTCCTCCTCCTCCTTACTTCCGTCCATAATCTCCAAAACCTTATAATCTCCTTCTACAATTGCATCTTCCGAATCACTTGAGGTTGAATCACTATCTAAGGTACCAGTGGATTCCTCAAGGGCTTTTTCAAGTGCATTTTCAATTATTCTATTAAGTTTCTTAAGCTCTCCAATTTCACTAACAATAAGAGCTCGGAGTTGGTTGGCAAAAGTTGGATCGAGTGGTGGGTGTTTATTTGATGGGGAGTTGTTGCTTGGTGGTTTATCACCTTCCATGATGAAAAGTGATGGGATTACAAACAAAGGTCACGAAGAAGGGGGATAGACTAAGAGAAAGCTAAAAGTGAGAAAAATTTTACTTGATAGGAATCAAGCAAAGAACCTAAACGAGGTGGACTACTAACTAGCTATTCTATTCCTCGGCAGTGGCGCCAAAAACTTGATACGCTTACGCAGCGCATTCGGGGTCAAAGAAACTTCCTTTTCGTCGAGCAAGTTTTTCAACACCCTAGGCAGTGAACCTAATCGTTGTAGTGTAGTATTAGGGTAAGCCACGGGTATTGATATCGTTCTCTAGGGGAATAGGAATGCTAGTGAGAAGTTACTACGCTAAGGTTAAGGTTGAGAAAGATTATTTTTATCTTTTTATGTTTTTTAGGAAATTGAAAAGTACGAATCTCGGGTATTGGATTTGGGGGTTGGTATTTCTACCGATTACTCTACTATTATCTAATTATCTAAACTAAGGTGGTGGTAGTCTATGTCTAATTAATGTGTGCTCGTATGATAGTTTAAAGATGTGTTTACTTAGGTTTTACTACTCCTTAATTATAACCTATTGATGGTTGAGTTGTCACGTCTTATTCTTAGTTGCGTTGTGTGTCTAAAGTTGTAGGGTATGCGTTTCTCCCTAACTCTTTGAACTTACCAAAGGGTCTCGTCTACAAAACCCACTAGGGATAATAAACTCTTACTCTAAGGCACTCTTTGGATGGTTTAGCTTACAACTACTCAGGTAATTATATGCTAAGGTTCACAAAGATGAATCAAGCATTAAGTACACAACGAATGACTTATCGCATTACTAGATCATTAATCAACTAAGATAAGAAACAACCAATCAATATTCAATAATTAAGTTTCATACTCCCTAAGCAAACACACAAATAAATTAGCCGGACATGGAGAACATGCAAGCATACACACAAATAAGCATACACACAAATAATCAAAGACATAATTAAATTGATTAAGTAAATACTTATCTTGATGTAAGATAGGTTTTGGAACCCTAAAATACTGTACAAGACACCCTTGGTTCGGTTTTAGGTTTTTACTCCAAAAGACTCCTAAAAGCGAAAATTCGGATTCTATATATAATATTACATATGCGACGGCGTCACCTTATGTTTTGTGGCCGTCGTGTCGCCGTCATTAGGGTTTCGTCTTGGCGCGTTAACCTTGCGGCGGCGTCACCTTATGTCCGTGACGCCGTCCTCTTGACTTTCGGCGTCGTCGGGTCGCATCTAGGCCGTCCCGAGTAGCAATGGCCTACTCTTTTAAAGCCCGACGTCGTCACTAGAAAATAGGGTTTATGGCTTCGTATCGTCACAAAAATCCTCCGACGGCGCCGCAATTAACACCGACGCCGTCGCCTACATTTCAGACTTTGAGTGTCTCGATTCGACTTTGGCCATTTTCTTCGTATATTCGCGCCTTTTCGTCCAAATAAGTGCCATTCCAGCATTTGGCCTTCAAGAGACCTAAAAGTGAAAAGGAACGATATTAAGCAATAACGGATACAAAGTGATCAAATAAGGGCTTAAACGACCCTCAAAATGGTACCTTTTAAAACCTTATCGGTTATCATCTCAAAACCATTTAATCAACCTTTGTTTCAAAATATTTGTTACTTAACAAAAGTTTTCTTCAAAAATCACTTAGCGGTTAAAAGTCGCAAGCGATACTTTGATTAAAGTCTTGTTTGATCGCGATACTTTGAATAAAGTATTGTTTTATCAAAAATAATTTATTCAATGAAAATTCATACCAGTTATTCATTATCATCAGCAATAGCAGTCCAGTTGATAAACAAATTGATAACCATACAAGCGATTGCATTGTCTTCTTCAACTTCCATTTCATGCTCTGGCATTCTCGTCATAAGATCTACTGTAAGAGGATATCTTCTATCTGCAAACATGTGAATCATTGTACCATTTTCCAGCTCTAGAACATGAACTCCAGATTCTTCAAAGAATCTCCAGCAAACAACTTCCCAGTTCTCTTGATTCTTCCAAATTTCATCACTGCTATGTTCTTCAGTTTCCCATGCAGTTGTGAGATCTCCAAGTAAAACTAAACCAATTCCTTCCGATGGATGATGTTCAAAATAATCTTTCACCACATATAAATAGAATAGATCCACTTTATCTATGATATGCAATAAATCCATAGTCTGTTAAACACTGAAACTTTCATCTTCTCTATGAAACATCGGATAGCTTCCATCTTTAGATTCCACAACTTCAAAAGCAATAATCGAGATCATTCATCTTCATGTTAGCATCTTCTCGGAATATTCAAAATCTACTATTTCGAGATAATTTCTTAATTCATCCCTAGTTTCGGATCTTAACTCAACTTTTCTTTCTTTGAAAACTGTATATCTTCAACTTTAGTTTTCCTTTTCTTTTTAAACTTTTCTTTCTTTTCGCTTGATCCAAGTAGCTTCATCTTTATAATCTTTGATACTTGCAACATCCTTCTTATAAGCCTCGTCTCGACATCATATAATCTTTTCATATCAACATACTTGACACGCAATCCTTTATATCCTCGACTTTTCAAATAAGCCATCATTGCATTCCTTTCTTTAGCAAGATTTGGGTTTCTAGGCATAAAAGAAACAGGAATAGGTATTTGTAATGGTTCGACATCTTGACATTCAATTCTTCTTGTAATTTCCTAGTCGCTTCTTCATTCATTGCCTCTTCATTAGTAACTTGATCACTACTTGACATTAAGTTCTTCTTGCACTTTTCTAGTGCTGCCTCATTCCTAGCAACTTCAATTGCTCTAAGATCCGCCAAAGTTAGCTTTTTCTTCTTAGTTTCTATCAACTTGACTTTACCTTTATCCTTAGGATCTATTGCAGGTTGAGAAACTCTTGGTTGTTCCTCTGCAACTTGAGAAAAGAAACACCCTTGGCTTTGATAAACCATGCAATATTTCAAAGAATAGTTTCATCATCACTTGCGTTCTTACGGGTTTGAGTGTATCGACTTCTTACGGTATGGCGGTTGTTGAGGACCACTTGTTCTTCATGTGGAATAGTTGAAGGACTAGCTTCCTCTTCAAAGTCTAATACTCTTGGTGTAACCAATTCTTGTATGTGAGTTCCGGTGAAAGCGAGACTTTGTTGTTCAAGACCTTGATCTTGGACCTTTCTTCTTGAGACTTTCAATGATAACATGCTCTTGATTACCTTGAGGTTCTTTCTCCTTATGACATCTTCTTTCAAATTCTTTTCTTCTAAATTCCTCCCAATTGGATGTAAGATTATTTGTGAACCTTTGGCGTTTGGTCTTCCGAGACCGCCTCTGCTCCTTCTTTTAGATTTGACCCATATACGATGATGTTGAACTAATGGCTAGACAAAATTCTTGAGTCGTCTAAACTTGAGCTTCAATTTCTTAATCTGTTTAGCTTGAGCCTCGTGAGTCTTTTCAACTTGACTAACTCCCCTTGTCAAAACATAATTATCCAATGTTAAACCTTGGTGATATAGTATGTGAATCATCTCCTTGAATTGGTGAATGTTCCTCTGGTTGAGAATCGAGAAGCATTGTTGTGGAGATGGAGAGGTGAATCTGCAACATCTACTTGAATTTCAAGACTTGGGAAGCAAGTACCTTGAGATGCGATACACTCTTGAGATGCAAGACTTTGAGAATCAAGTACTTCGGATGCAAGACTTACAGTGCGGTACCTTCACTTGCTTCATCATCTTGACATCGGCTCTAGCAGATTGAACAACTTCCATCATAGAAGTAGTTAAAGGAGTGTCTGGACCTCTGAATAAATCACTTCTTCTTGCCATAAAAGTAAAAATCTTTGCTTATTGTACAATAACGGTAGTAAGTCCAGAGGCTTTGGTACATCGACAAGTTGTTTGTTCAAGAAAACTTGTATAAACCTAGGATACATTAACCATTTTGATCCATGAGTGATGTGTGAAAGCATGCCATCTAGAATAAGCCTTGAAAATTGAAAACACGATCAGAGTTAATCCCAACATAGCGGATGCTATGTTGGATCCAAATGCTCCCATGAAGTACTTTTAGCACTAATACAATGAAGCAACACATGCACTAAAACTTCCATTGAGGACAAAATAGTTGTTTCACGAATGTTTGTTCATTAAAGACCCTTCATAACCAATATGCCCAAAAGTATCCCAAATCAATCGCTTATCAAAACGAATAGCCCTTCTTCATCATTAAACAACAAGTCTTCTCGAATAGAGGCTTGATAATCTTCACAGTTCTTCCAAAGAATCGTAGCCCTAATATAAAATTCATCATTCTCCATATTATCCTAGCAAGAGCCCAAAATTCTTGAATCCATGGTTCAATTATATCCGCTCCACTAAAAGAGCATAACTGATTGGCGACCCAGTAAGATAATCAATTATATCATGAAAAGCCTCATTAGATTCAGTCTTGTCTAAATTCGCCACCATGTTGTGCTTTGAAACAGTAGGACGATTCGCCATGTTTGAGTATGAAAGCACAGTTAGAGATATAATCGAATAACAAAGAGATGGTGAGAGAAATATAGAAAAGATATGAGAATATCAAGATGAGAGGGAAAATCGGAGAGTAGTTATTTATATGTGAGATTTGAAAAATCACAGCCTATAATAACAAAGTTACTGTTAGTAATAATAACCCCCTCAATATTACCGTTGGAACAGTACTTTAATAAGACAACAGTACTTTCCACGTGTGTAGTACTTTCCCAAGCAGTACTTTCATAAAAAAATAGTACTTTTCCAAATTCCTATGTATAAGCTAAGTATACATAAATATCCTCCTCAAACAATGCAGGACTATACTAATACTAAATAGTCCTCCCTTAAATGTAGCTCGAGAGTTAATCATGCCAATGCTCACCACCAAGTGATGGAATCTAGAAATATCAAAGCCTTTGGTGAGTAAGTCACTACATTATCATCCGTGTGAACTTTGACCACATTTATGAGTCGTGCTCATAACAATCTCGATAAAGTGATGCCTAATCGAATGTGCTTGGTCTTGGAATGGTAAAGCTGGATTTTCACAATACAAATAGTACTCTCATTATCAATATTGATAGGAGTATTCTTGAAGTTGAAACCATAATCCAAGAGTTGATTACGCATCCACGTAACTTGTCCACAACAACTTGCGCAGACCACATATTCGACTTGATAGATGATGTTCTTTGCAATTGTTTGCTTTTACACGCCAGAAACTAATCTTCTTCCAAGATATTGGCATCCACCGTGGTTGACCTTCTATCATAGTTATCACCGCATAATCACTATCGAAAAAGCTTCCAAGTGAAAAGGTGAATCCTTGGGATACCACAACCCTAACCTAGGTTGTTGTTTCAAATAATGAGAAAATTCTCTTCTTTGCATTCATATGAGAAATCTTTGGTGAGACTTGATATCTTGTACATAAACAAAGCGCAAACATGATATCGGGCCTAGATGCGATAAGATACATAAGACGACCAATCATTGATCTATATAACTTGACTTCATTGGGTGTCCATCTTCATCCTTGCCCAATGAGTTAATTGATTTAATAGGTGTAGTGATGGACTTCATGTCATCAAAATTGAACTTCTTAAGTATGTCGATACATACTTGTCTTGACTTATGAAAATTCCTTCCTTTGATCGCTTAACTTGAAGTCCCAAAAGAAATGTAACTCACCCATTGAACTCATTTGAAATTCTTTCTGCATTAGCTGCTCAAACTCCTTAACCATAGACTGTTTGGTAGCTCCAAAGATGATATCATCAACATAGACTTGAACTAACATGATATCCTTCTTATCTCTTTTGATGAACAAAGTCTTGTCAATAGCTCCCCTCCTGTAACCATGTTGTAATAAGAATGTGGAGAGCCTCTCATACCAAGCTCTAGGTGCCTGATGAAGGCCATAAAGAGCCTTAACCACCTTATAGACTTTGTTAGGATGTTTAGGATCTTCAAAACCGGAGGTTGTTTTACATAAACTTTTACATTATAGTGCCATAGAAAGGCACTCTTGACATCCATCCGTAAACTTGAAATCCCATATATGAAGCAAATGCAAGAAATATTCGAATAGCTTCAATCCTTGCTAGAGGAGCAAAAACTTCATCATAATCGACTCCTTCTTCTTGTCTGTAGCCTTGAGCTACTAACCTTGCCTTGTTCTTGATGACATTACCTCTTTCATCTCTCTTGACTCGAAAACCCATCGGTTCCAATAACTTTCTTCCCATCGGAAGATCACATAATACCCAAACTTCTTGAAGTTTGAATTGAGCAGCTTCTTCTTGCATAGCTTCAACCCAACTTTCTTTTGTCAATGCTTGAGCAATATTCTTGGGTTCCTCTTGAGAAATAAAACAAGTAAGCAGACATGTTTGATGGTCCGTATGATTCACTGTTACATTATAGAGAAAGCTAAGTAAATCATTATGAGGTTTAGTAAAACGCTTAGCTTTGTGTCTTGTCATCACTCCAGTAGAAGGACCAATGATTTGATCAAGAGGATGATTCTTATGAATTCTTAAGATTGGAGACTGTGGAACTCCATACGCATCATCCAAGTTAGTATAATCAAGACCTTCATTGGAATCGAGAAAATATCTTCATCTCGCAAACTCATCATCGGTTTCCTCTAATCCGGGCATGGTAGGATCATCCAAATCATCTAAATCATCATTAAGCAATGAAAAGAAGACTTTGGAAAATCTTGTCAATCTTGTAAGAGTATTCTGCAAGATTAGTCTTTTCTTTGCTTCTTCATAAGCTCTTCTTTGTTCATCGGTATAAGAATGTGCTAAAACATCTTGAAGAAGCATCCGATTAAGTTCTTCTGAATAGATTGATCCTCGGCAGATAATGAGGATTTTGGTTCATCGATTACTTTGTTTTGGTGAATCGATTTTGCTTTGGACTAACGGGATCTTCATCGGTATAAGATGAACTCCATGAACAACATCGTAAGTCTTCTCCATCATGTACAAAGTTGATTTTCTTCTCTAACAGTACATAGTTCATAGAAGGAGTTAAAACTTCAAGATCAAACATCCAATCGGGACCTTTACCCTTCCGATTGTCTTGATCTTCTAAAACTCAACATGAAGACAATCTTGAATCTTCTTAGTGACTCATTGTACACTCTAAAGCCACTTCTTGTTGGTACAATAACCCAATAAATATCCTTCTTCCGACTTGCCATCAAACTTTCCCAGATTATCAATTGTGTTTAAAATAGTGAGAGGGCATCCAAAAGGCTTCATAAAGCGAATGTTGGGTTTGTTGCCCATCAACAACTCATAGGGTGTCTTCATCGTGGTTTGGTGGTGATACTCATTAAGTACATAGCAAGCAAGACTTATAGTCATGACCCGAATTGAATAGGTAGTTGTGAATCGCAAGCATAGTTCGCCGCTTCAATCAAAGTCCTATTCTTCCTCTCGCAACACCATTCTCTTGTGGTGTTCTTGCAATCTTGAACTCCCTCTTGATTCCTTTGTTAGCACAAAATTCATCCATAAGCTTGTTCTTGAATTCGGCCCATTGTCACATCTAATACCTCGACCTTGAGTCTCAATTGGTTTTCAAGTGCTATTATTAGTGTCGAATAGCATCAAAAGTATCATCTTTAAATCCCAAGAAAAATACCCAACCGAATCTCGCAATCATACGTAACAACTAAGCGTTACTTTTTCTTGTTTAAACTTGCCACGTAAACAGTCCAAACAAATCCATATGTATGACTCCAAAGGTTCTCTAATTGTCCTCTCCTCAAGCTTCTTGCATGAAGCTTTGTGTTGTTTTCCTTCTTACACGCCAAACAGAGTGATCATTCTTGTAAGTCTTTGAAGGTAAACCTCTAACTAAATTGCCTTTGACCGGTTTGTTGATATTCTTGAAATTTACATGTCCCAATCTTCTATGCCAGCGATGTGCTTCTTGATTGTTGCTCTTGCCACTAAACATGTGGCTCTCCATAAGAGTGAAGACTCTTCATGTCTAAACTATACACATCATTGGTTCTTGGTACTCGAGTACTACCAAGTTATCATCAACGAGCTTGAATTGGAGGAAAGAATGAGACATTTCGTGTCGATGAATAACACGGGATGCTTTTTATCACAGATTTGAGAGGCGATAATAAGTTGAACTTGATCTCTTTCACATATCTAACATTCTCAAAATCTATCGTCCTCTTTGATAGTTCATTTCGGTAATCCTTCCTCCATTGGGATCATTCCCAAATGCAACTCTTCCTCCACTAATAGATCTAAAATCGACATGAATATCCTTGTCTCTGTCATACTTCGAGCAACCACTATCTACAATCAAATGATCTTTAAGCTCCTCCTGCGGGTTGCCCCGCACAAAGATTTAGAGAGTTAGTTTTTTTAGGAACCCAAGCCATTCTTGACTTGTGTTCCCTTATGGAGTTACAAACTCAAATTCTTTGAGTATGTAATTCCACTATTTTCAAAACATGATCCGTAATTATCTTTTGATTTTTAGCATGTGGATTTTCAAAACTTTCGGATTTTCAACAGAACTCTCTTTTGCAAATTCATTCTCTTTTCTTGTATTATAAAACATCGATTCACTTTTTGTTAAAAGTAATGTTTGTCCCTCAAAGAATACTTTCCTCTTAACCCATTCTGTTTTAACACTTGGTTCGTGTGATCTAGATCCCTATGTGAATTGTAATACCTTCTAGGTTGATAGTAATGAGACCTCCTAGGATTTATGTTCCAAGTGATATTCGCAGTACCTTGGTTTGACCGAGCAACTTTGAGAAGGTACCGCTTGTGAAATCTTGGTGGTTTAGAAAAGGTCTTCTCGGTGGGGTACCTATGATCCGGTGAGAAATTTACGTGATTAACCCTATTTGAATTATTCTAGACTGGTTTGTTCTCTCTAGGTTTCGATTAGCGCACTGTTCTTTGGAAATTTTCTAAGATATTCTGAGTGATGTTCACAATCCTTGATTAAATGAGTAGGACTAAAACACACAAAACACAGTTTTTCACCCACACTCCCAAAGTGACTTCTTCTATGTCTATGACCAAAACTATTGTGCCTTCTAGGTGAATGATTAAACCTGTTTTGACCAAAATTATCCCAAAAAGGTTTAGCAGTACTATTTTGAAAAGGTTTTCCTAAAGGTACTGCTTGTGGAGCAGTACTTTGAGTATAAGGTATTGCTTGACTTTGAAAATTTGTTCCAACAATTTCTTTTGGGGTTTCAGACCTAGATTGACCAATAAGCTTCTTCCTAAACTCTAGACTGTCTACACCAAAACGTGAAACATCAGGTCTTATGGGTTAATGACTACCAACTGGATGTGGAGCAGCATGATAACCTCTGTCTTTCTTATACTCAGGAGGTGATTCACTAATTGAATCCTCATTACTAGATGTGTCTACATAATTAATGAGTTCATCATCACTAGTGGTTACATCCTCAAAATCACCTTCATCCTTATCACTAGATGTGTTTTCTTCTATGTTATCAAAATCCATACCAAAACCTAATCCAATTCTAATATATGCTCTTCTCTGTTTTTGAACATAAGTAACATGTGACAGACCAGATTCTTTCCAAGCATCAAACTTTGCTAACAAATCATCTCTCTCCTTAGTGAGTTTCTTAATTTTGACAATTTTACGCTTTAGTTTCCATTCACCGAGTTTTAATCGGTTATCCCGTTGTTTATATTTTCACCAAGCCATTTCATTATTTTCATGTGTTATAATTTTGGCTTCCATAGACTCTAAGGTTATTTGATAACCGCTACCTCGCACCTAGCCTTAACACAATTATCTCTTTCAATCACATAACTATTTAGCAGTTTTTGATAGAAATCATGACAATTTGAGCATACCTCAGAGATAGGGGTTGAACTTGGTGTAGTAGCTACCATTGCAAGTAGGACAGGATCATCTTCATACTCCAAGCTCCAATCAAATCATCCATACCCATCTCCAGATTCCAAAGCAGCATGATCAACTTCCTTATCAAATACAGTGCTCCAGTCCAATTCTTCTACCGAATCTTCAACTGCTTCTTCCACTGCTGCCATACAATAAGTAACCGGTTCATCATCAAACTCTTCACTCCATCAACTTCGACAAATTCTCTTGAGCAACCAAAGCCTTTGTTTCAAGAATGGGATTTCTTTTAGCTCCGACTTTGGTTTCTCGATCATCCTGTTTGCTTGATACTTAGCAAACCTACACCCTTGCAAAGTGTCCGGTCTTTTGACAATTGAAGCATTCAATTTTGGACTTGTCAAAAGTGATTCCATGTTTTGGTTTGAAGTCAATGCTCTTTCTGTTTTCTTCATGTACTTCTTGATCCTTGCGTTGATCAAAGCAACTTGCCACCGATATCAATTTCTTCTAAAGCATCCTCGTCAACTGGGAGATCTTCTTCATAAACTACATGTAAACTAGCTTGTTGTGCAAAGAAGGAGCACACAACTTCATCCGAGTGCATAGTAGTAGGTGGTGGGGTTTCTTGAGCATAGGTGGGAGCAAGATACGAGACAAGATTGAGTCACAAGCTTTGAGTTGGAGAAGCGAGACTTTTGGTGAAGTAATCGCCTCTTTCGGATGATAGAAAAGCAATACTGTAAGACTTAGAACTTGTTTGACCATTCATCTCATGCTCATATACCTTCAGATGATTGTAGAGATCATCAAAGTCCATGACATCCAAACCTGGTTTTCCTCTGATCATAGTAACAATCACATGCCATGTAGATGGCAAACTTCTTAGAAACTGAAGTTTCTTTTCCCACAATTTCAACAAAATTGAACTAGAATTGAATCCATGAAAAATCAACAAAGTTTTGTAAAAACCATTTTTACACCTTTTGACATAAAAGCTGATTTGATAATTGTTGACTTATTTGAGATTTGAAACAAGATTGCTGAATGATTGTGTTAATATAAGATGTAATGAATCTAAATGAAGCTATATTATGTTATTCTACACCTAAATGCTAAAGATGACAAGCTGATTCTTACTGAGATTACAACTAGAAAAGGATTTAAAGTGATTTTGACTTTAAGAATATGCTAGTGCAAATAAATGACTAATTTGACTCTAATGAACCTAAATTAGACTCAAGCAACTGGTCTTAACCTCTTAACAAACCTCTAACACAGTTTCAAATGCTAAACCAAACACCTCTTAATGTAATTTTAAACCTACAAACTGCTTAAACAATTTAATTCAATACTTAATCTAATTGTAACTATCCTAATTGAATCTAGATGCAGTGATTAAATCAAACAACAAAAACAGAATCCATAAGCATATTACTATTGCAGAGTTGAGCATAAATTAATGAAATAGAACAAGATGAACTAGTACTTACATATGTCCTAGCCACAATGGCTTGCCAACAACTCAAGTAACCACTAACCTAAAGCAGTTTTCAACCCAGTTCCACCTCAGTGTTAACCCAAATCTACCATTTCATTAACTAGAATCCAATGAGCTTTGCAGGTTGACTTTTGTTGACTGATGAGAGTTTTGAGAGTAAATTGAGATTGAAACAGAAGTAAGCTCACAACAAGCTATTAGAAGCTTAAATGAACTTAATGAAGCAGTAGCATAAGCTTTGCACAAGCTTATAAAAAGATTGAAAGTATTTTTTTTATTTTTCAACTATTTTTCTGATTTTTTTTATATTTTTGATTAATAATGAGAACAAGCTGCAAATAACTTTTAAAACAACAATATGAATCAAACACAATCAATTAAGTTGAATCGAGAAACATTAAAACTTAAACAATGATAATAAGATAAAAACTGAATTTCATTAAAATTTCAAAAGCTGAGTACAAAAGGGAAATACAAAAGCTGAAAGTACATTAAAACATTAAAACTGAATTAAAAAATACAAATAAGCTACTGAAATTAAAGGTGACTACAACTTGTGAAGAAAGGGGGTTTATATACTTGAGCTCAAGCCTCTTGGAAGGATCCAGAAGGTGTTCCTTGTGCTTTCTCTGAGCATTTCAGTCCCTTGGATCATTATTACACGTATCCCATTTGATTTAGACCCTTGGATCATGTGCACCTGTCATGTGTAGCCAATCAGAGGAGAGCATGATGTGATATGACACACGGATTGCCAGCGTGGCATCCGTGTGTCAGTCACGTGTCAGAGTCGAGTCTTAATTTCACTTGAATTTGGGTTTAATTTGGCGAATTAGATAGGCGGGTAAATTTAGGGTTCATGCCTTGGGTTTGTTTTTGGGATTAAATTGGGCGGGTAAATGTTTTGGTTATATTTTATCTGTTTTGACTTATTGACCGGGTAATAGTGGGAAACGGATATGGGATTGGGTGGTGGACCGGGTTTGGTTTGGGCTGGTTTTATTATTTGGGCCAAGAGGGTGTAGTAATTTGGATTGGATTTGTACTAAGATTGGATCCATGAGTAAACATAGGGACTAAATATGTAATTGCTGATTCTCCAGGGACCAATAGTGTAAATTCTGAAAATGTAATCCAAGGGCTAATCTTGACAATCTCAAATATTCCAAGGACTAAACTTGCAAATTCTGAAACTTCAGGGTATTTTCTGCCAATATCTGAAAGTTGAGGGACTGATTCTGAAATTTCTGAAATCTTGATCATATCTTACACAAATCATCCTCTTAGCATAGAAATCTTCACAAATGCTCAATTCTGACCTTTCGGCTCAACTTTAGCACTCTTTATCTCTCGTGCTCGGGTTTTTGTCAGATTTGGTTATCTTTTGTGTGTTTTGACATATCCATACCTGAACATGCATAAACTCAAGAAACCATTAAATATTAGTAATAAACAGCTCTTTCTTGGTTATTTTGGGTCATATTTGATAAAGAAATGATATGTGTTTTTGCACATATCAACCATGGTTACGGTACGTTGGGCCCCTTCAAGCTAACTACGTGTTACGAGAAATTCATGAAGGATCTTGCGGCATGCACGCAGGGACAAGGTCCGTAGTGGCCAGAGCCCTGCGTACCGGATACTACTGGCCTACCATGCACAACGATGCCCGAAAACTAATCCAAGCATGCAAAAGTTGTCAGGTGCATAGGCCAGTTACAAAACATCCATAAGAAAAGCTAACGCCCATTACTTCCCCATGGCCGTTCCACAAGTGGGGAATCGACATTGTAGGACCTCTACCGGAAGGGCCTGGGAGAGTCAGATTCCTCATAGTAGCAATAGACTACTTCACAAAATGGATAGAAGCAAAGCCGGTAGCCACCATAACAGGAAATCAGATCAATAAATTCGTGTGGGAAAACATTGTATGCAGATTCGGACTCCCGGGAGAAATAATATCTGACAACGGAAAACAATTCCGAGACAACCCATTTAAAGAATGGTGTGAAAAAATGAATAAAAAGGAACACTTTGCTTCAGTAAAACACCCACAAGCAAACGGACAAGTTGAAAGAGCAAACAGAAGCCTAGGGGAAGGCATAAAGGCTAGGTTGGAAGAAAAAAGCAAAAAACTGGTTAGATGAATTATCGTACGTACTATGGGCACATCGCACAATGATCAAATCTAGCAACGGAGACACTCCATTCTCGTTAACATACGGAACGGAAGTTGTCATACCAGCTGAGATAGGGATGCCCACATGGAGGACGGCAGAAGCAAACATAGAAGAAAATAACGAGGCACTAGAAATGAACTTGGACCTCCTTGAAGAAAGAAGAGAACAAGCGGCAATACGTAAAGCAAAAAGCAAGGCACAAATGGAGAAATATTACAAATCAAGAGTCCGAAATACAAGTTTCATACCAGGAGACCTAGTATATCAGAACAATGATGCAAGTCATGCCGAAGAAGGAGGAAAGCTAGGACCTAAATGGGAAGGACCCTACGTAGTCACGGAAGCATTAGGAAAAGGCGCATATAAGCTAAAGGACCGTGTGGGGAATCTAATCCCACGGACATGTAATGTTTGCAATCTTAAGAGATGTTACATACATCAAGTGTAAGCAACCCATTCCTCGCGGATTCCATGAAGGAGGGTTCATGTCAAACCTATCTTTTTATATTGTAATGTCTTGTTCTTTTTTATTGAAAGAAAAAAAAGGTGAAGCTTAGCTACCTTCACCAGTTTTACTTATGTACGTAAGACGCACATACACATGGGCATGACCAATACAATGTTATTCCGAATAACAAAAGGCTGAGTAACCTCCAAATTACCTCAAGATACGTAAGAGATATTGCAAATCCAGTATCGGGCAAATAACCCACAAGTATTCAGAAAAGACTATTATAATAGACACATCAGTGTGAAGATTAAATAGCAAAAAGTTTCGAAACAAAAGAAATATGCATACAATAGACTGTCTACATAAAAAGAAACAAAAGCGCGGCGCTTCGGCAGGCCAAACAACAAGAGAGCATAATCACAATAAACCACTACTAAATGGAAGGGTTCACAAACGGACCCGTCCCAGCTTGTGAATAGGTATCCGCACCAAGGCCGCTAACAACACCACCATGCTCAGGAACGGACAAACGAACTGATTCCGCTATAGGCTCTATACACGAAGGATCAACAAAAGAAAACCAAGTATCCGCGAGTGCCAACCAATCATGAAGGGAACCTTCCCTCGCTTTTTTAGCTCTATCTAAACAACCTTGGATTGAAGCAGAGAGGGAAGACTCACTCGAAGAGCCCCCAGAAAGATAAGCAGGAACGACCAGCTGCTCCAAGTAAAACTGCTTCTCAACAAAGGATAAATCATTGGAGGATACCTCGGGACGAAGCAAGCGAATGATGTTTTCAACAGACGAATCCTTGAGAGCCTCTAAGGAAGAGAGTAAAGGAAACTGGAGACCACGGAGCACTTGAAGAGCATTTTCATAGTTAGCCTTGGCAGAAGGATTAAAAGCAGCAACGCGGGAAAGAGGCGTACTGACCGTTCCATGAACATGTCCGACAATAAGCCCATCTTGCATCCCTTTATCAACAGCATAGCTAATAGCATCAGCCAGTGCGTCTAGGTAACCTTGCCAACGCTAACATCCAGATACGGCAAGCTTGAAGCCTTCAGACAATAACCAACGACGAATGGACCTAGCAGTAAGCAAGCTCGGATAAAGTTTTTCCTCTAAATACAGGGCAACCTTAAAAAAGAGCTCCTTCAAGCAAGCCAACTCTGAAGCACGAGGACGGAGCTCCAAACATTCTCTATCAAAAACTTGTACCTAACAAAGAAAATTCCGGAGGTCAATATAAAAAAAAAAAAAAAATTGTTTAGTAAGTTCAGCGTTACGGGATTCAAGAGTAGAGGTAGCACACCGAAAACGTTCAAGCTCGACGTCCTTGCTGACAGAAGAAGCTTCCAGCTCTTTGATCTTGGCACGTAACACTTCATTTTCTTTGACAACCGCCCCTAAAGATGATACTTCACCGCGAAGAGACAACATCTCAGACGAATTTGATTCAGCCTGAGCCAATTGGGACTCTAGCCCATGAACCAAGTTAGCTTGAACATCACACCTGGCAGATAATTTATCCTTCTCTTGAAGATAATGTTCTGCACGAGTCCGCAACTCAGAACCAAAGCACAAATGGCGAGCTGACAAAAGGTCAAAACCTGAAAATAAATCGTTATGGCTCATTTCACGAAGTAAAGAGGAAAACTTCAGAGGAGCAAAACCGTTGTTAGGTCACGAGTTTTACAACACAAGCATCAATGAAAGAAATAGAGAAGAGATAGAGTCGGTTGAACAATAAACAAACACACACACACACACTAAGTAATAATACGGTTATGCGTAGAGATGTGAGTAAAAGAAATAAATTGAACAACCAACCCTCAAGTGAGGGTTATTACATAGTATTTATAGGAGGGAAGCTAGGGCAACACTTCCTAGTCCCTTCCTTTCTCCTATGGGCTTGGGCCTAAGCTCATGGGTCTTCTACATAAGCTTAAGCTAGAAACAAACATAAAGGCCATAATTAAGCTAACTATTACATATGAATTACTAACACTTGATTTAGGTTTAGGACTGATTCCAACAATCTCCCCTAAGTGTTGGTGATGAATGAATATGAACAGTGAAGGCTTTGATGTAATAGTAGCTTTGACGTCTTCCGACATTCTTCTTTCTTGTGAGAAGAAATGCCTTAATCGGACAATCTCTCCGGTGTAGAGAAATTGTTTTCGTTAATGCAGTTTTGCTTTGACGTCATCTTTAACTTTGTTCTTTGATCATTGTTCTTTGTGATGGTAGTGATAGTATGTTGTTGTTGTCGCATCAAGTCGCCTTAGGTGCCTTTCTTTGCTCCAGTGTCTCCACGTCATTCTTCAACATGCTCACACGCTCTTTAACGTTGGATAATAGTACCGATGAAGTTCTTTAAGTCTTTAACTTTGTAGATTCTTTGGATTGACGAAGAATCATTCGACTTTGAGTTGCTTTTGGATAGAACTTCCATTAGTGATGATGTTGGCATGAGCATGTGAAGAATCGACGATCATTCCGCTCCGAGCTTCCATAAAAGAAAACATGAAAACGGTTAGTAATAAGCGGTTTCGGCACTTACAAGTTTGAACTTCGAGAGTGTTAACAAAGATAGTGTGAAAACACAACTCTAATTCTCACAAAGGCCATTCCCGAACCGGAGTCCCACAAGTGAGATAACGCGATGTACCAAGTACATCTGATTCAGATGAGTCACCGAGGTACATCAAGCATCACCTCATGATTGTAGACCGTTTGAGACACACTAAGCGTAATCCACGGGAGTTACCGAAGTGACTGCTTTGCCGTGGGCTGTTTGATGTTGACCCCGGCGGAGTTTCCATTCAATCACCGAGGATCACGGTTGTGAACCTCTCATAAATGTTCTCGATGATTGCTAAGATCGTGAAGGACTCGATAACGCACTCACCGATGTTCTTATTGTTGAACACCAAGTGATGAAATGTCAAGTGTACCTAAGAGATCTTTTGATGAATCTCGTGGCTCTAGACTCAATAGTGCGTTTTGGTTTTCTGGCGGAGACTAGGGAGAGGTCTCCTTCTTCAATACCGGCAATCTCTAAGAGAAAGCCGATAGTTTATGTAGGGTTCCCCGTGAGAATGAAAAAGCTTCATTGAGAGAAGCTTGAGTGGCTAAGAAGGTTTAGTGCATGCGCCTTTGGGTCCATGACGACTTTTAATCTTCAATACCGCGCCACTAAGTGACAACCAAGAGTATATGAATTGAACCCGGTGTCTTCCCTAAGTTGAATAATTTTGGAGGGCTATTTCTTTTCACCCTTTTCTTTGCATTTCTTTTTAATTCTTCAACTCCTTCTTTCTCCGATTCTCATTTTCTCCTTTTTATAATCGTACCTAAGGACTTCTAAATGCTAACTATTTGTGATGTCCTTGGGTAGATCCCTCCGGCTCTGGCGGATCATAGGACGGTTATTCCTAACCTTAGTCACCTTATAACTCCATGACTAACCTATGTTGCCATAAAACCAATTTTCAAGAAAATCTCTTACAACGGTTATGATTGAAAAAACATTTTGTACCACTGTAAGAAAATATTTTGCAGAAATACTCCCCCTCCACATGTGCTTAAGAGTTTTTACGGAAATCGCACAGTGAGGAAAGAGCGCACTTTATGAATTGATCAACTCAAGATAGAAAATCCCCAAGACACGGTTACGTTGCATAGTTAAAAGTTACATTGTCGACTTTTAGGTGACAACTAGCTCTAATAACTACTTTGAAGGTGTAGACAAGCCTCGAAGGTTGTTATACCCGTCGAGTTCATGTCTACTAAGAGTTTCTCGAATGGTACTTTCTACTCGGACAAGTCCTTCATGAGACACGTTTACATTACTAGCGAACTAGCTTGAAATTATTACCCGTCTGGACAAGTCTTTTCGAGTTACTAACGATTAAATGCAATCAATTCGTTGGTTAAGTCTATAGCACAAGGATTCATTTGCATTTACACAACATATTTCTTATCACATAATTTTCTCCCTCAAAATGGCATATAAAATGTTATTTTGAAAAGTTGAAATAAATATGACCATTTCGAGTGTTTGGGAAGATGACCACTATGAACAATTTGTGAACAAAGTTTTAATTCAAATACTCCCCTCAACAAGTGATATAAACGGTTGAGGTTTTGAAAACATACGGAAGTACTTGTTCTTTTGAGTAAAACCTTTGAAAAATGAAAGGTTTGATAGGTTTTACTCAAAATTAAGAAGCTTCGCTCCTTTTATAAGGATTGTGGCATCAAGCGTACCACATGGTCCTTTCTTGACAAGAACGGGTTGTACAACGATATGTACACAAGCCATAGACATATATAATCACACATCCAAATTTATAATGAAATAGAAGCGATTCAAGGGTACCAGAAGTCCATCAATGTTTCGGGAATGCGAACCGGGCGTTGATAGCCGGCAAGAGCAATCACAGGATGACCGCCACAAAGCTTTCGAGTTACGAATCGGTCCGTCGATACAACCTTTCATCAATCTTTCTGATGATCCTCCTCACATCCCGTCTTTCCTTGGAATTCCATCGCTTTTGTGACCCAATGCCTTCATGAATATCCTTCAACCTATAAGCTAATCCGTCCCTAACCTTCTTCAATGTGTGATCCCCAAACTTGTGAAGATCTTTACACGCCATCAAGCAGTTGCGACGTGTTTCACTAATGTAAACCACTCCGAATGGTTCGCTGATGAGTGTGTGTTGTGAAAGTTCGTTAATGTCAGGAAGATCTAGCTGAGGTGGAGTGAAGTTGACACGGGTCTGATATGATTCAACTACAAGTTGGAGATCTTTTACACGTTCTTTGATGACTATGCTTCTGATGAAGATAAGCAAGGACTTGATGAATTCACTTTGTACTTCAGTTGAAAATTGTCTCATGCGACCCTGTACTTTGGCAAGGTACATGTCTTCAATGTCGTTGATAGATAAATTCTCAAAGTCCGCTTCAGAGAATGCATAATCCCTTTCGTCTTGCCTTTTGACCACAATATTCTTGAGGAAAGTGTAGTCCCATATAGACGAAAGATCAACATGTTTGATGGCAACAATACTCTTAGTCTTGAACACTTCATGTTGAGACTTGAACTGGCGACACGTAGTAGATTCTTGCGTTCGCCAATGGTGAATCCCATACGGTGCATCACGGTCATACCGCCACATTGTTGGAGAACATGTGGTTAGCTCTTTCCTCGATGGCTATGCAGTTGGAGTATATGGCTGTCGGGAATGGAAGTGTCAAAGATGTAGCGTATTTCCTTGAACCATCGCCACCGTGTAGAAGAAATTCCAAGTCTTTGTTGAAGAAATATCGGAATGGAATCCTAGGCTGATCTGGTTGGCCAATTGTTGGTAGAGGTTTTGACCAGTCGGTGTAGTATGGAGGGTTGTCCCGTTTGGTGAAGTCGATGTTTGCTTCTGGGTTGAGCTAATCCATGTTGTTAGACATGGCTCGTGCTATATTATCGAGGTGATACTCAACTTCAATAACACTTTCGGAGCTGTCTTTGAGAAGTTGAAATGCTTCATTCTTGATTCGCTTCAACTCGGATTTCATCATCTTCTTCACACGGAATTTTTCTTGCAGTAGTTTTGCATGCTCCAATGTACTACATTCTGGAACCTCTTGACCTTCAGCTGGGTAAGGAGTGGAATCAACAAGCTTTGAGAACAATTCAAATTCAGTATCATCCTCGTCTAGCCATGATAAGATGTCGATGGTAGGCGCTTCTTCTTCTTCTTCTTTGGCCTGAGGAGGATTCAGTTTCTTGGTTGTGTCGGGATAGATGGGTTGTTGTTGGGGCTCATGGAATTCCTCATCGTCACCACCGTATACTCAAAGTGATCACCGGTTTTTCGAGTCTCGGGTGGTAATTTGAAGAATCTCGAGGTTTTTCAAGAGAAGAGCGAGGAGGAGACCTTTGTTGAGTGGAGTCCGTTGGGGTGGAGGTTGCATAGAAGATGATTCACCGACTTCTTGGGCATTTGGGCTCGTTGTCCTTATCCTTATCCTTGTCATCATCATCTCTTGGACGTTTCGCCTTCGCCTTCTACTCGCATCTCGATTTGAGTTGATATTCCAAAGAACGCTTCAAGCAATTTACCTTCGTGAGAGGCAAGTGTTGCGGATCGTTTGGACATTTGAGCTACCGATCGGTCAACTAACTCAAACATATCGAGAAGATTATGAGATCAAGCGGATTGATGTTCACGTGCATTGGTGTTGATTTCATAGTCCGCTTACGATGAAGTAGATTCGGATAGATTTGTTTGGTGAATAACTCCTTTGTAACTTTAGGAACAAAGTCAAGAAGGTAATTGTGAGTGTAACGTTTGATCATTTCGTCCATTTTCCTTGAAGATCATCTTTCATGAGCTTCTCGAACATACTCCTTTCAACTTTCATCTCGTCATTCTCGTCATGAAGATATTGTATCGATCGTCAGAGAAATTCATCTTCCCGTAGAGTATGTCTTTCTTTCGACACGCTTGTGACTTTAACAATTCGCGTCTTAGCTTGAGAGATCCAAGATGCGGTTGGCTTCTTCACCGATTTGGATGTTGATTTGGTTGATCTCTTTGATGGTGGTGGTGAGGGGAGAAGATAAGTCGATGAAGATGAGATGTGAGGAGATTCAAGATCCTTAGGAGGTTCGAAGTTTTCTCCTTAGACCGCACGGGACCTGTCAAGAAGAAACTTTTCATAATCAACATCTTCATCATTTCCGCACTTAGCTTCTTCATCGCCTTTATCTTTCTCGGACTTCTCGATGATCCGGTTCCTCAATGTCATACTTAATAGACTCCTCTGTTGCTTTTGTTGTTGCTCAAAGTGGTGGCACCAGCCCTTATCGGGTTGATTAACCGCATCGGGATCGGTGTAGGTTGAACTTCACCACTTGACCCTCAGGGCCACCCATTTGATCTTTGGCAAATTCCTGCGCAACGTGTTGGAGTCTAACAAGTTTGAACTTCCTCCGTAATTAGTTTCGGTGGCTCTTCTTCCGAGCTTTCCTCTTCATAAGGCACAAATCTTGAGTCTTCCCTTTCCTTAGATAGCTGGTGGACCGGGAGGTTTTGCTCTTCAAGGAGGTGCTTGGTTGCTGATTCGAGTAGAAGACCTCTTCGTCCGATTGTGTATCTTCGAGCTTTCGTCCACTAGCTTTCTTTGTGGTTCAAGCTTTGGAATGGGAATAGGACCGACTTCCTTAGAAGGAGCGGTCTTTTTATGAGGAGGATTCCTCTTGGGAAACTTCCTCGACTCTCGATGCTTGCAAGACTCCTACACTACCTCTTACGGTTCTCCGTGTAGGTGTCCCGAAGGTTTCTCATCAAGATGACCAACTTTGCCTTCTTTCACCGCTACCGATACCTTTTGTAAGTCTCGAGCTTTTTGATTTCGTTTGACGGAAGGTGGTCGTAATACAAAGACTGTTTCTTTGTTGACGATTCCTTGATTACGGCAGTTAAAATAGGCTCACCAACATGTCGTGATTGTCGGGGTCATTGAGCCTCTTGGGAATATCGGGATGAAGTCCAAGCGCCTCGGATCAACAGTTTAGTGTATCCGACATAGGGAATCTTTGAGCCAAGCTTTTTGAGAAATGACATCATGTCATCCCATATCGAGCTTCAAGCTCGATGTGCTTCATGTTGATTAATGACCAAAAATTGCGTTCTATGAGCTTGGGATGCTCATAGCCGCTATCACGACCGAGAGACAGAGTTGGCAATGATGATGTAGAGAGTTCTCCACGGTTGAGGAATGTTCTTAAGCTCCACATGAGAATGCTTAGTGATAATTCCGAAGCTTCATCATAGCCAATATCAATCAAGAATTGCAAAATTGTCTCTTGACGGTGTGGCATAGAAGTCGGTTGGCTCGATGTCGGGATGATAAGAACAACTCGTAAGTCCGCTTGTGTGATGGTGACTTGTTTGTGATTGGCGCCACATTGTCATCGCACTTTGAACTTTGATCCTCTCGCATTGAATTCCGTAATGTTGAATGTAGATCTGCATCAGAAAGCGTAATGTGAGAGCATGTTTCGTAGGGATGATTCTTGAGAATATCCATAGCAATCAAACGAAAGATTCGAGGCGGTGAGGGTTTCAAAGTCAACCCGAAGGTTGTTCTTTCCAATCTTCTTTGGATAGCCATTAGGGAAGATATCGGCCATTGTGAGAACATCTGGTGCATCCACATTCATTTGAGCAGCCATGTCTTGATCTGAAATAACATTAGCCAAAAGAACCAACATATCAAAAGACATAATGTTAGTCAACAGAAGGTTTTATTGTCTAATTATTGAATGTACAATGTCAATGATTGTTACGAGTCCAAAGTCACTTGTTTGTCCAATAGTCCAATGACGTTGTGATAAGTTTCGTGACTTAGTTAACTTTAAGTTTTAAAGTTTATGTTATCACTTATTTAACACAACATATTAAACGTTTAAGTTTATTAGTGATATTATTGGTTTCGTGACGTTATGATTTATTTATTTACAAGTTTGCACGATTAACAATTCATAATGAAGGTATGATCAAGGCGTAGGCGTAGAAATGGTAGCTTATGCGTAAACAGGAGAAGTATACGCGTAGACGTAAGCTTATGCGTAGGATCCTTACTTACGCGTAAGAAATATTACGCGTAGGAAAAGTGGACCTTATGCGTAAAGCTTACGCGTAGGCGTATATAAAACCTTACGCGTAAGGCTTACTCGCAAGAGTAGACCTTATGCGTAGAGGTCACTGTTTACGCATATCCTTCACAGGATACGCGTAGTCCCTTTGTAGAACCTTACGCGTAATGCTACGCATAAGATTACTCTTACGCATAACTTGCTACGCGTAAGGTGATCCTTATGCGTAGTTAACTAACAACCTTGATTCTGATTTATACGTGTAGCAAACCTGAAATAACATCATCATAACTGCAATATTAACATTAACATTCATTCTAAAATAGATCATGGCATGAAACCCATTATACAGTTTACGCGTAAACCAAAACCCTAATAGTTCATATATTACGCTTAAGAGTTTTAGCCATAGGAATTACACCAAAGTGTTTCTGGGAGGTCTAAGAAGCATATAGAGTATGTTTATCCAAGTTTTAACATCAAATAAGCCATGAATCAAAATTACCCAATTCGTATAAACTAGAACCCTAATTTTCAATTTATGAATCATCAGTGTTTCTGGGTTATTTCTGGGTTTAAATATGCTCAATTCAACTTGAAAACAACCTTATACAACAATCTTTATTACCAAAAAATGTTCTCATTTGAAAATACCCAAAACGACTCATGAACCCTAATTTTGAAAATCAATCAATTCGTGTTTCTGGGTGGATTTTGAGGATAAACATAGTATCATTGATGTTATTGAAACGTTTTGTGTAGGACCTAAGATATATCAACCTTATCACAAACCCACTTAACGAACACAAGTATACCCACTTAAAACACAAACTGTATGCGTAGAATAGAAAGAAAAGATGAAGATTAGATGGTGACTTGATGTATAAATTCGTGTATATGTTTAGAGAGGTAGAGAGAAGAAAGATGAAAACAATAATATGTATATTGCTTCAAAGGAAAAACACACACACACACACACTCAAGCACACCCCTCAAATGACATACTTGAGGGGTATTTATAGTAAGAGAGGATGATGCCCTAAGGCTTGGCCATGGGCCTTGAGATGGACTTGGATTGGGCTTGGGTTTCACGAACTAGACAAGGCTAGCTTAACATAACTTATGCCCAATTAGCTTAGCCCAATCCACGAGCCCGTTGACTATTCTATCATGATATCTAACACACATTACAAAGTTCCTAATCGTGAATGACCATCACTTCTAATAAAAATAATCAAGGCTAACAATCTCCCCCTAAGGGGTGGTCATTCAAAAGATGCTCCACTTGAATAGGTCTTTAATCTTTTTGAGCTTGAACTTTGTGAGTAGTTATAGAATAGTCTTGATTCTTTGTTCCTTCATGCTTTGTGATCAGATAATGTGGTTGTCTGCCATTGTCAACTTCGTTGGTTAGGTGTCTCCATGTCTTTCTCCACCATGCTCACACTTCAATTTGACTTTGAGTTACCAATGATGAAGTTCTCGAGTCTTTACACTTTGTAGATTCTTTGACATTGACGAAGAATCATCTTTAACTTTGAGTTTCCTTTGATTTTGATGAGAACCTTCATGTGTTGTTGGTATGAGCATGTGGCGAGTCTGCACGATCAATCCGCTCCGGAGCTTCCATAAGAAGAAAACATAAAAACAGGTTAGTAAAAAGCGGATTCCGGCACTTACAAGTTTGAATTTCGAGGGTGTTAACAAAGATAGTGTGAAAACACGCCTCTAATTCTCACAGAGGCCGTTCTGAACGGAGTCCCACAAGTGAGATAACGCGATATACCAAGTACATCTGATTCGGATGAGTCACGAGGTACACCAAGCATTACCTCACGATCAGACTGCTTGAGACACACTAAGCGTAATCCACGGGAGTTACCGAAGTGACTGCTTGTCGTGGCTGCTTGATGTTGACCACGGCGGGAGTTTCCATTCAATCATCAAGATCACAGTGAAACTTCTCATAAATGTTACGGCGATTGCTAAGACCTGTGTAGGACTCTATAATATATCACTTTTGTCCTTATTGATGAACAACAAGCGATGTCATGTCAAGTGTTCCTATGAGATCTTTTGATGAATCTCATGGCTCTAGACTCAATTAGTGCATTTTGGTTTTCCTGAGCGGAGACTAGGGAGAGGGTCTCCTTCTTCAATATCAACGATCTCTAAGAGAAAGTCGATAGATTGTGTAGGGTTCCCAGTGAGAATGAAACAAATCCCTTTTGAGAGGAATTGAGTGGCTAGAAGGTTAGGTGCAGTGCGTCACTGGGTCCATGACGTCTTTGTCTTCAATACCAGTGTCAACTAGTGACAACTAGTAGCAGATGAGTTGAACCCGATTTCCGCCCTAAGGTTGAATATGGAGGGCTATTTCTTTTCACCCTTTCTTTTACATTTCTTTTAATTCTTCAACCCTTCTTTCTCCTTTCTCACATTACTCCTTTTTCAATCATTCCTAAGGACTTCTAATACTAACTATTTGTGATGTCCTTGGGTAGATCCTCCAACTCTGGCGGATCATAGGACGGATTTCTATCCTTAGACACCTTATAACTCCATGATTGTCCTATTGTTGCCATAAAACCATTTTTCATGAAAATCTCTCAAAGTGTTTATGATTGAAAACATGTTTGGAACACTCGAGAGTTTTATATTTTCGTAAACACCCCCTTCACATGTGCTTATAAGTTTTGATGAAATCGCACATAGAGGGTAGAGTTCGCACTTTTTGAATTGATCTACTTTAAATGATCAAGACCGATTCGAGACACGTTTACATCACTAGAGAACTAGCTTGAAATTATTACCCGTCCTGGTCAAGTCATAGAAAGTTTCTCGAGATGGTACATGATTCCTCGTCAATTCAATGGTTTCAACTGAGTCGAGCTCATTTGAGATTCAAACAACGATCACTAAACCTTTTTGATCACATTTTAATCACGTTTCTCCCCCTCAAAAATAGCATATCCATGATGTTTTTGAAACAAAATGATTAAAAGATATGTTTTTCGAAAAGCATTTGAGAGAAACCGATTTAGCATGAATTTTTGAACAATTCGGTTTTATACTCCCCTTAAAGAAAGCATATTTTTCATACAGAAAATTTAGAATCAATTAAGGGTTTAGAGGGAGTTATCTTGGTACCAATTGTGAGAGATTTTGAAAAATCTTTTTGAAAAACTTTCGAATCAATGGTACGCAAGATGAAGATTTAAAAAATCTTTTGAAGATATTGAAGAAGAATGTTCTTCATTTGATTTAGGATAAGTGCTCGATATTTATGACAATCGATTTTGCGTAGCACTTTCCTTTCTTTAAAGATCGGGTTGCAAGCGGAAAATACTTACAAGCCATTATGATTTTAGGAATAGTGCTTGAAAAAATATTTAAAACCTTGATTTTGATAAGCACTTTCCTTTCTTTAAGCACGGGTCCTGAACTGATGTGTTCAGAAGCCATTATTTTGAAGTCCGGGTTTCGTACTGAAGTATACGAAAGCCATTATTTTGAGAAATTTTGAGAAACGACATGTTTTAGAAAACATATTAAAGAACTCTCGCTCAAGCATCCGTACATGCCCGTATCATTGTTGAATGACATTTCTAGAGACGCATGAATATCGATTATACAAGAGATATGTCGTAAGAAGAATATTTTGGATTTTGTTGATTTTATATTGTTTTTGTATTTTGAAAATTTTCTATTTTTGTATTTTGTTTTGTTGGTTTTATAAAAGAAATGGAAAATCAATAAAGAAGATAGAAAGAGTGATGAAGAAGAGTTTACGAATTGGAACCCTCGATGAGTCGGGTTCGTAGATATTTGATTCACCGCAACCAAAGAAGAAGAGTTTTCACAAATAATGATGTTAGAAGTACAAGATTCCTCACGGTGAGGGTGATCACTATCAACGGTTGTAGTGGTTTTGACTTCCTTATCCCGATGATTGACACTATTATACGTGTTGGTGCAAGTATCAAAATCTTTCTGTGGGAATCCATCTAAGACCTATTGTGTTGAAAACTTTTCCGTGGGTATCCACCTAAGGTAAGATCTAGGAGTTGTTTTCTTATCGGATGCGTGAAGACTCATTTTAGAAAAACTACGTCCCAAGAGATCCACCTTTTAGGTTTCTTTTGTTTGACATTTTATCAACGGGCTTGTTTCTATTTGGTGTCTTAGTGGATTGTGCCTTGCACGAGAATTATCTTTCTTGAGATATTGTAAGGCACATTCATCATGATTAATGAAAAGATACATTTTTACATGTAGTATGTACAAATTCAATATTCTTGTTTAAAACAAAGACTTTAACTTTGTCACTACAGTCTTTTGAAATTGATTCTTGTTCAAAAAGACTTAGAATTCCTAGTGTTGTTTTCTAAGGGCATAGCATTTTCTTTTGCGCAACTACTCTTAGATGCAAGCCAATCCCTAGTCTTTTGTAGAGTGTTCCTAGGTAATGGTTTACTACTACTAGCAGTGCCTTGAAATCTTGTAGAATTCATCACCATAGATGTTGCACCTAGAATTCCATCTTTTCGAGTATGTGCCTTTTTCCTAGCTTCTTCTAGATAGTGATTGTTGACCATGTCGTTAGAACCAACAGATTCTTTAACTTGATTTTTGGTCACATTCCGTGTACTATTCCTAGGAGTGCCATGTGTAATCACTTTTTCTTTCTCAAAAACAGGTTTTTCAAAAGCTTTGATAATTCTCTTTTTAATAGGCAAAGTCTGTGGAGTGACTGTGTAAGCTCCCGGAAAATTTCAATGTACTTAACGTTTTAATCAAGAATTGATCACGATCTATTTCATCATGAAATTTTCTGAACATCACCTTTGCATATCATTTGGCATATGCATGATCAACGCAGCTCGAGCGTTCATAAATATACCGTTGTGATCTAAATAAATTTCCCCACTATCCTGATAATTCTAAAATACGTAATGAATACGTAAAATTTGTAAAATTACTTAATTCAATTATAATAAAATTTATAAAATTCAGTATTGGGCCTCGGAACACATTGGACTTTTCACCACTCGGACCCGACACATAAATGGGCCTCAGAACGGACCCAAAGCTACACCATTTTCTTGTTGGGCCTTGGCTTAGCTCACGCATCACAAAGGAGCCCAACTCCCCATCTTTCCTTATTGATGGGCCTCGTTAAACGGATCAAACCCCAAGCCCAAGTTTTAGAGTTAGTAAATGATTTTTTTCTTTGTGCTTCTTTTCGTGGAATCGAACAAGCAAACAAGAGGGAACCAAGCTAGAAATCAAAACACAAAGCAAATAAATATTTACTCTATTTGATCACATGTTGTCGTGTAGGAGTGAGCAAGAAGAGACCAACACCATACTTTGGCCACCCTAGCATTATTATTATAATACCTAAACATTTGACTAATCCTTTGACTTGATTAACCTTTGGATAACATGTTCCCTAAACAAGAACTTGGATTTTACTAGACATTGCATGCCCTCAAGTCTTGGCTGCCATCAACCCCACGCCAAGGAACATTCACACAAACATGGACAAACTCAATAAAACATGTGACTATAAGCCTAGAATTAGGAAGACTACAAGTAAAATATTAAGAAGGTCATGCTCATCCTCTCTTTATAACCTCCTCAACACTTAGCAAAATCTCACAAGATAGCTCACAACAACTCTCAAACTTCAAACACACTCTCCACTTAAACACATACAACTCACAAACCCTCATACCTTTGCATTACAAATCGTCATTGTGGTAACATCGAAGGAAAGAAGAAAGAAATCATAAGGGTACTAGTAATCGGGTAATATTATAAGGAGAACACGGGTCTTGCGCTCGAGCCACATTCTCATTGTTTCTTCCCACTCTTGACGAGTGTTGTAAGTTTCTTAAAAACCTAGTCAATTTCTTTACCATTTGTCACTTTAGTATATGTGTAGCACTCGTTAGATAATTAAAAACGCACCAAATGACTAGCAAATCTTTATGAACACGCGTGTGCAATAGAAAGAGTACTACATTCGTGACTTATAGTCACTTAAACACAAAAACACGACACTAATGATCAACCTAGAGACCATACGGGGACTTCTCGTTCCCTCGTTCACTATAAAACTCACGCAAACCTAAACGGGCCTAAAGCCCAACTGTCGAGCCCAATAAGCCCAAACTGAGTCCAATAAAGGTCTAGCCCGGCCCAATAGAATGGAAATAAGTCAATAAGCACTAAGTATAAGCTATAAATAAGTTATGAATGTTTTGCAAAGTTTTCGTGAATAAAAGCTATGTTTAGGACTCGATTTGCAAAATGTAACAAGCTTGGGTTAAAACTGTAACATTTAAAGTGTATAAAGGGTCATTTATAAGTTGAACAAGTATTTTATGAAAGTCTAGGGGCTGAAAAGGTCAATGTCGAAAGTACAAGGGTAGCATGCACGTGTGCATGTGCACATGGAAAACTACAAGGATCGAATATGTAATTAACTCAAACTAGTATTAATATAAGTTTTGGGTTAAATGTGACAAGTGTGAAAAGTAAAGGTTTAAAGCGTATAAACATAACTTGGAGGGCTGTTTTTGTAAATTCAATTTTACCAAGGGTTAAAGATGTCATTTTTGAAAGTTTGAGTATAAAATATAATTCGGGTGAAAAGTGTCATTTTCTAAAAGTATAGGGACTAAACTTGTACTTTTTGTAACTCGAGGGTAAAAAGTGTAAATTCGGGAAAAGTTTAGCAAAAATTATAAACCCATAATAACTTCGTAAAAACGAGTATCTTGATCATATGAGTATTTTATTTTCGGATAACGGTAAATGTATTACTTATATATATATATTATAAGATTATAATTATATATATCTCAAGTCCGATAAAACACACGGGGAATTTATTTCAATACGTTAAAATACTCAACAAATCTATTAAGATCACAACGGGGGAATATTTCACTTATGCGTAAGTGAGGATCACTAATTAAGGCAATGTAGCATGAAAATTAACTTAAAACGTTAATCACGATCGCACACTATTGGATTGGACAATCCAATGATCTATTGAATAAGAATATTCAATGCTCTATTATTTTGGTCGCGAACCAAAATGCTCATTCTCGAGACTCGCCATCTCATCATTTTAGGTTTCGAGTTGGAACCTCTCGCTACATTGTGCTTGATCTATTTTTTGCGTGTGCATTATCATCAAGGTGAGTTCATAGCCTCGCTTTTACTTTATTTTTATAAACCCCCGAGGAGATACATGCTCTAAACTAGAACACAAGGTTTTCATAAATGCTTGATCTTCTTGATTATTGGTCTTGCCTAAGTTGTTAGCCATAAGTCCCCGATCATGAACCATTAGTCACCGCGAGTGAGCGTAGATATCGTGAATAGTACTATGGGAATAACGAACCCGTTTCGGTTATAGAGAAATAACCGGGCGCACCATATCGAATATCTTTAGGTAATTGGCTATTACCTCCTTTGGGGCATACTTACTTACATTACTGGTAATTCGTGTATGCGGTTGAGTTTTGGTTTCATGAGCTTAGCGCATAATAATCTGTGATATTTTCTTATGATATTGTTAGTTTACAATGATCATGATCTTATACTTGTGTTCAACTTATTTTAAACCTATGGACTTCACTCAACATTTTGTTGACCTTTTAAGCATGTTATCTCGGTAATCGGTGAAGATTATGACCAAGGTGCGGAGCGGGGCATGGCAAGGCTTATCGGTGGTGTGAAACATAAAGTTATCATTTCTTTCAAACTCATGATCTTTCTTTTGGGAAAACATTTGATCTATTTACAATATTTTGTAACAAACTATGAGTTTTCGATGAATGATAACTATTTTTAATAAAACGTCTCTTCGAGTCGTTTTCTATAATTATTGACTATGATCTCCATTCAAGTAACACCGAATTAGTCTTCCATTGTCATTAAGATTTTCGGGGTGTTTCTGATTAACATCGAGCCAAGGTTATAGAGAACCAAAGAGTTTTTCAAAATCATTTGGACTATAACCGCACTTTTAAAACGGGACTATTTTACACCACTGCCTTACGCCCTTCCGTGACCGCTCTATGCATTAGGATTGATGCATCACTAGATCATAAGTAAATTGCAATCATTTTAAGTTAGGCATGGAGATTTGCTTAGCTAACTAAAATAATTATATTATTTGGCATTTACTTACATTAATTTATGGGTTGTTACAGTACCATGTCTGCATCCCACCCAGTTGTTCTGTCCTCAGACACCGAGATGGATGATACCATGTCCTCTACGACTGTCACTATGCCAGCTCATCCCAGTCTGTCATACCATTTCTTGTTTGATTAAACCGAACCTTTGAGGAAGGTGAAGTTGCAGAACTCCCACCGCTCCAATTTATGACCGCTCATCCTCAAGAGTACAATGCTTTTGCTTCCATGACCCTAGATCGATTACTATGAGTCGCAAAGAATGGCTACCGCTTCAGATGTTGCTTTGTGGATGATGAATCATCCAAATCATCGAAAGCACCGACTCGCTTCATCGATTCTTTCGGATCATCTCGCCCAAGCTATCCGTCGACGCCGACGTAGGATTCGTGTTCTTAAGCCTCATGAACCCGAGCCGTTTGGAGTACCTTATAGATCGCATCCTAATGGTAAGACCTTCAAACGCACCGCTAGGAAGCGTGTGCGACCCATCACCATGACTCATGTGATGCCACCACTCGATCATCACCATTTCGGTCACCACCGCTCGGTCATCACCGGTTTCACCTTTGTTCCACCCATCGCTACTTCACCACCACGGCCACTTCATCGTGTTCTACCATCGACTACTATTGTTCTGTTTCATCACCACCCACAACATCACCTCCTTTGGACACTTTTAGTGAGCCAATTTTACCGCTCGCATCAAGTGCTATCCACCATCACTATCGATCCCGAAAAGCCTACTCAAGTGGACAACGAGGCGGGCCAAGGAAGAAATCCGGTGCTAGAAGATGGTCATTCTTGATACCTTTACTTGACGATGGAGAGAAGACGAGGAGCACCTAGTTCCTTTGAGCTTGGAGAAAGCTCGACTCGCACCGACTCGGTCATACACATGCACGGTGAACCAAGACACCACACTATTCCTCTGTTGGCTACAAGACTTATCGACACGAAGATCGGTGAATGAGCTCATGGCACATTATGATGAGATTCCACTAGTGAGGATAGAGAGCTTGGAGGAAGAAGTCGAGAACCTCGTGGTAGGTCGCTACTCCATCGAGATTGTGTTTGATATGATGAGTACTCGGTTGTGGAGGCAGAGAGGCCGTTAACCAATTGACTCGGAGATTGGAGACTACTATTCGTGATGCTAGCACTTTGAGAGACCGCTTTGGGTCGAGAGAGAGTCCTACATCACGAGCTTGCATCCGCTCATGCTCACACCGCTATTCGGAGGAGAGGATTGATAACCTCGAGGCGAGAGACCGAGCCCGTGAGCGCAGATCCGAGACTTGACGACTATGGTTGAGGAGATTCGTCGTCGTCGGGATGACGCGCGGAGATCGTAGATCCTAGTCATCTTTATCTTAGTATGTATCATAAAGCCGCCATATGAGGCATTAAGGCTTGTATCTTTTTTTGGTTTGTAACCTTGGAACAAGTATTATGATGATGTAACTTATGGTTGTGAACAAACTATGTAACGATGTATTCCATGGTTGTATTTCTATTACTCTAATGTTATGTTATTATTCCTCGGTGATGTACGCCGAACCAATCCTTATGTCCTTATATATATTATGATTTGTTGAGAAAAAAAAAATCATATTCAAATCATATCATGAATTTAAAGTGGTAATCTGGACTATTATGAAATGTATGATATGAAATCAATTTTATCATCGATCGATAATTTCTTAACCTTGGTATTTATTCTTGGAAATTTTAGAAAAATGGTCAAGAAGAAAGATACCTCATCCACCATCACTCCATGACTATTCGGAAAATGGTCATTTGAAAGTGTTAGCGGCTATAGCTCAACATGTTCGATCATCGCTAGAGAAAAGTCGAACGCATTGAAGTGAACGATTGCCCAAGAGGCGCGTGAAGTGAAATTGCAAGGCAAGCGAAATTGCAAGAGAAGCGAGAACGCCCGAATTGCTCGAGAGGTGAAGTCGAGCGTGTCGCTCAGCAAAGACGCGTGGTCAAGTCGCTCGCATTCTTGAAGAGAATCGTGTCGCGTTGTTTGCGTCTTCTTGAAATGGCAAACTCAAATGCAACTAACACTCCAACAAATCAAAGTGAGTCCACTTTAACTCGCAAGTGTAATTACAAAGAGTTCATGAGCGCAAGCCGACATTCTTCAAGGGCTTGAAGGTGCTATTGGTTTACTTCATTGGTTTGAGAGGACCGAGGCGTATTTACGCTAAGTGATTGCACAAATGATTGCAAAGTCAAGTTTATGATGGAACTTTGTTAGAAGGCGCGTTATCTTGGTGGAAAGGCCATGCTCAACCAATTGGAATGGAAGAAGCTTGTAAGATTTCATGGTCGATCTGAAACAATCGCTAATGAAACAGTATTGCCGAGGACCGAGATCAAGAAACTCAAGATGAGTATTACCACTTGGTCGCTAAAGGTAATGATCTCAAGACATACTTCAAGAGATTCCACGAGTGAGAGCTCTATGTCCTCATCTGTTTCCCACCAATGAAAAACTTTTGGAAGCTATGATCGGAGGTTTACCTCAAGCATCGAAGGAGATGTCATCGCTCAAGCCAAAAGCTATTGAAGAAGTTGTCATTGTATCCCACCGCCTTATGGAACCAATACTAAAGCTTGCAAATGCACAAGGCTCAAGTGACAACAAAAGAAAGTTTGATGATCGGAAAACCTCAAATTCCAACCACTATCGATCCAACAACAACAATCGAACAACAACAATCAATATCACCACTGGCAATCAACACCACAATCGGCAAAACCGAAGGCAAGAAGTCGCGAGGGCTTATCTTGCACCCTTCTTTGGAAAAGGGTATGTAGGACCACATCCCGGTGTAACCGATGTTTGATGCACCATTCGGACCTTGTCTTGTGAAGTGCGATAAGTGCAACAAGGTAGGTCATCAAGGTAAACATTGTCGAAACCACGGAAGACAACACACGTGACAAACATGAGCTGCTATGGATGTGGAGAACACGGTCATTTCAAAAGTCAATGCCCAAAGTTAAATGTCGTTCAAACAAACAATGCGCGTGCAAGAGTGTACATGCTAGGAGATGGAGATACACCATTGAACCCTGACATTGTGACGGGTACGTATTCTCTTAACAATCATTCTGCAAAAATCTTGTTTGATTCTGGAGCCGATAAGAGTTTTGTATCTACTACTTTTGCACCATTACTCGAAATATCCCCAATCGCCTTAGATACAACTTATGAGATAGAACTTGCCGATGGGAAAATAATAGGAACCAACACCGTAATCCGTAATTGTCCTATTCTATTACAAGATCATTCGTTCCTCATAGATCTTTTGCCAATCAAACTTGGAAGTTTCGATGTCGTAATTGGCATGGATTGGTTGTCCAAACACCGTGCTAGGATTGTTTATGACGAGAAAACCGTTCATATCCCGATCAACGGTGAAACCTTAGTCATCCAAGGAGATCAAAGTAGAAAGTACTTAAGTATCATATCTGTGCAAAATCAATAAAGTACATGGAAAAAGGATGTTATGCCTTCTTAGCTCAAGTAACGGAAAAGAAGTCGGAAGAGAAACGACTAGAGGATGTACACAGTAATCAAGGAATTTTCCGAGGTGTTTCGGAAGATTTACCGGACTTCCACACCGCCGACAAGTCGAATTTCAAATCGATCTTATTCCCGGAGCTACTCTGTAGTACGAGCACCGCATCGTTTAGCGCCTCGAAATGCAAGAGTTATCCAAACAACTAGAAGAGCTATCCAGAAAGGATTCATTAGACCAAGTTCCTCACCACGGGAGCACCGGTATTATTCGTTAAGAAGAAAGATGGATCATTCGGATGTGTATCGATTATAGAGAATTGAACAAGCTCACAATCAAAACCGCTATCCCTTACCAAGAATCGATGATCTGTTTGATCAATTACAAGGCTCGAGTGTATACTCGAAGATTGATTTAAGATCCGGATATCATCGATTCGGTAAGAGAAGAAGATATACCCAAGACCGCATTTAGAACGCGATATGGCCATTATGAATTCCAAGTAATGCCATTCGGTTTAACTAATGCACTGTTTGTATTTATGGACCTCATGAATAGAGTCGCAAACCATATCTGGATAAATTCGTCATTTTGTTCATCGGCGATATTCTTATATACTCGTAATAAAGAAGAACATGCGGAACATTTGAAGACATCACGAAGTTACTCAAGGATGAAAAATTGTGCATAAAGTTTTCCAAGTGTGATTTTGGATTGAGACGGTCCAATTTCTTGGTCATGTGATCGACGGTGAAGGAATCCATGTGGATCCCGCAAAGATTGAATCATAAGAGGCGGCGGTACCCACTAATCCCACCGAAATTCGTCAATTCTTAGGACTTCTTGGTTACTATCGAAGATTCATCGAAGGTTTCTCGAAAATAGCTAAACCATCGACCGAGTTAACCCGTAAAATGAAGAAATTCGAATGGGGAGGCGATCAAGAATCGACTTTTCAACTCTGAAGAACAAGCTGCGAAGCACCTATCTTGGCACTAGGAAGGAGTCAAGATTTTGTAGTATATTGTGATGCTTCACACATGGGTTTAGGCGCTGTTCTCATGCAAAGGAACAAAGTGATTGCTTATGCGTCACGACAACTCAAAACTCATGAGAAGAATTATACTACTCACGATCTAGAACTTGGCGCCGTGGTATTTGCACTCAAATTATGGAGACATTATCATGCGGAACTAAGTGTATAGTGTACACCGATCACAAAAGTCTTCAACACATCTTAGATCAAAAGGAATTGAATATGCGTCAACGTCGTTGGCTCGAATTGCTTAGTGATTATGATTGCGAGATCCGTTACCATCCCGGAAAGGCAAATGTTGTTGCCGATGCTTTGAGCGTAAAAGATCGCCTAAGCCACTTAGAGTGAGATAATTGGGAATGGTAATCAATTCACCACTACCATCGAAAATTCTTGAAGCTCAAATCGAAGCCCTTAAAGAAGAAAATAGGCGAATGAGAAGATTTATGGCATCTTGGGAGAATGAGAATGGATTTGTGAAGAGATCGGACGAACGCTATGTTTCAAAAATCGAAGTTGGATTCCACTCTTTGGAGGTATCCGAGAGCTCATCATGCATGAATCACATAAATCAAAGTATTCCATACATCCCGGTCCCAACAAGATGTATCAAGATCTAAAGCTTTTGTCTTGGTGGCCTAATATGAAGGTCGATATCATTGTATCATGATAAATGTTTGACATGCTTGAAAGTTAAAGCGGAACATCAAAAGCCATCCGGATTGCTAACTCAACCGAACTTCCTATGTGGAAATGGGAAAGAATCACAATGGACTTCATCACAAAGTTGCCAAAAACTTCTAATGGTTTTGACACCATTTGGGTTATTGTAGACCGTCTTACAAAGTCCGCTCATTTCTTGCCAATCAAGGAGAACGACGAGATGATTACACTCGCTAGGCGTACATCAAAGAGATTGTTTTCGTCACGGTGTACCAATCTCTATCATATCGATCGTGATAGCCGATTCACCTCAAGATTTTGGCAAACGCTTCAAAAAGCCATGGGTACCAACTTAGATATGAGTACTGCGTACCATCCTCAAACAGATGGACAAAGTGAAAGAACGATCCAAACTACGGAAGACATGCTAAGAGCATGTGTGATTGATTCGGAAAAGGATGGGATAAGCACTTACCTCTGGTGAATTCTCTTACAACAACAGTTATCACGCCAACATTAAAGTCGCTCCTTTTGAAGCACTCTATGGAAGAAAATGCCGATCGCTAATTTCTTTGGGCGGAAGTTGGAGAAGTACAACTTACAGGCCCGAAATTGTCCAGAGACAAGCGAAAAGATAATGCAAATTCGGCAAAGATTGCAAACAGCTCGAGATAGACAAAAGAGCTACGCAGATGTTCGAAGAAAACCAATGGAATTCCAAGTCGGAGACCGTGTAATGCTTAAAGTATCACCACAGAAAGGGATGGTCGATTTGGAAAGCGAGGAAAGCTCAAACCTCGATCGTCGGGCCATTCAAAATTCTTCAAAGAATTGGTCCGATGGCATATAAACTTGATCTTCCGAAGAACTTAGCGAGTACATGACACGTTTCATGTCTCAAATCTTAAAAAGTGTCTTTCGGATGAAACTCTAGTCGTACCACTCAAGGACATCCACTCAATGACAAACTTAGCTTTGTCGAAGAACCCATCGAGATCATGGATGAGAAGTTAAGAGGCTTAAGCAAAGCCGCATTCCTATCGTTAAAGTTCGATGGAATCATAAGAAACGAGGTGCAGAGTTCACACAGGAGCGAGGATGTAATCGTTCCAAGTATCCCCACTGTTCATCTAGATCACCCATGACCTCTGCGAGTTTAATCATGGACGCAGTTCTCTTAAGGGTAGGTCTTGTAAGCTCCGGAAAATTTCAATGTACTTAACGTTTTAATCAAGAATTGATCACGATCTATTTCATCATGAAATTTTTCGAACATCACCTTTGCATATCATTTGGCATATGCATGATCAACGCAATGACTCGGCGTTCATAAATATACCGTTGTGATCTAAATAAATTTCCCACTATCCCGATAATTCTAAAATACGTAATGAATACGTAAAATTTGTAAAATTACGAATTCAATTATAATAAAATTTATAAAATTCGTATTGGGCCTCGGAACACATTGGACTTTTCACCACTCGGACCCGACACATAAATGGGCCTCGTAACCGGACCCAAAGCTACACCATTTTCTTGTTGGGCCTTGGCTTAGCTCACGCATCACAAAGGGAGCCCAACTCCCCATCTTTCCTTATTGATGGGCCTCGTTAAACGGATCAAAACCCCAAGCCCAAGTTTTAGAGTTAGTAAATGATTTTTTTTTCTTTGTGCTTCTTTCTGTGGAACCGAACAAGCAAACAAGAAGGGAACCAAGCTAGAAATCAAAAACACAAAGCAAATAAATATTTACTCTATTTGATCACATGTTGTCGTGTAGGAGTGAGCAAGAAGAGACCAACACCATACTTTGGCCACCCTAGCATTATTATTATAATACCTAAACATTTGACTAATCCTTTGACTTGATTAACCTTTGGATAACATGTTCCCTAAACAAGAACTTGGATTTTACTAGACATTGCATGCCCTCAAGTCTTGGCTGCCATCAACCCCACGCCAAGGAACATTCACACAAACATGGACAAACTCAATAAAACATGTGACTATAAGCCTAGAATTAGGAAGACTACAAGTAAAATATTAAGAAGGTCATGCTCATCCTCTCTTTATAACCTCCTCAACACTTAGCAAAAATCTCACAAGATAGCTCACAACAACTCTCAAACTTCAAACACACTCTCCACTTAAACACATACAACTCACAAACCCTCATACCTTTGCATTACAAATCGTCATTTGTGGTAACATCGAAGGAAAGAAGAAAGAAATCATAAGGGTACTAGTAATCGGGTAATATTATAAGGAGAACACGGGGTCTTGCGTTCGAGCCACATTCTCATTGTTTCTTCCCACTCTTGACGAGTGTTGTAAGTTTCTTAAAAACCTAGTCAATTTCTTTACCATTTGTCACTTTAGTATATGTGTAGCACTCGTTAGATAATTAAAAACGCACCAAATGACTAGCAAATCTTTATGAACACGCGTGTGCAATAGAAAGAGTACTACATTCGTGACTTATAGTCACTTAAACACAAAAACACGACACTAATGATCAACCTAGAGACCATACGGGGACTTCTCGTTCCCTCGTTCACTATAAAACTCACGCAAACCTAAACGGGCCTAAAGCCCAACTGTCGAGCCCAATAAGCCCAAACTGAGTCCAATAAAGGTCTAGCCCGGCCCAATAGAATGGAAATAAGTCAATAAGCACTAAGTATAAGCTATAAATAAGTTATGAATGTTTTGCAAAGTTTTCGTGAATAAAAGCTATGTTTAGGACTCGATTTGCAAAATGTAACAAGCTTGGGTTAAAAGCGTAACATTTAAAGTGTATAAAGGGTCATTTATAAGTTGAACAAGTATTTTATGAAAGTCTAGGGGCTGAAAAGGTCAATGTCGAAAGTACAAGGGTAGCATGCACGTGTGCATTTGCACATGGAAAACTACAAGGATCGAATATGTAATTAACTCAAACTAGTATTAATATAAGTTTTGGGTTAAATGTGACAAGTGTGAAAAGTAAAGGTTTAAAGCGTATAAACATAACTTGGAGGGCTGTTTTTGTAAATTCAATTTTACCAAGGGTTAAAGATGTCATTTTTGAAAGTTTGAGTATAAAATATAATTCGGGTGAAAAGTGTCATTTTCTAAAAGTATAGGGACTAAACTTGTACTTTTTGTAACTCGAGGGTAAAAAGTGTAAATTCGGGAAAAGTTTAGCAAAAATTATAAACCCATAATAACTTCGTAAAAACGAGTATCTTGATCATATGAGTATTTTATTTTCGGATAACGGTAAATGTATTACTTATATATATATATTATAAGATTATAATTATATATATCTCAAGTCCGATAAAACACACGGGAATTTATTTCAATACGTTAAAATACTCAACAAATCTATTAAGATCAACGGGGAATATTTCACTTATGCGTAAGTGAGGATCACTAATTAAGGCAATGTAGCATGAAAATTAACTTAAAACGTTAATCACGATCGCACACTATTGGATTGGACAATCCAATGATCTATTGAATAAGAATATTCAATGCTCTATTATTTTGGTCGCGAACCAAAATGCTCATTCTTGAGACTCGCCATCTCATCATTTTAGGTTTCGAGTTGGAACCTCTCGCTACATTGTGCTTGATCTATTTTTGTGCGTGTGCATTATCATCAAGGTGAGTTCATAGCCTCGCTTTTACTTTATTTTATAAACCCCCGAGGAGATACATGCTCTAAACTAGAACACAAGGGTTTTCATAAATGCTTGATCTTCTTGATTATTGGTACCGCCTAAGTTGTTAGCCATAAGTCCCCGATCATGAACCATTAGTCACCGCGAGTGAGCGTAGATATCGTGAATAGTACTATGGGGAATAACGAACCCCGTTTGGTTATAGAGAAATAACCGGGCGCACCATATCGAATATCTTTAGGTAATTGGCTATTACCTCCTTTGGGGCATACTTACGTACTTTGGTAATTCGTGTATGCGGTTGAGTTTTGGTTTCATGAGCTTAGCGCATAATAATCTGTGATATTTTCTTATGATATTGTTAGTTTACAATGATCATGATCTTATACTTGTGTTCAACTTATTTTAAACCTATGGACTTCACTCAACATTTTTGTTGACCTTTTAAGCATGTTATCTCGGTGTCGGTGAAGATTATGACCAAGGTGCGGAGCGGGCATGGCAAGGCTTATCCGGTGGTGTGAAACATAAAAGTTATCATTTCTTTCAAACTCATGATCTTTCTTTTGGGAAAAACATTTGATCTATTTACAATATTTTGTAACAAACTATGAGTTTTCGATGAATGATAACTATTTTTAATAAAACGTCTCTTCGAGTCGTTTTCTATAATTATTGACTATGATCTCCATTCAAGTAACACCGAATTAGTCTTCCTGTCATTAAGATTTTCGGGGTGTTCTGATATTTTTGACAAATCATTTTCTCATTGACTTTTGGAGGAAACCGAGAAATAGACATTTTGGTTTGAAAACCGGTTTGGGAACATTTGTTTTCTCCTCGGTCAATGGTTTTGCAAACTTAGTATCCACAACCTTTCCTTTTAGACATCCCACCGAGCTCTCAAAAGATCATTTTGCTCTTGCATGTCCTTGTAGGCACGCTCATACTGACGTTTGTCATACTTGCATTCCTCGATTTTCGATCAAGTTGTTTAAAATAGGACACGTTTTCTTTTCAAGTTTTGCAAGAGCATTTTCATATTTTGAAACAATTGCGGAGGTCTCGGTGGAGTCTTTCATGATCTTCAATGTAATATGTTTGCAAAATAATGGACATGATATCGGTAGTCATAACATCTTCAAGAGAGAATCATTTAGATTTTCCAAAACTTTGATGTGTTCAAAACATTCATTAGCTTGCTTTACCGTGGATTTATGGTCCTTGACAAAGTCATTGTTTCTTTCAAAAGTGCTTGTTCAACATGAATTACCCTTGAGTTGATGTTATTCAATTTGAGGGCAATTTGAGTTTCAAAAACTTTCTCATTCGATATCAAAAGTAGAGAACCAGTTGTTAGGTGTCATAGTGGTTTTAGTTTTAACAGTCTCTTGAAGACTCCCAATTCTAGTTTTAACATCGTCTAAAATGCTTCTAGTATCACTTGTGTTAAAAGGATTGTTTGAAGACATTTGTTCGATTTTCGAAAGAGATTTGGAAACTACAACTGGTTTTGAAACTGATTTTGAAATTGGTGTTGACACTTTGTTTGAAACACTTGGTGTGGTGGAAAACGTTGATTGTTCTTTTTGATTAACAAAAGTAATCCCATTAATTTTGTTCCATTTGTTATAATCAATCGGTTTAAGATCTGGATTCTTTTTTTTCATTTTTGATCTACTCTCCTCAGCTAGTTCCAACGTTTCAAGAGAATCACGAACAAGTATGGGTTCATGCAAAGGTTGTCCATTGTTCAACACATTCTGAGATTTCTGAGCTTTCTTGAGAAACGAAGAAGGGTTGTTACCAAGAGCCATTTTATGTGAAGTGTGAAAAATCGGATTTACTTGATTAGAAAGCATCTTGTTTGATTTAGCGGAATGACCCGTTGTAAGAAGCAAATTATCCAATTTCTTTATAGTTTCATTTTATCCGAATTTCATCAAGAAGAGAATCTTCTCGCTTTGAAAAATCGAGAATCAACTATTTTTCTCTTTTCAAGATCGAAAAAGTGCTTTTGTTTAGAAAGTTGGTCATTTTGTTCGAAATTTCCTTGTTTAAAGATTTTATTTTCAAGTTTGATTCACATCAAGTGTATCATACTTGAGTTGCAATTGTTGTTCTCTTAAAAGCAGAATCTCGATAACCAATTTCTAATTCGGAAATTTTGTTTGTATGAAATTCATAGGCTTTGGCGTGCTCCTTGTAACTCTCAAGCTCGGCGGTCAATTTTTATTCGCGGCCTTAACCTCGCGATTGACCGTTCTTACTTTCTCAACTTCAATGCCACATTGATTGATTAATGATTCAAAATAAGCACGAGTTTCCTCATCATTAGCACCATTACGTATCACTTGACCTCCATTAGGATCCATATATGGAGTTTCGGAGTTAACATTGCTATTAACTTGCTCTCCCACATATGTGTCATAATAAGGTTCGGAGACATGAATGTGGCTTCTCATGAGTAAACGAATGTGGTACCTTGAATATGTGTCAAGAGGAGTTGTGTCATAAGTACCGCTTGATGTTGTGGCTGTTGATTGATTGTGTGTTGGAGGTTGCATTATCGTTTGCTTTATCTTCCCATTTTGGGTACCGAATTTTATTTCCTCGTGATCAACTCAATTCCCAATTCTTCTTTTCTCGCTAACATCAACATGTCTTGGATCTTTTCAAGCTTTGTCATTGGTATGACACTAGATCCTGAATCTTGTCTTTGAGGTTCGGAGGTAGCATTACGAGTAAGTCATAAAACAGCTTATTCCCATTTTGATATCCCATATTCGATTCACAATCGACCCCTTGATGTCCATCTCCATAATTCCCAACGATCGGAGTCGCAACATTGCCATTCGATTACCCATCGCTCTATTCCCAACATTCGTCCCATCCGATTTCCAACATTCGACCCAACTGACATTCGACACGGAACCGCTGATTACCCATGCGATCGCTAAATGCTTTATCCAATAAAGAAAATACATTGCAAGGTCGCTTCTACTTGACCGGGATCGGTGATTCCTTGTTCTGGTATTGTGGATACGGTTGTTGAATGACTTGTTGTTCTTGTGGAAAGAATTGTTGTTGAGGTTATGGAATGTATTGTCGCAAGTTGTTGTTGGTGGAAGATGATGAAGCTTGTTGTTGTGTATTAAGCGAAGGTTGAGTCTTTGCAATAAGTGCCAATGGATCATGATTCTTTGCCAATATTTCTTTCCCGACTTCATTCGCTTGACTTGGTTTTGTTTCGTAAAATCGTTGAGTTGATCAAAGTTTACGATGTAAGTCTTTTGTTTGGTTGACAATAGTGACATATCGTCCCCATTCTTCCGGAAGATTATTCAGAACTTGATGTTTTGAACGATTGTTCGGGTGCCAACTTGTTTCGATAAGCTCATTCATCAAAGTGCAAACCTTCCATAGTAGGATTCAATGGATTCTCCGGTGTAGATGTAAACTTTTCCCATTCGTTAGCGACTTGTTCTCCATGTCTTGTTTACCAATTTCTATTCCAAAACATAGTCGTCTAACACGTCCCACATATCGAAATCGGTTTCAACCTGCTCACCGCAAAGAAAGATGTCTATTGGTAAACCCGGTTGGATAATATGAATTGCCATGTCATCTCGCATTGACTTGTTTCGATCCTCTTGATGTATTCGATTCGGTTTGAAGATGAGAGGATGGTGGGATGGGAGGTGTTGCCCGCATTTCCGTGTACATGAACTTGTCGAGGTGGAAGGGTCCATCTGAATGGATTTAATCATGAGTTTCCCATTAGGTTTGGTCTTTATGTAACGGAGCATTCGACTTGTCCATTGAAGATAACCACATTTTGCCAACATAGGAGGTCGGTTTTCGGCACCATTTGCATGAATGTCTTGTTGAGTAGCCATTGATGAAGGTATGATATGATAAAGTTGATGTAGGATCGATTCAACGATAAAGGAGTTGTGGTTGATGAAGATTAAGCTCATTGAGGTTTTTCCGAAAGTCGTACTCGTAAACTTGGTTCTTAAAAATTTCGCCCAAAATTTGAAATTCACTATAAAAATCAATTCTAAGGTCGTATGAAAATTTGAGTTATGACAATTTTGACGCAAAATTTGACCGAAAAATTTGAATTTAGGCCCAAAATTTGAATTTTGACCAAAATTTTCACAGTTAAACCAAAATTTGAATCTCGCGTAAAAATTGAACGTTTAGTCTCCTCAAAATTTAATTTTTTTTTTTTTTTTTTATTATTTATTTTTTTTAAACCTTTATGCGTAGAAAGAGCTTAGGCGTAGAAACACAAGTTACTGAGTAGAAACTTAGGCGTAGGATCTTATGCGTGGGATCTTAGGCGAGGATCTTATGCGTGGGTTTAAAGTTACGAGTAGAAAAAGTTAAGCGTAAGATTTAGCTTATGCGTAAGAAAAACTTAGGCGTAAGAAAAATGCTTATGCGTAAAGTATTCTACGCGTAAGTCGAAACTTATGCGTAAGATTAGGGTTTTGCCCAAAATCCTTTACACTATCACGATGTAAGAGATATCCAAAGTCGAGTGTTCCACACACTTATCCAAGTGAGGAAGCACCGAGTCACCGTTAAACACGAAGATTCTTCACCAAAAGTTACGAGTAGAAAACTATGCGTAGTTGACTTTCTTACGAGTAGAACTAGGGTTTTGACCTACTCGTAAAAAATTTCAGCGATTCAACCAATTTCTCTTGCACAGATATCCTTAAAAACACTCGAATAACCCAAAAATGTTGACCTTTTTCACCCAAAGTGCTTAGAAAAGTTACGAGTAGAAATGACCAAAGAACCAAAAACGAGCTCAAAACTTAACCAAAACACGTAAAACTTCAAACTTTTTGCAAAAAACTGAAACTTTAGCACCAAATATACATTAAACCACAAGAATCTTGAATTTGTAAGTGCAAAAATTAAAGCTTTAAGCGTGACAACGTTTATAACAAAGCTACGCGTATCAACCTTCAAAACAAACACAAACACTCCTAAACCATTGTTAGGCGATTGATACCAATTGTTATAACCCTTTATTACTTATACCTTCCTTTCCCACAACGAATACCACGTTTACCACACAACAAGAACACGTTAAACAAGAAAGATTAAGATGAGAGATGGTGACAAGAGATGTATATGGATCGTGTGTTTAGAGAGGTAGAGAGAAGAAAGATGAAAACAATAATATGTATATTGCTTCAAAGGAAACACACACACACACACACACACTCAAGCACACCCCTCAAATGACATACTTGAGGGGTATTTATAGTAAGAGAGGATGATGCCCTAAGGCTTGGCCATGGGCCTTGAGATGGACTTGGATTGGGCTTGGGTTTCACGAACTAGACAAGGCTAGCTTAACATAACTTATGCCCAATTAGCTTAGCCCAATCCACGAGCCCGTTGACTATTCTATCACGATATCTAACACACATTACAAAGTTCCTAATCGTGAATGACCATCACTTCTAATAAAAATAATCAAGGCTAACATTTTGACACACTTATTTTAACCACAAACACACACCAATGATTGTGTGTTCATACGCTTATGCGTATAACACATAATCATTCATATCTTTTGTTTTAGCCGTTGGATTTGCATAAAAATCAAAACCCTTGCTTGTAATAACGTTTAGATTACGAAAACACTTACAATATGATGATCAAAAACACGGATTTGAAGCTTGATTATTAGGCGTAGGATGAGTTAGTTGTATGTGTTAAATGTGAGGATGAAGAGTTAGGTGGGAAGTTTTATTAAAATAACTTTTGGATTTTGATAGTTTTAGTCCCTCCACCTTTTCCATTTTCATCCAAAGCCTTTAACTTCCATTTTGGTTACCAAATGATAGATTTTAAGAAAGAAACTTGACACTCCCCTCGACTTAAGAAATAAAGAAAGGTTATAAATTTTAGTCCGAGGAGTGTCATTGAACCGAAAATGTGACCACCATTTTAAAGAAACAACCGGAAAAGGTAACATGTAAGTACACGGTTATTATAAACAGTTAAGAATTTATTTTCTCCCCTCAACACTTGATCGAAAAAATACTGAATTTTGAAAGATTTGAGTGTTGACGGAAGGAATGTACTTGCCATGTTTGAAGAAATATAGATAGAAGAATATTTTTGTTGTTTTATCTGATTTTCTAATTTTGTATTTTGTTTTTGAAAAGTTATTTACAAAAAAGATTTTGGTGTTTGACAGGTTTTTAAGACTGTTTTAAGAGATCATCTAGTTCCTCTTGAGTCAAACACCTCATACCAATCCGGTGGACCAACTCATTAAACCTAGCGGGAGGCAAGGCTTTGGTGAGTAGATTTGCCAATTGGTATTATGTACCCACGAAGTATAATTCAACTGTACCATGTTCTACATGATCCTTGATGAAATGATAGCGAAGATCGATGTGCTTTGATTTGAGTCTCGAAGCGAGTTGCGAGATCGCAATGGCACTCCGATTGTCATGAGACATCGAGGATACATCAAACACGTAACCATAGTCTTTGAGTTGTGTTCTCATCCGGATGACTTGAGCACAACACGCCGACATGGCTACATATTCTCGCCGGTTGACGACAATGATGTACAATCATGCTTCTTCGATTGCCGGGACACCGGTTTATCACCAAGAAATTGTAGTGCTCTCAAGTACTTTTCGTGAATCTAAACATCCCGCATGATCAAGATCGAAAAGGCGATTAGTTCAAAACTAGAATCCTTCGGATACGGATCCCAAGTTAATGGTTCCCTTGATGTATCGGAGGATTCTTTTAGCCTCGAGAGGTGGGTTTCATTGGTCGTGATCGATAACGGGAGCATAGATAAGCGGCAAAGACAATATCAGTCCGCTAGTCATTAGATACATGAGAGACCCAATAATACTTGGTATTTGGTAGGGTCCACTAATTTCCCATGTAAATCGTCTAGCTTCTTAGTATGAGTCATTGGTGTGGCATAAGTGTCATGGGTTTTCATTCCAAATTTGTTTAACAATTTAAGGGCATATTTGGATCGACTCAAGAAAATACCACGGGTGATTGATGAACTTGCAATCCTAGAAAGAACGTAAGTTCACCCATCATGGACATTTCAAAATTTTCTTCATTAGTTTTGCAAAAGTGATTGAGTACTTTTATGTGTAGACCCAAAATGATGTCATCCACGTAAATTTGAACAATTAAGATATGTACCCGTGATATTGTATAAAAGAGTAGGGTCGACCGAACCGTTGGTGAAATTATTAGCAATGAGGAAAGATGATAGCTTATCGTACCATGCTCGAGGAGCTTGTTTGAGACCATAAAGAGCTTTGTTCGGTTTGTAGACATGGTTCGGAACTCGGGATCAACGAATCCTTACGGTTGGTCGACATAAACCGCTTTTCGGTTTTCCGTTGAGAAACGCAGGTTTGACATCCATCCGAAAAGACCGTCATATTCATATGAGCCGCGAACGCGAGAAATATCCGAACGACCTCAAGGCGAGCAACCGGAGCAAAAGATTCTTCAAAGTCTATTCCTCTTCCCGACGATAACCCTTAGCAACTAGACGTGACTTGTTTGGATTACGTTCCCTTCAAAGATCCAATTTGTTTTTCCAAATCCATTTGAGACCAATGATGTAGACCCGTTGGTCTTTCAACCGTTCCCATACTTCAAGACGTTTGAATTGGTTGAGTTCTTCTTGCATGGATTCAATCCGGTTGTCTTTTGTCATTGCGTCTTTAATGTTTTTAGGCTCAGTTAGCGAGCGGTGAGTGCATAAATGCAATGTTCACCATCTGTGTGAAGACGTTGTCTCATAACGTTGGTTGATTCGGGTTGCCAATAATATTTGCGGAGGATGGTCTTTTGTCCATCGATGTGTAGAGGTTGATGTTGGTATACATTGTGCGATTTCGAGGATTCAAATGGTTTGTTGATGATTCCGCGACATCGTGCGGCAGATGTCATTAGCAAACGGGTTAAAGAACGATTTGGATCAAAATCTGCGGGTGGGGTACTTCATTAAGAATATCATCGGTTGGATCATCATTGTTGGAAGCGGTTTGTTCAACTGTTGTGGTGGAGTCAATCGGTGGTGCTTCTTCAACGATAGTTGTTGTAGCAGTGTATCGGTATAAGAGTAGTATCGGGTTGAGCAATGAAGCAATGGATACACCAAGCACGTTCATCAATATAAATCACCGAGCGGAGGAGCAAATAACCTTTCCATTTGTTGACGAGTGAGTGGAGGCTTTGTTCGGTGATGATGGGGTTTGAGGAAGTTTAAGCGGTTGTGACCGGGTTCTAAGTTGTTATACTCGAAGCCATTTCCGTAAGTTCATCAAAATGAGCATGAATCATTTCCATAACTTTGTTTTGTACGACGATTCCGGATCCGATAACCTTTAGAATTCTCACAATATCCAATAAAGACTCCAATGTCGACTTTGGCTTTGAGCTTTCCAAAATCATCACGATCATTATTCGGATAGCGAGGAGCCAAATACATGAAAGTGTTTGAGATTCGGTTTATGGTTGTGGAGAAGCTCAAACGGTGTTTTGTTGTAGCGCTTAGTAATCATAGAACGGTTTTGAGTATAGCATGCGATGAATCGACACGCCCATAAGTAATCTGAAGTTTAGCATTGATTAACATTGTTCTTGCGCTTCCACTAACGCTCGGTTTCGTCTTTCAACAACTCCTTTTGTTACGTGTACGTGCAATAGATGTCGATGCTAAATTCTCACTTTCTCATAAAATTCATGAAGGGTTTGGTTAACAAATTCGGTTCCTTTTTACTGCTCGATTTGGCGGATGGTGTTCCGAGTCGAACTTGAATTTTCGTGAGAAAGGTGATGATCATTGTGGAGCTTGGTCTTTGCTTGAAGAAAGTAGAACCAAGTCCATCGTGAATAGTCATCAACAATTACTAAGATGTAGCGTTTGCCATTGATCGTTTGCAGCGCATCGGGCCACACAAATCCATGTGAAGAAGATGAAGCACATGCTAAGAGTCGTGTTCCACCTTTGAAGGAAAATGAGCACGAGTGCTTTTCCCTTGTTCTGGTGAGCAAAGGTGATCTTTAGAATACCGAAATCGTGGGAGACCTTCAACTAGTTTGTGTCGAGCAAGATTGGTTATAGTTTGAAAGTTTAAATGTGAGAGGCGATGGTGTCATAGCCGGATTTTGTTGATGTTGCCTTTGAAAGTAAGCGGATGGGAGATGAAGCAACCATGTCTAGCATAGAGATAGTGTAAAGACTTGAGTTACGCGAGCCGGACATAAGGTCGTTTCCTTGTAGATCACGAATGAAACAAGATTTCTCCCTAAAGCAACCTCCAAATCTCCATCACGTAAGCCGACCTACTAAAAGCAGTTGTGACCGAGGCCTTCCACATAATAAACCCCGCTAATTTCGATGTTCCCATTGATATAGTCTCCTTAGCCCATGATAGCTACGAGTGATCATTCCCGAATCGGCGGTGCCAATGAACTTTGCAATAAAGTTTGATAACAGTTTAAGGTTGCTCGTCATGTGTCGGGAACATCCGCTATCAATAATCAAGAGAATGATCTGTATCACCTACATTACACACAGACGACACGGATGGAATAGAAGTAGATGTGGAACCCGAAATGTTAGAGGTTTAGGAGCGATTATAGTAGACATACACACATCAATAACTTTAGGCATCCATTTAAATCCTAGTGTGTTATATATCCATTTCGCCATCTCCAACTAGTATTTGCTTTAGTCTTAGTGAATGCACTAGGTGGTACTACATTCTTAGGAGGTGAAACCGGAGCTACAGGGGACAAGAATGCGTTTCTTAGAATCTAAAGAGGGTGGTCTACCAAGCGAGACTTAGAATGATTAGTGGGCCTAGAGGTATTCCGACTCTTAGGATTCCTTAAACGAGAGATGATAGCTTTAGCAACACATTTGTCATGACAATCGAATTCATACTTTTACGACAAATAACACAAGGTGCATCACATGAATATCAAAAGTACTTAAAGGTTTAGCATTCGTTACATTACTATTTCTATTACATTTGCGGACGCAATATCTATAGTGGAAGCAACGTGAGTCTTATTCATTTTCCTAGGGTGTTCTTCTACTTTAGCATTCCTTATTGATCTTTTCTTAGGTCGCAACTTCCTATTCTTCGATGTAGTGCTCCTAGGTCGTGAGCTGAGACTTTTGGAAAAGAAGCAACTATTCTGTTTCGAGAGAAGGAAGCACGTTAGCAACTTGTGTTTTGGTAGTAGGCATTCTAGGTTCACGATTACTAAGTGTTACTGGTGCTATTCTCTTAATCACGGTAGGCGGAAGTTGTTCATACTTTCCTAACATTTCTCTTAACTTAAAGATAGTGTGAATCAAATCTTGATTTTCAGAACGAATGTTACCAGCAAAATGCATTACTTCTCTAGTGTGTGCAAGATAATGATCAAGTTCGTTTGATGCTTCATGACGAGTCTTATTGAGTAAATCAAATATGACACCATATTCCTGTTTAACTTTTACAAGTTCTTGTTCATATTTTGAGATTTGACTTTTCAAAGACACGTTTTGATCATCCAGTTGCTCAAATTTTGGATTTAATTGCAAGCTGGTGGATTTTATTTTGCAAAGCAAGTTCACGATTTTGACAATCTTTTGACACCATTGAAGACGACGTTTTGCATTTGAAAGCTCGTGTAAGGCGTTCGCTTTCAACTTTTAAAGACTCGATCCGAAGCACATTATCGGTATTCTCATGATTACAACATTATCAACGATGTCGTGAGATATAATCAAATGCATATGACACGTAATTCAATAACACAATATTATGAATATCAAGACGAGATAACATCATTCAAGAGTCGATCAACATCTTTTCTCAACATTTTCTTTTACGTTTAGTATTGGTAATAAATGTTTATTTTCTCGAAAACGACCTTCATCACTCAAGTTCCTTATGAAAGTCCGTTCCCAAGACAATGCACAATTTTTCAAATTTTAACATTTGGTAAAAGATTTTTTCGAAAAATGTCTCTTTGTTCTCGTGCTGCAGGTGATTGAAAATGTTGAACTTTGATTTCGAATGATATTCTATCTCATGTTGTAAAGTTTTGAGGTCGACCATGAAAATGTCAAAATATCTAAGAATTTTGCGATTTTCGTGTTTTGAGTTTACTTCAACGATGGAAGGTAAAGGACCATAAATTTGTGCATAATCGGTTGGGGATTAACATTAGAAGACTCGACGTTTTATGATAACCCTTGGTGTGTTAGAAGAATCCGTTGGTGTGACAAAAGTGACCGGTTTGAATAATTAAAAGGTTTGTTGTAAACAACAGTTTTAATTTTGATCGACTCGCCTTCTTACGCATCTAATTCCTCTTGACGATGATATTCAACAACACTCATAATGAATTATCAATTTTATATTACCTTTGGAAACTCGTGGATTTGGTTTGAATGCTTTGGTTGAAAACTTAGGTTTGTAATCGGCAAGATTCGGTCCATATCCATTTGGATTGGGTTTTAAAGTAAACTTTTCAATAGTCATTCTTGACTCACCATGTTTGTAAACAACAGTTGTAAACTCTTTAAGTTTGTGTTGTAAGTCGATAATTTCTTCAAGAAGATCATCTATTCGTTTCGTTGAATGCTTTTGTATGCAGAGAACTATTTTGACAAGTTAACAACTCACCTTAGCTTTTGATTTTCCAAGGTGAGGCGTTAATTTGCTTTTTATGTTCATGTTTTAGTTGTTCTATTTCGGATAACAAAGCATTCTTGAGCGGCTAGATCACGATTTGTCTCTAAATATTTTTCGCTTTGATGAGATTTAGTAAAGGTCGCTTCAAAACCTTTTCACGTTTTCTTGAGTTTTGAAAAAGTTGATGTAGGATTGAATATTTATTGTGTTGATGATTCGGTGGTCTTGGATGATCAAAATACATGTTTACCATTTTAGAGAGAAAGTAGAGAGAGGTGTTCTTGCTAGAGGTTTACACAAAGGAAAGATTAGATTGAAATCAGCACCACCCTTCCATGGATGGAAGGGGTATTTATAGTTCTGAGAATACACGACCTCCCATCGGCTGTGGATCGGGGATACGGTGGGTAAAGACCGTCCTTCCTCCACGGTGTTGCACTAAGCTATACTACGCTACAAACTAATAAATAAACTACTAAATAACGAAACTAACGACAAGTCTACGAGCTAACTTATGCTAGATCATAATTGGGGTGACCGACTCTTTAACATGGAATTTTCTAATTCTAACAATCTCCCCAAGGAGGTCACCCCATGTTTTACATTTGAATCCTAGCATTCTATTCTTGACTTCGTTCATGAGCTCGTAGACATGAATTCTTCACTTTCTCAATCTTTGTGCTTTAGTAGCGATTCTTCAAAGTCCGCACTGATTTGTACTTTTAGTGGAGGCCTTTAATTGATCCACATCTTTGATGATCTTCGAGCTTTAATTGAGATCATCAGCCACTGTAAATCTCTGGATCACCCTTTATTGTGTTGCCATCATGTGAAGTTGTGACTTTCGGACCGACATGCTCATACTTTCGAATCATGACATCTTTCCATCAGAGTAGCGGAAGCTTTACTGGTTCATGATATTTGCAGCAGCGTAGTAGAAGCATAGTATAGAAATATCGTAACCGGTTATGTAGATTATGCACCGTCATGATTTCTTGATTAAGTGTGGATCTTTGTGAGCATGCGGCTTTGGATTGACTCCTCAATTACGATCACCGCAACCGTCCAAATGTACCGCAAACAACGATTAGCAATAAAAACACGAAAGTGTCTTTGATCACTTCGTTGAATTGAGTACACGCCCACGGTTCCCGTTGATCAAGATAAATCCGCTCGTGAGCGGTAGGATTCCTAAGAATCTCCTTGACAGGTTTCGCATTGTTCTAGCCGTTCTCAAACCGGAACGTCTCAAAGAAGACAACACGGAGTGAGTGAACGACAAATTGAGATTCACCGATTGATGAAAATGATTTGAAAAACAATCGCATATTGCTTGAAGAAAGAGTTTTGCAATACGACAAAGGTTTTATGAGAAAGATCAATTTTCAATCAAAATACTTTTTGTATTAGAGAATGAGTACACATTCGACGTGCTAGCGAAAAGAAGAGATTCGCACATCGAGCGGTTTTCTAAAAGTATTTTCAATCGAGATACTTTTGAATTTGAAATGAATACACATTCGACGTGCTAGAGAAAAGAAGGTTTGCACATCGAGCGTTTTTCCAAAATTATTCGTCAATTCCATTCTGGACCAAGGTTGATTCAAGAAAGAATCGCCCATCGTTTCTATCCGGTTGTCACAAGCTTGATCTTACGAGAAGATCTCACATGTCACCCACCAAGAGCTTGTTTGATGTTGGCTCTAGAAGGATTTCCATCTTCATTGTGAATACTTTTACATATCACTCGGATGTTACGGCAATACCACAAGGATAATGCGTGGGACTCTTAATATATAATCTTACTTTCCACATTGTGTGAAACAACAAGTCTTCATTAATATAGTGTCCTAACGAGATATTGTGGATGATCTCTTGGCTCTAGACTCAATCGTGCACATTTGGTTCTGTCTCGGAGACTAGGAGAGGGTCTCCTTCTTCAATATCAACAATCTCTAAGAGAAAGTCGATAGATTATGTCGGTTCCTCGTGAGAATGAAACAAGCCCTTTAAGAGGAAATTGAGTGGCTTGGGAATTGTAGTGCGATCGTCCTTTGGGTCCATGACGTCTTGTCTTCAATACCGGTGTTACCTTAGTAACCACTTAGTAGCATATGTATTGAACCCGGTTCGCCCTAAGGTTGAATTGATGGAGGGCTATTTCTTTTCACCCTTTTCACATTCAGTTCTTTTCATTCTTCAACCCCTTGATTGCTTACCGAGACTTCATTACTAGAACCTTGTTGGGTTTATTCCGATTACTAGCTCTGTCTCGATTCGCACTCTTCCCATATCTCACTTTTCTCCTTTTTCATCATACCTAAGGACTCTACACTATCGGTGGATTATCCTCGGTAGATCCCTCCGGTTCTGGCGGATCGTGGGAACAAATACCTAACCTTACCATCCTTATAACTCCATGCATAAAGTAAAATGGTCGGTCTTTTGGTACAGTTCATTCTTCTTTGAAACCAATTGAAAAATCATTTGGAAAAACAATCAAGGTACTTGTGATACGAGATCAAAGCATTTTGTACCTTGATAGTTTTGATCATTTAGAAAACCTCCCCCTCAACATGTGCGTGTGATTTAGAAATTGTTTGGCACATGGAGGCAAGAGGACTTTAAAATATTTTCTTTGATCACAATTTTCATACGAAAAAGCCATTTGATTTTCGTGGTAAAATTCTCCCCCTCAATATGTGCATAGGATATTTTTAAACATTTTATCACATAGAGGCAAGAGTTCTTTTGAAGCACATCCACGATCACAAAATCCATTAATAAAACCATTTGAAACTCTGATGAGTGTGTAAATACTCATCATTTTTATACAAAATAAACTGCAAATTCATCTGAAAACACTCAGAAACACATCAAAATGATCAAAATATCACAAATCAGTGTTTTGTGTGTTTTAAATTCAAAAATATCAAAATCGGATGAAAAACATATCAAATTTGCAAAATTGCGTTTCGAGTCCCCAAGTTTCTAAAATTGTCAAAAACAGTCCCTGAGCACATAATTTCAAAAGTAAAGTCACCAAAGGTCCTTTTAAAATCAAAACTTGTCAAATTTAGTCCTTTGGTGAAAAATTATCAAAAGTTTGAGAAATTACAACTTTGGTCCCTCAAGTTTCAAAATTGGCAGAAATGGTCCCTGGAAAATGAGAAAAGAGGCAACATTGGTCCTTATACTTTCTGAGAGTGTCACTTTTGGTCCCTTGAAACAAGTTTGAGATGTTGGCAGCTTAAGTCCCTACACTTTCAGAATTGTCACCTTTAGTCCTTGAAGTTTAAAACCATTTCACTAATTTTGGACCCCCTACCCACCTTTGACCCCCTGCCATTTGAATTGTGAACCCCCCCTATTATTAATACTTGCCTGAGGTCAAATGGTCAAACAAACAGGGCGCCAAAGTCTTCTCCATTCCCAACTGCTTCTGCTTCAACCTGCTATACCCATCCCCCCTCCTCCATTTTCACTCCACCATGTCCCCCACTCCACAACTACCTTCCAAGCTTCATTTAATGCTTTCCCCCTCCTCACTCAACCCCCATTTTGGCAGTTTACCAATTTGGCGCCAAAATCAGTTTTGAATGGTGGAGATTGATTTAAGCCATCCAACGGCTGGAAATTGATGGGAAATCATCAGAAGTGAGAGAAAGTAACTTTGGGTTATAAAAGAGAAGCAATTGGAGCAAGTTAAAGAGTCTTGTAATTTTTATTTTATTTCTTAGGTCGTTTTATGTTGAACCTTTCAAATTAGTATAAAACTTGTAATGTTTTGCTAAAGTGTATTAATTTTAAGTGTTTGTATGTATTGAAACCGATTCCAAGTACTAATTTCAATTTAATGTTATAATCTTCATTTCATGTCTCTTGTTGAAAAATTCCAAGTTTAAATCTTGTTTACAAGTTTCAAAAGCTCATGTCTCGGTGTTAATAAGCTTATATAAGTTTAACATAGCTTTTACAAGCTCCACTTCAAGTTTACACTCATTTTGACATTTGGTCAACAAAAGTCAAACAGTGATCAAATGGCTATGGAAATGGTGCAGGGGTTGATGCGGGTTTGGAATTGGGTTGGATAGGAGTTATTTGGATGGGGTTTGATAGTTAGAGGTATCTTGGTTCACTTGGTTTCAAGCTTTATGATTTGGACTATTGTAAGTCATTTTAAGTTTTTGATGCATATTCGAATTGTAGTTAAAACTGGTTCCTATCTGTTCTAATAGTTGTATTTAGGTTACATTAGCTTAGTTTGATCATTGTTGTTAGTTGGATAATTGTTTAAGATCGGTTCTAAGTCACAACAGATCAAATCTGAGGGTGTTTGGTTACGCCTAATAAGGCGTCTCGAGTGTTGTGCGGTGGATGATTTCTGTTTGATCATACTTGTAAGACTCAATTGAGTCTTTATCATCTGCTTTGTGTTTAGAACTCAAAAAGTCAAAGATCCAATTTACACCAACTCAACAGATTAATCGTTGAGAAATTTGCAAAACCAAATCTTGAATTGTGTTTGAATAACATAGATAAAGGTTGTAAAAGCTTCATTACATCATAACACACCATAATCAAGCATAAAAGTGGATCAAACTTCATTTTAGTCAAAGATTTATCTGTTTCAAAAGTCAAATAATGTCAAAATTTGGATTTCGGCGAGAGCTTGCGACATCTGCACGGGGTCCATTAAAAGTTTTCAAGAGTTGAATTTTTGGTTACAAGTAGTTCACTAGGTTGTCTCTAAGACCTATTATCTGTTCTTGCTTTAATCCTTACGGATAAGCTGGAAATAAGCTCAAAACAAGCTCCTTTTCCTGCTTCCTTGAACTCGATGAATCTTGAGCTTTATCTCGGTTTTGTGCGACTTGCACAGGGCTCAATAGAGTGGCCATAGTCTTATTTTTGGTACAAGTGATCTCACCCAGGTCCTTTACTAGTTCCAATTCTTAGTTTTAAGTTTAAGCTTATTTATAAGCTTGTGCATGTGTTCAAACTAGCTACCGAAGCTGTTTTAGCTTATTTGTCATTTCATCAATTACATTGTAATCGACTTCTCAATGGTTGCGGTTTGTTGAAATTTGTTCTATTTTAGTTCTTTTAGTATTTCATAGCTTTGGTAAAGCTGTTGGTGGCTTATTTTGTAAATTTGGCTTATTTGGAGAGCTTATTGTTAAGCACTTCCATAGCGAGATCCTAAATCTTGTACACAAGCACTGTTTTCTAATTTTCATAGCTTCTTAATATAATTTTAGAATTTTCTTGAAATTTTCAGATTTTCTCTCATTGCTTTACTATTTTTCTTGATTTTTATTAGTTTTAAGCCTTTTTAAATAGCATTTAATATAAAAATTAGAAAAGGTTCAAAAAATAAGTTTTCAATTTTCTTAGACTTAGATAAATATAAAAAGTAGAAAAAGTAATTTTCTAGATTTTTCATAGTTCATTTGGTAATTTTAGTAATTTAATTAGTTTTTAATAGTTTAAAAATCCTAGAAAATAGAAAAATAGTCTCAAAAATACAAAAATAGTTTTGAAAAGTCTATTTTGATATTTTAGACTTTTCCAAGTCTTAATCTTATTTTTCTAGCTCATTTTCCTATTTTCTTGTAATTTAGGTAATTAATTATTAGTTAAAAATAGTTTTTAATTAGATAATTAGTTTTAAAAATAATTTTATTTTTCTAAATATTTTCTTATATCATTAGGATTGTAAAAACATCATTTTCATATTTTTAGGGTTAATATTGATCTAGTTTCACTTTTTATTTTGTACGTTTACGTTATTTTAATTTAAACGTACGTTTTAGGTTTTAAACGTTCATCACTTTAAATATAGTGATAGCGTTTATTTAATAGGTTTTATCTTTTTAATTTTCTTTAATTTGCATTTAAGGCGTTTTTAAATTGTTGGCTTTTCCTTAGTTATAATAATCATATCACATTATCCCTTTTCTGTTCAAACTTCCCGATCACTAAACGTTTGATAATCCATTGCACAACTCGCTGGGACATAACGACCCGGGGAAACTCTGTACTCCTCAGATTTCAATTGCATTAGTGTTTGAGCAGTTTTTAGTCTTTTAGACTTGACTGTTTAGCACCGATCAAATTTTGGCGCCATTTCTTGAGTGTCTTGATTTATCTCCATTTTAGCAGATTAGTTGTTTGAATCCTCACTCATTGTTTATATCATCCATCTTTGTATATATATATATCCATATCTTTCTAAAAATCCAAAACCCAAAAACACTAAAAGCGTATAAAACACAAAAATATTTTTCTTTTGTTTCTATATATGTATCAAAAATAAAAATACAAAAAGAATCGTCGTTTTCTCTAATAATTAACAACTTAAAAGATTACCACGAAAACCAAGGCGATGCACTACCTAGCTGGGGTGCGACCATAATAAGTTCCCGAACTAAAGATATAAAACTTGCCTTTGTGTCCTTGTGATTGGTGTACCTTTTTCAAAGAAGCCATTCATTGTGGATTATTGGTTAAGTTCACTGTTGTTTTGCCTCGATTTTGTGTTAATTGATTTTGTTGTGATATCGACATTTCAAAACCAGAAACCCATAAAGATTCTTCTCACCCTGATTTTTACAAACCGTCTTCATAATTCTCATTCTCATCTGAAAGATCTTCATAATTCCATTTCTCTCCTTAACTCTGAGAGTCCTTAGAGTTAACTCTAGTGCATCGCACTCGTTCTTCTAGATCATTGAGTCCTTTGCGTGATCTAGCGAAATTCCAAGAAGACGTTCTCGTAGGCGTCTTGCCCAAATAGTCGAACCCGAGATTCGTACTATTTCAAACAACACCATGGCGATTTAGCGTACTATGGCGGAAATGCTCCGAGCACCCACCGAGGGTTATGGAGATGCCATCGTCTTACCGGTAATCAATTCGATCACTTGAATTGAAGACACATTTAATCCAACTTGTGTCTACAAATCAATTCCATGGTGCGATCGAGAAGACCCGTATGCACACATCCGTTGGTTCAACCATTTGACATCAACTCTCAATTACAAAGATGTGCCACAACGGTGATCAAATTGATGCTATTTCCATTCTCACTTGCGGGCGGCCGAGATTTGGTGGAAAAAGAACCCCTCGATCCATCGAAACTTGGGAGGACCTTGTCCAAAAGTTTGTCAATTATTTCTTCCCTCCATCAAAGGCGACTAATCTTAAAAATGAAATTTCTAGATTTCGTCAAAATTTCGATGAAAATTTTGAGAGGCATGGGAGAGATTCAAAGATCTCCTCGTGAAATGCCCCATCATGAATTCACGGAGCTTCAACAAGTTAATATCTTTTACAATGGGTTGAGCGGTAATGATCAAGATTCTTTGAGCGCATCCGCGGTGGCAATATCTTGAATCGTAAACCTAAAGATGTGCTTGAAATTTGCGAGTAAATCAAAGTTCCTTTTTCTCGCAACAAAGTCAATGTTCGAACACTCGCTTCTTCATCCGTAACTCTTCCGAGTTAGCCGCTCAGATTAACCGCTCTAACGGACATCATCCATTGTATGATAAAAGAGGTAAAGGAAATCAAAAGCGAAATTCATAAGCCGGAGCCGTCAAAGCCGTAAACAAGGTGTGTGAAACTTGTAGTGGTCCACATGCGTATTATGATTGTCAAGCAACCGATGCTTCCTTTTACCAAGCTCCGTAGCTTGGTAAACCACAATCAATACCGACCACGGTGATCCTCACTACTGCACCTAGCGGTATGACACCACCGGTTTTCCTCCGTGCAAAACCATGGCAATCAAAACCATGGAAATCAAAATCGCTTTGTTCCAAATCAAGGGCAAAATTTCAATAACCCTCCAAATTTCAATCAAAACCGGAACAATTTCAACCAACCTCAACCATATCAAGCTCCTAATCATCAAAGTTATCAACCACCTCCTCAAGCTCCCATGCCAAATGACTTCATGAAAATGGTCGAGGCAAACATGCGATCAATGCAAACTCGGATCAATAACATGAGAGGTGAGCTAAAAGGAAATTGATACCACATTGTCTCGGCGAGACAAATGAGTTAAAGAATATGATGAGCGGTTTCATGAACATGAATATGAACAAAGCCTCGCCATCTTACGGAGGACTCCCGTGCAATACTGATTACCAATCCAAATGCCGAGTTGAAAGCCGTCACCACTCGTAGTGGTAAGGCGCACAATGGACCTCGACTCCTATGCCCCTCCTCCTGTGGCATTTAGTCAAGTTACCAAGGAGACAACGGACAAGGTGCATTATTCAAGCCCACGGTACAAGACATGTCCCACCTTCGGTAGTCAAGCTTTAAGTCCGGAACCCGATGTTCCGAGGAAAATCTGAGCCGAAAACACTTCCATCCCGGCTCAAAAGTCTAGTCGACTTCCTTACCCATCAAGAATGAATGATGAGAAGCAAAAGACAAAACAAAGAGCAAATGGAAAAATTTTTCCAAATCTTCAATGAGCTTCACTTTGATATAAGCCGTTGATGCTCTCGTTCTAATGCCTAAATTTGCATCCACGCTAAAGGCTTACTCACCAACAAAGACAAGCTATCGAGATGGCTAAAACTCCTCTCAATGAGCAATGCTCACCGCCATTCTTAATAAGCTTCGAAAAGCTTGAAGACCACGGCGGTTCTTAATCCCGTGTGATTTCTTGGGGATGTTTCAATGCTCCGCCTTGGCGATCTTGGCGCTAGCATTAACCTCATGCCACTCTCGGTATGGAAGAAGCGTCTCTTCACGAACTTTCATCCACTCGTATGACACTCGAGCTAGCGGATCGTCTGTAACTCGTCCACTTGGGATAGCCGAGGATGTCGTGATGAAAGTGGGAAAGTTTCACTTTCATCTTGACTTTGTTGTAGTAGACTTCGATGCGGATCCTAGAGTTCCCTTATCTTGGGAGAGCTTTCTTAAAAGCAGTCGCGCTCGATCGATGTTTTTCTTTGAAGAGTTGACCATACGGGTTGACAACGAAGAGCTCACGTTAAATATCAACGAGAACTCTAAACCTCAGACACAAGCAGTGTTGCCACAATTGATCAAAAATCGAAGAATCAATGCAACACTCTCAAATTTCACGGTTAAGAGTGTTCACCAAAACGTCTTTGAGCTCAAAGCTTTGAAAATTACCCTGGTTCAAACAAATGGTTTGAAAGTCGTACCGGGGAAGTCAAGAGTGTTCTTGATGAGGATGGCGATGATCTAGATTCGGAGACTTCATCGGAAGTGGTGGAAGCTGCTAGCTCTAAGAGCACACCACTTGTCCCACCTCCGGCATCGTTTGTCGCATCGAGATTGTTAAGTCGTGGATGAAACCAAACTTTCTTGATTTCATCCGAGTTGGATGATGATGTTTGTGATCCAATGGGAGACATTCTTCCCATTGATGAATTGCTCAAAATGATCCATCATCTTCTAGTCTTATTCCGACTCTTCCATCCCTTCCTCACTCCCCGATGAGGAAGATGACAACTTTGGAATGAAGTCGATGCATTTCTAAGTGATGAATCAATTCCAACGGAATTGATAACACTTACCTTGATCCGGAGGAGACATCCTTTTACGGAAAGTCCGTTGATTGAAGAACCATTTCCACCCTCCTCCCGGACATCTTCTTGACAATCACCATCTAAGCTTCAAGTTTAAGCTTAAAATGTCAAAGCGGTGATTTGCTTTCTCTGTGAAGAATGGACATGCATTCTCATGTAAGTCTTTATTCCATTCTTCACAGATGGTGTGGTTGCTCTTTCCTTTTCTCTTTCGGGAATGAGGACACCATCTTTGACCCCGTATCATCCCTTATAGTTTCTACTATTAACAATACCGAGGTTATATCTCGTCGGTGTGGAACTTTCGATGTTCATATGTTCATTAACATTGTGAGCGAAAGTCCGATCGAGATTGGTTTTCCACGATACTTTCCCCATGAACAAATGAATTTGGGTCGAGTCAAGCTAGCGACTGGGAATTAAAAACGATAGCATGCAATATGGGTTTTCACCCATATTTCATCTTCTCACCTCTTTCTACCACCCTAGTGTGGGGGTTGCCACATGTTTCAAAAAAAAAAAAAAAAAAAAAAAAAATCCTTCTTTCTAAATAATGGCCGTAGTATTTCCCTTTCACGTTCTTTGTTTCGGCATAACCGCGGTACTTTGAATATTGAGGCAATATTCATTTCTAAGTGTGGGGGAATTCTCACTAATTTCATATATTATCTACCCAATTCCCGTTTTGGCCAAATTTTTTTGGAGTAAGTGTTTTACACTTTCTCATTTGGTTATCGATCCGCCATGTCTCAGTAAGACAAAAGGATTAGCTAATCCAGAGCAAGCGGCTCTTGGTAAAGATATCTCAAATCCGTTGACGGCCACAATTTGCCCAAAATTGTATGGTATTCACTCACCATATCTTAAAAAGTGAAGAGTTGGCTAGCCCGCAAGATTATGGCTTGTGGTAAAGGCGATGGAAAAACCATAATTGGTAATCACTCACCAAAGATAATATTGATAATTTATCTAAGAGTTGGCTAGTCCGAGGGTGCGGCACGGTAAAGACAAAATCAAATCCGTTGAAAGCGGTGGTTTGCTCAAAATCACATGGTTATCGGTGTACCATGGTTCTTACTTGAACTGAAACATTTGGCTACTCCGAAGTAATGGCTTTTGGTAAAGAGATTAAAATCCATTATGTTTTCTCAAATCATTGCTAGGGACTAGCAATATCTCGATGTGGGGATTGATGAGTGTGTAAATACTCATCATTTTTATACAAAATAAAGCGCAAATTCATCCGAAAACACTCGAAACACATCAAAATGATCAAAATATCACAAATCGGTGTTTTGTGTGTTTTAAATTCAAAAATATCAAAATCGGATGAAAACATATCAAATTTGCAAAATTGCGTTTCGATCCCCAAGTTTCTAAAATTGTCAAAACAGTCCACGAGCACATAATTTCAAAAGTAAAGTCACCAAAGGTCCTTTTAAAATCAAAACTTGTCAAATTTAGTCCTTTGGTGAAAAATTATCAAAAGTTTGAGAAATTACAACTTTGGTCCTCAAGTTTCAAAATTGGCGAAATGGTCCTGGAAAATGAGAAAAGAGGCAACATTGGTCCTTATACTTTACGAGAGTGTCACTTTTGGTCCCTTGAAACAAGTTTGAGATGTTGGCAGCTTAAGTCCCTACACTTTCAGAATTGTCACCTTTAGTCCTTGAAGTTTAAAACCATTTCACTAATTTTGGACCCCTACCCACCTTTGACCCCCTGCCATTTGAATTGTGAACCCCCCCTATTATTAATACTTGCCTGAGGTCAAATGGTCAAACAAACAGGGCGCCAAAGTCTTCTCCATTCCCAATCGCGCTCGCTTCAACTCGCTATACCCATCCCCTCCTCCATTTTCACTCCACCATGTCCCCACTCCACAACTACCTTCCAAGCTTCATTTAATGCTTTCCCCTCCTCACTCAACCCCATTTTGGCGTTTACCAATTTGGCGCCAAAATCGGTTTGAATGGTGGAGATTGATTTAAGCCATCCAACGGCTGGAAATTGATGGGAAATCATCGAGTGAGAGAAAGTAACTTTGGGTTATAAAGAGAAGCAATTGGAGCAAGTTAAAGAGTCTTGTAATTTTATTTTATTTCTTAGGTCGTTTTATGTTGAACCTTTCAAATTAGTATAAAACTTGTAATGTTTTGCTAAAGTGTATTAATTTTAAGTGTTTGTATGTATTGAAACCGATTCCAAGTACTAATTTCAATTTAATGTTATAATCTTCATTTCATGTCTCTTGTTGAAAATTCCAAGTTTAAATCTTGTTTACAAGTTTCAAAAGCTCATGTCTCGGTGTTAATAAGCTTATATAAGTTTAACATAGCTTTTACAAGCTCCACTTCAAGTTTACACTCATTTTGACATTTGGTCAACAAAAGTCAAACAGTGATCAAATGGCTATGGAAATGGTGCAGGTTGATGCAGTTTGGAATTGGGTTGGATAGGAGTTATTTGGATGGGGTTTGATAGTTAGAGGTATCTTGGTTCCTTGGTTTCAAGCTTTAATGATTTGGACTATTGTAAGTCATTTTAAGTTTTTGATGCATATTCAAGAATTGTAGTTAAAGCGGTTCCTATCTGTTCTAATAGTTGTATTTAGGTTACATTAGCTTAGTTTGATCATTGTTGTTAGTTGGATAATTGTTTAAGATCGTTCTAAGTCACAACAATCAAGCATGTGGGGTGTTTGGTTACGCCTAATAAGTTGTCTCGAGTGTTGTGCGGTGGTGATTTGTTTGATCATACTTGTAAGACTCAATTGAGTCTTTATCATCTGCTTTTGTGTTTAGAACTCAAAAAGTCAAAGATCCACTTACACCAACTCAACAGTTAAGCTGTTGAGAAATTTGCAAAACCAAATCTTGAATTGTGTTTGAATAACATAGATAAAGGTTGTAAAAGCTTCATTACATCATAACACACCATAATCAAGCATAAAAGTGGATCAAACTTCATTTTAGTCAAAGATTTATCTGTTTCAAAAGTCAAATAATGTCAAAATTTGGATTTTCGTGAGCTTGCGACATCTGCACAGGGGTCCATTAAAAGTTTTCAAGAGTTGAATTTTGGTTACAAGTAGTTCACTAGGTTGTCTCTAAGACCTATTATCTGTTCTTGCTTTAATCCTTTCGGATAAGCCGGGAAATAAGCTCAAAACAAGCTCCTTTTCCCTGCTCACCGAACTCGATGAATCTTGAGCTTTATCTCGGTTTTGTGCGACTTGCACAGGGCTCAATAGAGCTGGCCATAGTCTTATTTTTGGTACAAGTGATCTCACCCGGGTCCTTTACTAGTTCCAATTCTTAGTTTTAAGTTTAAGCTTATTTATAAGCTTGTGCATGTGTTCAAACTAGCTACCAGAAGCTGTTTTAGCTTATTTGTCATTTCATCAATTCATTGTAATCGACTTCTCAATGGTTGCGGTTTGTTGAAATTTGTTCTATTTTAGTTCTTTTAGTATTTCATAGCTTTGGTAAAGCTGTTGGTGGCTTATTTTGTAAATTTGGCTTATTTGGAGAGCTTATTGTTAAGCACTTCCATAGCAGATCCTAAATCTTGTACACAAGCACTGTTTTCTAATTTTCATAGCTTCTTAATATAATTTTAGAATTTTCTTGAAATTTTCAGATTTTCTCTCATTGTTTTACTATTTTTCTTGATTTTATTAGTTTTAAGCCTTTTAAATAGCATTTAATATAAAAATTAGAAAAGGTTCAAAAAATAAGTTTTCAATTTTCTTAGACTTAGATAAATATAAAAAGTAGAAAAGTAATTTTCTAGATTTTTCATAGTTCATTTGGTAATTTTAGTAATTTAATTAGTTTTAATAGTTTAAAATCCTAGAAAATAGAAAAATAGTCTCAAAAATACAAAAATAGTTTTGAAAAGTCTATTTTGATATTTTAGACTTTTCCAAGTCTTAATCTTATTTTTCTAGCTCATTTTCCTATTTTCTTGTAATTTAGGTAATTAATTATTAGTTAAAAATAGTTTTTAATTAGATAATTAGTTTTAAAAATAATTTTATTTTTCTAAATATTTTCTTATATCATTAGGATTGTAAAACATCATTTTCATATTTTTAGGGTTAATATTGATCTAGTTTCACTTTTTATTTTGTACGCTTACGTTATTTTAATTTAAACGTCGTTTTAGGTTTTAAACGTTCATCACTTTAAATATAGTGATAGCGTTTATTTAATAGGTTTTATCTTTTAATTTTCTTTAATTTGCATTTAAGGCGTTTTAAATTGTTGGCTTTTCCTTAGTTATAATAATCATATCACATTATCCCTTTTCTCATTCAAACTTCCCGATCACTAAGCGTTTGATAATCCATTGCACAACTCATTTGGGACATAACGACCCGGGGAAACTCTGTACTCCTCAGATTTCAATTGCATTAGTGTTTGAGCAGTTTTTAGTCTTTTAGACTTGACTGTTTAGCACCGATCAAACTCAATCAAGGTACTTTATAAATAACTTTAAAAAGGTTTTGTACCTCGATAGTTATGCTCCTCCTCAAAATGTGCTTCGAGATTCGAAAGCGTTTAGCACATATGAGAGAGCGACTGCACAATTAAATCAAAGCGATCACCTTTATCAAATTTCATTATTAAATCACAAATTCTCCCCGATCAAAAATATCAAACCCTTTGAGATTTTGGATCCCAAGTGATTTAATTAGGTTTAGAAAAACATGGGAGAAAATGTGGCCTTGTTTAAATACTCATCCGGTTTTGGATAAATCCTCCTCCTCAACATGTGCATTGTGTATTTGAAATCGTTTGGCACATGGAGGCGGGAGTGCTTTGAAGGACTAAAACCAATTCCATTTGAAACAGATTTGAGATTTAAATCATGATCTCTACCCGATCGAAATATCAAACCATTTGAGATTTGTGATCCCAACCGACTTAAATCATTTAGAATATTTTGGGAAAGACGTGGCAAGATTCAATTTTGAAAGATGACGAGATAAGGACCATTTTAAGACATTAAAGATTGTTAGTGTCGGTATGATAGTTTTTAAGAGATCTTTTAGTAAAATAAAACAATTTCACAATCAAACAAGAAAGAAAAAATTTCATTTTGAAAGACCTTGATTCTAAAGAAAAATCATACCATGACATAACATTAAATCTTTAGATCACCACTTATATTGTACAAAGCGGAACTTTTGTGAAGAAATATCGTTTGAAAATATTTTATTTTAAATCACTCTCCCCTCAATCCATGACCGTAGTCGATAATTGAGTGACTCAAGTTTTGATAAAATGAAGTCCGTGATTTTCAAAATTTAGTCCAATATATTTTCAAAACAACATTTTTCCATTTTCAAAACAATTTAATTCAATTTACTCAAAATTGTTTAAAAATGGTATCTGCACAAAGATTCGTTAGGTGGTTGAGAAGCTTCATTGTTGTTTGTTGTAGGGTTTGGAAGAAAAACCGTCTCAAGCGATGAGACTTCTTCTTACGTTGCATTTTGAATGCCAACCGAGGTCAAATTAAGCTTCGTTTCTTCGTTTGTCAACCCAAGAAATAGTTACCCTTTCCTTTCGGCATCCAATCATCCTCAATTGTGGGATCCGGATCGGGAACATTCTTATAACCAATATACCTGCATACGTTAGTGAACACACATACAAATATATGGTGGTCGACATCACCCAAACAACAATCGACTAATAAAAGTCAATGCAACATATCAATCAGACCATTTAAATGTATGGGAAAAATGTGTTCATCAAACTCTAATTATCTAATCCTAGCAATCATATCCTTGGCACCTAGTCCTTCAACATAGGTTAACATCATTTTTAATTAAGCATATTAGGATAATTAAGAAAGCTCGTTAGAAGATATAGATTTGAAAACATTCTCCCCTCAACCAATAACTCATTTTATAAAAGATTTTAAAAGTCTTTGAAGTCATTGATTGAGTTTCCAAATTTTATAAAAACTACGAATCGATTGATTTTAAGCAACTCATTTTCCACCATTTTGAAAACAATAAATATTTTTAGAAGAATTTTAGACGGAAAAACATTTGTGTAGGAACAATGATCCTTCGACATACTTTCCTTGTTTTGTTTTTAGGAAAAGTGCACGAAATATTTTGAAAATAGGTTTAGCGCAAAGACTTTCCTTCCTTTAAAAGAACGGGTTGCTATCGAAATAATAGCAAGCCATAGTATAAGCAGGTCACGATCAAGTAAGCGCAAGCCATATTTTGTGACATGTTTTGGAAAGAAATATTTACACCTCCTGCTCGAACTTCATCTATGGTCCCGTGCCATTATTGAATGACATTTCTAAGACCGTAGATGTTATCGATACGAGAAGACATGTCTAGGAAAACATATTTTTGGTATTTTGAAATTTTCGATTTTTATGGGTTTTGAAGGTTTTATATTTTCTATTTTCTTTTGTTGGTTTTATATTTTGTATTTTCTTTTGTTGGTTTTATATTTTTGTATTTTGTTTTTCGGATAAATATATACAAAGATAGAGAAGATGATATAGTTAAAGAAGATGATGATACGAGTACCGAGATAAGGATATCGAGCAGCCCGTTGAAGAAGATAGAAGTCATCATCTCTTAAACATTCACCACCAAAGCTTCCAAGACTCTTGAATCGAAGAGAGAAATTGAGCCACTTGAAAGTGAGACTTTGGCGACTTCCCCAAACCGAAAATCCTTTAATGAAGCAGATTCAAAGCTTTCTTTCAAGCTTCTCTTAGCTGTGTACACAAAGAAGCACACCATTATCATAAATCCATTGCTCTATTTAAGAATGATGATCGAGGATCTCCATTCGGGTTATATCATCAAGAAGAACGACAACGTATCATCCCACACATAGAATAATCTTCTCAAATTTCTTTTCATCGACGTCTGAAGCAATCCATTCCAAAAGGAGTCAAGAGACCACTTCCCACGTAGTCGAATTGATGCGATCGGTCTCTTAGACTAGATCTCACGAACCCGAATACATATACCCAAAGACAAAGAAACTTATACCATCAAGTAGCAGATTAATTCCAATAGCCAAAGAATAACCCCGATGTATACTTTCTCTCCCTTAAAGAAAGTGTATGAAGCTCAAGAACCCGAAATACCCGAATGCCCAAAGAGAGAACAACCGATAACATTGAAGAAGCAGGCGAATCATCGATTATCTCGGATGACAATCTCTGCGGATGTCCACTCCGGAATAAGTGATTATATCTACGAATCACAGTTAAGCCCTCAAGTGAGACAGCTGAGCATCCCCAATGTACACAATCTCTATCATCACACACTTGTGTACCTCTTTTATCTTCATAAACTTTCTATTACATCACTTCCCTCACGTAGTTGGAATAATAACACCAAAAGCCTTGATGAGTAAAACCTTGAGATTCTCTGCGGTCATGACAAATGTCTTCCCGGGATATCTTCAATCACTTAGAAGAGTTAAGTTCATCAAGTTTACTCGCCATGAGTCAAACCTTGAGTTTCTCTGCGGTAATAACATTTGTCTTCCGGGATATCTTCAATCACTTAGAAGAATTAAGTTCATCAAGTTTACTCGCTTTGTGTTTAGATGTGAGTCTCCTTCCCGCTTTTCGGTTTTGATGATTCGAATCGGCAACTCTTTGAATGCCCAAATACTTGAAATTTGTTGAGAAGATCGCTTGAAGTCTTTGTGAGAATCAACATGCGAGAATAATGTGAGCACGTCTAATTGGGGATTAAATTCGACATATCATATTCCCCAATTAGTGCTCTCCCTAAACCGACAATCTGTTTGATAAATGCCTAGATTAAGAAGAAGTCTTTAGATCGTTAAATGCAACACGTCTTTAGTCTTCTAACATGTAGCGAGAAAATGTAGAAACGGATGAAGACTCGACCTTCTTCAAGATTGTGCGGTTGGGAATAGATAGTTAACATCTTCAACTCACCAAAAACAAGAACATCACCAAAAGCATCCCAATCAACTTACATCTTGCAAATCCCTTAACTAAAATCCTCCCGATCAAACAATAATGAGAAAGATGTTCATCAAGGAAATCGGCAATCGGTGCAACAAACACACAAGATGGTAACACCAAACTACCAATCACATCAAACAAAACGAGATAGATTGTTCGGAATCATCATGTTGATGTATCGTGAAGCATTAACCGGAAGCACTTTGTCGATAAACTCATCAATCCGAGTGAAGATGTCAACCAACGGCTCTTAGAAGAGAAAAACTCCATGTGAAGATGACCCGATAAGAAGAAGCTCGGTTCTTACATGAGTTTAGAGCCGTATGACCATTTGTATTCTCAAATAACAATCAACCATGCAAAAAATTCACACTTCTTCTCCCCCTCAAGAATTGCATACGGAGTTGCCATTCTTGATTAAATAAGTGAAAGTCATCCGAATGTTCTATTAACACTTCTCTCCCGCAAAATCAGCACATGATGTCGCCATCTTCATTATAATCGAGCAAGTGGAATGAGAAAACAATCGGTGATAGCCGGTTCACTTGATGGTCAAGCGTATGGAAAAGTATGAAGCATGTTGATGAGAATGGTCATAATAAGAAGATTTCTCTTCTTCAGAAGATAAAGCGCACTGACACGTACACCTTTCTTTTCTTTGAAGTACGAGGCTTGAACTGAAGTGAACAGACGTCATTAGAAGATTTCTCTTCTTTTTAAAGATAAAGCGCACTGAAACGTACACTTTTCTTTTCTTTAGAGTACGAGGCATGAACTAATGTGTTCATACGTCATAATCTCTCTCTTTTCAGCTCTCTTAGCAAAACATGTAATCAGCCACATTATCATTCAGTAGGCTCTTTGTCGTGACAACTGATGGAGAAAACCCAATATGATGAATTTGACCCTGAAGTAAACTAACCCGAACTCGTGACTTAAACTTGCACATGTGTAACAAAGAGCGGTGCCGAGACTTCATGCCCATTTGAATCTCTAAGTACTCTATACTCTTCAACCAACCAACCATCGAGTATAAGACGTATATCACCTCTTGAAAGTCCACAATTGAATGTGACACTGAGCACTACAACGTAACTCCTTTAAGTGATAGTTATTTTGAGGTGATAAGACCCCAATTCCCCCAAGTGGTAAAAGAAAAGGTAAAAGACACCCAACAATAACTAGATTTCCAAGTCTTCGTTTTTTATAATAAGCTCGAACAAGGATCTCGAAGAATCTTCATCCATCCATCCCCGATACCTTCAGATACTAAGTACACTTGCCCGTGATATTTCACTTCAACCTCAAATAAATAATAGTGAATTAACTCCGTTGTCACATCTTCTGATTAAAAGTTCAAATCTAGCCTCCTTTGATGTTTTAAGTGAACTATGATAATGGATTCATCCCGACCATGGTTAAAAGCACATAACCCCGTAAAACCATGTAATAACCAAACTGCCATGAAGACAACCCAAACATACACCCAATTCATGAAGTACATCCTTTTATCCCTTCTTTGAAGCAGAAACCGTAGCATCAACATCAGAAAAGATCCCGAAATACACTTTCCTTTTCTCCAGGATGGTTCCATCATTACGGGATTTTTCAACTCTATGGTTTAAACCGAAAAATAGATTCTTTCGCGGGATTTTACAAAACCAAGAATAAACCGTAAGATAGATCCGGAAATGCACTTTACTAATACCAGGATGTTTCCATTGTCACGGGATTTTACAAGTCTATGATTTAAACCGAGAAATAGGTTCTTTCGCGGGATTTTACAACATCAAGACAAAACCGTAAACAATGTCGACTTGAATGTGTTATGGCGACTTTGGTTTTGGTGAATATCATTTTAGGGAACATGCGCGGTTCATCAACGGTCCATTATCCAACATCATCAACATCATCAACCATCCAATCAACACTTTGGAAAACACATCAATCACGCAATCTATCGGCTATTGTAATGACCACATGGAGAAGTAAACCCGATATGCCAAACTTGATCATGAAGTAGAATTTTTTCCAGATTTGTTACTTAACCTTGTACTAATCCTTGTGAAGAAGAAAGCGGTGTACCCAATGTACAAAACCTCTTGACATTCTCAATCGGGTGAGACACGAAGTGATAGCAACGTTGTGGGTCAATCGAGAAAGAATCACAAACGTAACTAAATAGCCAAGTCTTTATCACCTCTATGAATGCCCAAACAAGTCATCTTGGCGGAATGGTAGAAAGAAAGAAAGGCGAAATAAGTAAATGCGCCGGAAAACCTCACTTCAAATCCAAATATGAAATACCGTCCAAACAACCCGTAGTCCATATTTTCCAATAAACACTTCAAGCGCGACATAATAATCTTCGTGAAAATGTATACACAAAGTTGTCAACTCTCATGACGAATCTCCAAATCATATCATCAAGTCTCATTATCACTCACATCATCAAAACATCTCAAATAGTAGGATAATCGTCAACAGGCCCAAATGTACACAAATATCTTAGCCCGGTTCAAAAGTATACCCAATTTATATCTTACACGGTTCAGAATAAATTCAACCGCACCTCGGATATCAATTTAAGCCCATATCCGGTCTAAGACATTGTCAGCCCATCAATATATCTCCTGATTAATCCACTTTCCAATATTCATCTAGATTCGATGATCTTACGGGCAATGTTATCAAATGAACACACGATCCATCAATTTTACAACTTAACAAGTAAACCATCAATATAATTCATCAATGTTTTTGTAAGAAATGATGCATTGTCAAAGTGTAATCTATTTACGTATGGTTCAAACAGTTTGATTCGAACCCACACATATGGTTAATGCTCATGTACATTATTAATACACCTTGAATATCACGGGTATATAAAGCATATTACGGCCCATAATCAATCATTGAGATAACTTAGGCCCATTTCATATTCAGCTCACCCTATCCATTTTAACCTATGCAATTTATCCAGCATTTTTAAACCCACAAACCATTTATATACGGTCCACTTGAAGATATGAGGTAACTCGGCCCACCACCATACAAAATTATAACTGATTCAAATTCAACATAACCTAATATCACGGGTATATAAACCACTACCCTAAGATATTGCAACCCTAATCCTTGTTATCATATTTCATCCGCCTCTTTCACAGAACTTTTACCCAAACGACATCTCACCAACCCTAAAATACCACATCGGACTAATCGCCTCCCAAGTGGTGAAAACAATCGCCCTCTCAATCATTTGTATCACGAATCTCACAAACAAATTAGACCCCATCGATAATGTCAAGACCCATGAACAAGTTCTTGAACGCTACCCTTTACTTGCTCATTAGAACTCATACCAGAAAATCAGATCCATCTTCCATGTTGACCTCGCCACGGGGATGGCTAGAGGAAGTGATTGGCATCGAGTACAAACCACGAAAGATGCAACATAAACACGTTCATCAAGACCTCATAAGGGTCTCGGTAGGTACTAAAACTGTGGTTATCGTTGTTGTTGCCCATGAATCTTTGAATCGAAACAATAATCCGACTTTAACAATCATGTTAAAAATCGATTATATGATTTTCGGATAATAATTAAAGTAAAGCTTCACACTTTAATGATCGTGATGATGAGGTGCCACGAAAAATCTTGAAAAGATGAAACGTGAACCGGATCGAGATAAGTTTTCATTTTTGAGTCTTGTATTTGATCTTGTATTTGATATGAAATTGGTTGTGATTGTTGGGATTAGGATAGATTTTGGATTTGTTGATGGTTGTTGTTTATAATTTTGGATTTTGTAATTCTGACCTCCTTTTGTTCGAAAATTATAAACCGATGATGTTAAGCACTGAGAGGACAAGTGATCTTGGTGTTTGGTTTTCATGGTCTTTCTGTTTTAATTGAGGTCATGTTGGGATGTGTATTGAAACTGAGGTCATATTAGTGTTGGTATTATGATTGTGGTCGAGGTCTATTCTTCTTCTTCCTTTCTGTCTAAGTCGCTAGGTCAAATATATGAGCCAAGTCGCTAGCCAATTCGCTATGCCAAGTCGCTAGCCAAGTCGCTAAGCCAACTCGCTACGTCTTGTTCAATAACAAGTCACTACCGTTTTAAAGAGTCAAGTCGCTAGCAGTTTACCAAAGCAAGTCACTAGTTAGCTTTTGATATAACTCGCTGTTGACTTTCAAAAAAGTCAACGATATCCAAGTCGCTACAGAGAACCAGTGAATCTGGACATGATACATTGACAAGTCTCTAGCAAGAAACAAATGACCAACTCGCTAGCATGAATATCAAACAGTTTTCCGACCATTCTTCATATTTACCCAGAAAAGCATCATAAAACTGTTGTTTGAACACAAGAACCACAGAAATGAAGACAGACAATAATATGACCAAATGACATATTAAATTGACCACTGTATGACCACTTATAATATCACTTTTGGTACCAAAAAAATTCACTTAAAAGTGATGTAACTAATCTGTTTGGACCAGTGAGATGCAAGACATTGTAACCATGAAAGCACAAGACACTTTTGACCAAAGAAAACGGTGTACAAATACTAGTTAAAACCAGTTAACCCAAACTAAATAGAAAAACATATTTCCGACCAACAAGTAGTTCAAAAACAGTTTCAACCAAGTATCAAAACCAAAAAAAATCATCAAAACACAACAACCTTGGCTCTGGTACCAATTGTAGGATCGAATATTTATTGTGTTGATGATTCGGGTGGTCTTGGATGATCAAAATACATGTTTACCATTTTAGAGAGAGAAAGTAGAGAGAGAGGGTGTTCTTGCTAGAGGTTTACACAAAGGAAAGATTAGATTGAAATCAGCACCACCCTTCCATGGATGGAAGGGTATTTATAGTTACTGAATACATGACCTCCTATCGGCTGTGGATCGGGGATACGGTGGGTAAAGACCGTCCTTCCTCCACGGTGTTGCACTAAGCTATACTACGCTACAAACTAATAAATAAACTACTAAATAACGAAACTAACGACAAGCCTACGAGCTAACTTATGCTAGATCATAATTGGGGTGACCGACTCTTTAACATGGAATTTTCTAATTCCTAACAGTTGAGTTGCTTTGGTAAACATTCAAAATCCTTGGTTAACGATGCATTTTTACTTTTTAAGGTCCGATTTAATGCACAACATTCTTCAATTTGGGATTCTTTGGTCTTTAAGTAAAAGAGCAAGATCCGGATGAGGCAAAAGTTCGACTTGTTCAACGGGAGTCACAACATGATCATTATTTAGATCCTCAAGTATAACCACGAGTCAATTTGATTATCAAAGGAAACCATAAGGTCATCTTGATCGTCAAATGTAACTACGGGTCTAATTGAAAATCGTCGGAATGAGATGTAAATGACTCATTTTGATCATTCGAGCCTTGCGGATTCGGATGTTGGCGGAGATATTAGATCGAGATAAATATGGTTTGTTCGGGTACCGAGACAAGCCATCGATGTCATACACTGGGGCCTGTAACTCATGCATATTAGCCATCAACATAATAATTTGCATTGGCTCGCAAGTCCTCCATATCATCATCCGAGTGCATACGCCATAAAACTCGTTCTTTGTCCGTGAGAGTTCCACCACTTCATCCTTAAGAGCCAAAGAAGAGCCTCTTTGTGATAAGCACGCCCCTAGTCCTCGGCTTTGGGCATGCATTAGCCAGTGTCCTTCTCATTGCGGTTGTAGCATCGAAGACCATTCAACCCATTACGAGCATTTCCTGTTCCACCACTTGAGCTCGTTGTTATTCCTACCCATAGCATTAAACCCTTGACCACCGCCCATTTGACGACCATAACCACGATTACGAACTTCAACTCGTCCATTGTTCACAATGACTGATTTCGTGTGTTAGATGAGGAATGAATCGATTGTTGGATTTGTTTGTATAACGGCTAAAAGCATTAGCAATCATAACAAATCCTTGTTGCAATGCTTCGAATCGATCGGATTCCTCATTAGCTTCATCGACAAATGCTTGAGCATTGTTGTTGTTGTATGGAACCAATTGATTATGTTGAGATTGTTGTGATTGATCATTTGGTGTGATAGTGGCAGTTGGTTGAGTTGCTTGTTGAGGAGGATAACTGTTTTGAGCATACAAGGCAAGTTGTTGATTTTCCGGATGTGAAGGTGAAGCAATTTGAGCACGGAGAATTCTTTCCCTATCAACTTCCTTTTCATGAGGCTTCAAATAATCGTACAACAATCCGTATGTATAATGATGCATGTTCTTCGCTTGACGGAGAAAAATGACATACTTCTCCCATTCAGGACCAAGACTACTCAGGAACTTAGTATTAACTGCAATTCTTGGCATGATGATGTTGTGTTTATCCAAATCATTTATGATGTCCGAGAATCGATGATGATAAGACTCTAGTGTCTCTCCGTGTTCAATCAAGAAGTGTTCATAAGCCAAGTAAATTTTGGATTCCATATCCTCTGATTGAGTGAGATCCTTCCATAAGTAGATGAATGTGTTCCACATTGCCTTTGCGATCTTTTGAGCATCAACACTTGAAGAATTGGGTTTGGTAATCCTAAAAGGACATATTGCATTGCAAGCTCATCGATTCATAGTGTAGAAGTTCTTCGGATTCAAGTGCCAAGAGCAATGTTTGATTGTTCATCTCTTGGTGGATTAGCATTTGGATCTCCGGGCACAATGACAAGATGCATCCGAAATGGACCTTCAAGATAACCTTCTTTAAGAACTTTCCATGTGGCTTCTTTAGATCACAAAACCTAAAGAACCTAATTACCCATTGATCGTAGTTTCTGGAGTGAGCATTGGAGGTCTATCAAGTGATCCAAACCTCATGAATTGATTTTTGGTCGCTTAAAGCTTCACACATCTTTGCAAACCAAGTGGGTTCCTTCATAGTGTTCCTTGACGGATGTTGATTGAAATCGTTAGTGTAGGGTTGAACTTGAAGACTTGGTGGTGTTTGAATCATTTGTGGTGGAGGAATTGCTCCAAGTTGTGGAGTATGTTGTTGATTAAATTGTTGTTGATAAATTGCTTGTTGTTGATTCCATTGTTGATGTTGTAGACTTAGTTGTTCTTTGTCGTTGAGAATAAGTGTAAGGAAATAGTTAGAGTATGGTGGTTGTGACATGTTGAAAACTTGTGTTGGTAAAAATGGATCTTTGTAGTCGAATGAACCTTTGTTGATGAAGTATCCTTAGGCGTAGAAATCACAATAAACCAAGTAGCACTTATGCGTAAAAACACCAAAGTTACGCGTAACAATCAAGAGTTATGCGTAAGTTTAGCTTACGCGTAAGTAGGGAAAAGACACTAAAGTTATGCGTAGACACAAAGTTAGGCGTAGAAACTTAGGCGTAGGATTACCTTATGCGTAAGACTAGGCTTAGGCGTAAGATGAATCTTATCGTGGGATTTTCACGCGTAAGCTTATGCTTATGCGTAAGTTTAGGGTTTTGCCCAAATGATCTTTTACACTATCACAAAGGCAAAAGATATCCAAAGTCGACGTATTTTCGAGGCTTATCCAAGCAAGAAAACACGGAGTAAACCACAAAGCGAAGATCAAACCACGGATAAAGTTACCCGTAGAACTAGGGTTTTGATACGCGTAGCTTTACTCGTAAAAATGATTTTGCCCAAAGATGTTTCTAAACCAGATTTTGTGATGAGATAGCTTCAATATCACCAAAAGAACACAAAAGTGTGAAACTTGATGAACCAAAACTTCTAAAAGCATTACGCGTAGGATGAAACCCTCGTACAAAACTAGTTAAAAACGATGATCCACGATAAAGTTTGAAACTTTTGCCAAAAAGCAGTTATTTTAACACCTTAAAACATTGAAAGTACAAGAATCTTGGATTAAAAGTGTAAAAACATGTTTTAAGCGAAACAAAGTATCTCGTTAGCTTTACGCGTAGGACCAAAAACCCACTTCAAAAGCAATAACGATTCACCCAACTAGTAGGCGATTGATACCACTGTTAGGTCACGAGTTTTACAACACAAGCATCAATGAAAGAAATAGAGAAGAGATAGAGTCGGTTGAACAATAAACAAACACACACACACTAAGTAATAATATGGTTATGCGTAGAGATGTGAGTGAAAGAAATAAATTGAACAACCAACCCTCAAGTGAGGGTTATTACATAGTATTTATAGGAGGGAAGCTAGGGCAACACTTCCTAGTCCCTTCCTTTCTCCTATGGGCTTGGGCCTAAGCTCATGGGCTTCTACATAAGCTTAAGCTAGAAACAAACATAAAGGCCATAATTAAGCTAACTATTACATATGAATTACTAACACTTGATTTAGGTTTAGGAGTGATTCCAACAACCGTCAACAATCTCGTGGTAGTCCAAGGGATTGTCAAGCAGAGACCCGTTCAATACTTTCCACTCTGGATGATGGCGCTCCTGTGAACATAGGGGGTCAAACTCAACAGTAGCCTGGGCATTACTAGTCAAAGGTTGGCCAACAGAAGGTCCAACAAGATCTCTCCGGCACTACGGTTAGCCCCTCCACTGGAAGACGAATTGAGGAAAGGGGAAACATTCTTCAATATAGGAATAGCAGCCTGAGGCTGTTGGGGTAGCGTAGTAACAACACCCAAAGATTCTCGGACTGGTACAAGAAGTAACCTCGCCCAAAGAAGAAGAATACTAGAATCGGAAGAAATAACCAACCTTCGGGAGAACCGATATCAAATTGATGCACGAAGAAGAACCAACAGAAAACCCAACCTCATGCTCGGGGTGGTGGAAATAGAAGAAGTAATGAAAGGACCGATGTAGGGAGTCAGTATAGCCTAGCTCACCTCCAAAACGCTACTATTCAATAATTCCCGAAAGCCACCAACAGAATGTTCTTCTTTGGAGAGACCTGGTTGAGATTCAAAATGAGGCCTCTTGGCAGGACTAGATGGTCACGGAACACTTGACAAAGGCCCCTCTTTTCTCTTCAAAGGACCAGAGGAAGAAGGGTTAGCATCAGAACCTGTAGCCTCAAAAGATGATCCACCACCGGTATCAACACTAGCACCTTCCGGCTCATAAAGAATATTAACATCAGCCTCCAACTCATCATCCGTGCGAGCAGGAGCAATAGGGATAAGTGGCACGATAAGACAAACAACAACTTCAATAATGGGCGGTTCCCCTTCACAACGCGGACATCGTGGCCTTGAGGCTCAGGGACCGAATATACTGGGCCAACTCATCCTTGCACAAAGCAAAGTATATTCGTACAAAAAAAAAAAAAAAAAAAAAAAAAAAAAAAAGAGAGAGAGAGAGAGAGAGAGAGAGAGAGCAATGCAAATAAAACTCACGGTTTGATCTTCACGGAGATACTCAGGTACACATCCTCACCCAAAGTATAATAACGACTCAAACCAACCCAAAGAAAGAAAGGGCTCGGGGAATGCCGGAAGGGATAAGGATTAGCAAGAAGCGACAAAATGGTCAACATTATACTCGTCGAGGCGAGGAGCAGGATCTTTAGAGATGTTCTTCCTAGAATGCAATGGGAACAAGGCAGGACAAGCAAAGGCATCGACCCGGAAAAATCGATCATTCCAATTCTTGATGAATCAAGAGTTTTAGTGCAAAGGCGGGGACACTATCGCATTTACTAAAGGAAAACCACCCTTTCAACTTTGAGTTAACATAAAAACAATGAAACAGAGCAACAGTGGGAGTAATGCTATGAACACGACATAAAATCTCAAAGTGAGTAACTCTACACGCGCCGAGAACCGATAGTTGAGAAATATTAATGCGATAATACTCAAGTAAGTCAACAAGGAAAACAGACAGGGGCAGACGAAAATTGGCAAGATCAAAAAAGCGGGTATATAAGCCAATCTTCCCAGAAGGGCACTCATGCATCGTACACTTACGGTAAGGAAGCTCCTGATGCACCTCCGGTGGAATATTATAAGTCACAAGGAAGGAGCCAAACGTCCCTGGAGGAGTATTACATTTTATATCAATAATCAAAGCCATAGCGAGGGGGATCAAGGGCAGACGGATGATAATTTTTTTTTACTGTTTTCTTTTTTCCAAAGGAAAGTAACAAACGGCGATGATGAAAGATGGAGCAGTATTTATAATAGAGAAAACCCTAGACCCGGATGATGACACGTGCAAAAGAAAGACGGAATGAACGGCCAAGATCAAAAATAAAAAAGGACGCGTGGAACAGTAGGTCACGTCAAAGCAGAAAACAAAGAGTCAACAAACGTCCACGTCACACGAAACGCTTCCCAAGTAAAGGAAAGGACAAAACACGGGATAACAACACGTCCTGGTCAGATCTACAGTCTAGTAAGTACTTACCGCACGCGACAATATCCGAATGCAGTCAATACACTAGACTAGGGGGACTGGGTGACGTGGCAATTCTCATCAAAAAAGAAAAAGGTATGTGATCCACAAGAAACCGTCAAGTTCTCTCACGCAAGCGTAAGACAACTTAAAAGCGACTTAAGCACGAAATCAATGAAGATCGAGGAGTATATGGTCTCCCGGTCGTTATGTCCCAATGAGCTATGCAATGGATCAATCAACGTCTAGTGATCGAGGAGTTTGAACGAAAAAGGATTATGAATTGGTGATTATAACTACAGAAATATCACCCAAATGCAAAGGCTTAAATACAAATGAAAGGAAATTAAAAAGATAAAACCTATTAAATAAACGCTATCACTAAAATTAAAATGATGTTTTTGTTTTAATGTTTTTACGAAACTGAAATTAAAATCTACGCGACGTACAAAATAAAAAGTGAAACTAAGGCAATATTAATCCTAAAAATATGAAAACGATGTTTTTACAATCCTAATGATAAAAGAAAATTTGTAGAAAAGAAAATTATTTTTAAAACTAATTATCTAATTAAAACTATTTTTAACTATTAATTAATTACCTAAAATACAAGAAAATATGAAATTAAGCTAGAAAAATAAAATTAAGACTTGGAAAAGTCTAAAATATCAAAATAGACTTTTCAAAACTATTTTGTATTTTTATGACTATTTATCTATTTTCTAGGAATTTTAAACTATTAAAACTAATTAAATCACTAAAATTACCAAATGAACTATGAAAATATGGAAAATTACTTTTTACTTTTTATATTTATCTAAACTGAAGAAAATTGAAAAATTATTTTTGGAACCTTTTACGAATTTTTGTATTAAAGGCTAATTAAAAAGTGTTAAAAACTAATTAAAATTAAGAAAAATAGCAAAACAGCTAGGAAAAATCTGAAAATTTCAGGAAAATTCTAAATTAATGTTAAGAAGCTAGGAAAATTGGAAAAACAGTAGGTTATGTGGAGAAAAATGCAACTGATGAATCAAGTGCTTATTGAAATAAGCACTTGATAAGCAAATGAGCAAATAAGCTACCAAACTGGAAACAGGAACTATGGAATACTAAAATTGACCAAATGAAACAGAAATCAACAAGCTACAACAACTGATTAACAAGATAAAACAGATTTGGTGATTTTTATTTTAAGCTAAAAGCAGTTTCTATGTGTCTACTTTAAGCACAAGCACGAGGTACAAATTAAGCTAAAGGTGGAAACTACAAATTGGACTTTATTCTAGACCTGGTTAAGATCATATACTCCAAAAGCTAGACTATGAGAAGCAATTATAAGCCCTGTGCAAGCTTGGATAAAGCTGAGAAAAGCTCGGTATCAGCTGAGCTTGGAGCAGGGCAAAAAGGGCCTGATTTGAGCTTATGCACAGGTTAATCCAGATGGCTAAAGCTAAAAACAGTTATTAGAGCTTAAAGACAACCTATCAAACTACTTATAAACCAAAAACCAGAACCTACAAAGTCTTATTGAACTCAGTGCATCATCTGCAATTTCTGCATAAAACCACTTTTGACACCCTTTTGACTTTTTGAGACAGATAAGAACTTTGACTTTGATGAAGTTTGGATCCAATTTAATGACTAATATTGATGTTTATGAATGAAATGAACTTAATACCAGCTTTGTTTGAGACTTTTCAGCACAAAATAAGGTTTTGCAATTCAAAATCCACAACAGATCACTCCATAAGATAGATTTCAAGAGATATTGACTTTTAATGTTTTACATGCAAAAACTTGGGCGAGATATGAACTAATTTGAGTCACACAAACATAGACCAAAGAATTATCATACAATGAACTAACTTTTGAAGCAGTTACTCTACAAACCAAACACTCCTTTAACTTCTAATTTTTAATCAAATCTACTCTAATCTCTAATATAGCTAATTTTATTGATCAATCTAAGTTATGCTCACTTAATGAACACGAATGAACAAGTTTCAACAGTTATAGCCTCAAACACGGTGTATGCAAGATTCTTGAGAATCACTTACAAAAGGTCCAAGACCACTATGGCCTGCCACACATGAAACCAAGAACACTACCCTAATTTATTCAACCCACTGCTTCCATGTCAACCCATTTCCAGCTTTGAATCAACCCATTCCAATTCTGTACCCTTTTTGCTTCTTGCTTTGACTTTTGTTGACCAGTGTCAAATATTGTTTGAGATGCAAATGTAAGTTTAAAACAAGCCTTAACAAGCTTATTAGAGCTTGTTTAAGCTTGAAAATAGACTGCTTAACAGATTTAACAATGATTTTAAGATTGAGAAATTCAACAGTGGGTATAAAAATTGGAAACTGAACATGAACCTAAAGCGATACTTGATTAGAGTTAAAATACACTTGAATACCTTTTTTGAGTACAAATTAACTTTAAAACATAAATGAAAACTAGCTAAGATGCTACAAATTAAAAAACGACATACAATTTTTAGAAACTAAAACTAACTAACTTCTCTTGCTTCCTTCTTGGTCTTTTTATAATCCCAAGCTTCTTTCTCACTCCTCTGAGCATTTCAGCTATCTTTTGAGCCATTGGATGGGTAGGTACCATTTGTGACCGTTGATGAGGTTTTTGGCGGGAAAACTTTTAACAGAGGTTCTGATAACTTGTGATAGGGGAGGTTTGCATTAAATGCGTTTTGTTGTTGGGAGGGTAGGATGGGAATGATGAGGTTGGTGGAGCGTGGGATGTTTTGCAGGCTAGGTGATGATGGAGGGGGTAGAGGTAAACACGTGAAGGCGGTTTTATTCAAACGTGGGTTTGGGTTGGTCGGGTTATGGTTTTGGACCGGGTATAGTATTTGGGCCGGTGTATGGATTGGGCTTGGGTTAATAAAATAGGTCCAGGATGGTTTGTAGAAATATTAACTCAAGGACCAAATATGTAAAACTTGAAATTCAAGGGACCAAACATGTAACTTATGAAAATGTAGTCAAGGGTTGGTTTTGCCAACTTGAATAATCCAAGGTTGATTTTGACATTTTGAAAATTTCAAGGACTAGTTTTGAACATTTTGGATTTTCGTGGACCGAATTGTAATTTTCTCAAAACTTTTAGATTTTTCACCAAAGGACTAAATATGATGATTTATGATTTTAAAAGGACCTTTGGTGATTTTTCTTTGAAATTTTGGCTCGGGGACTATTTTGACAATTTTATAAACTTGGGGACTAAAGCGCAATTTTGCAAATTTGATATGTTTTCATCCGATTTTGATAATTTTGCATTTGAAACACATAAAACAACGATTTGTGATATTTTGATCATTTTGATGTGTTTCGAGAGTTTTCGATGATTTTGCGATTCATTTTGTACAAAATGATGAGTATTTACACACTCATCAATCCCCACATCGAGATATTGCTAGTCCCTAGCAATGATTTGAGAAAACATAATGGATTTTAATCTCTTTACCAAAAGCCATCACTACGGAGTAGCCAAATGTTTTAGTTCAAGTAAGAACCATGGTACACCGATAACCATGTGATTTTGAGCAAACCACCGACTTCCAACGGTTTGATTTGTCTTTACCGAAGCCGCCTTTACGGACTATCCAACTCTTAGATAAATTATCAATATTATCTTTGGTGAGTGATTACCAATTATGGTTTTTCCATTGCCTTTACCACAAGCCATAATCTTGCGGGCTAGCCAACTCTTCACTTTTTAGGATATGGTGAGTCGAATACCATACAATTTTGGGCAAATTGCAAGCCATATAAGCGGATTTGAGAAATCTTTACCAAGAGCCGTTTGCTCTGGATTAGCTAATCCTTTTGTCTTCTGAGACATGGCGGATCGATAACTAAATGAGAAAGTGTAAAACACTTACTCCAAAAAATTTTGGCCAAAAACGGGGATTAGGCGGTATATTTTCATGATAAAATTTGTGAGAATCCCCCACTTAGAAATGAATATTGCCCTCAATATTCAAAGTACCGCGGTTATGCGAAACAAAGAACGTGAAAGGAAATACTCGGCCATTATTTAGAAAGAAGATTTTTTTTTTTTTTTTTTTTTTTTTTAAACATGTGGGCAACCCCCCACACTAGGGTAGTAGAAAGAGGTAAGAAGACGTAAATATGAGTGAGAACCCATATGGCATGCTCTTGTTTTTGATTACCGAGTCGCTAGCTTGACTCGATCCCGCATTCATTGGTTCATGGGGAAAGTTTGTAAGTCCGGACAACCACGGGAGGAATGTCCTCTCCAAAATAATGCTTCACTCGATGACCATTCACTTTGAAATTAGGACCATCGGGTTGAGATAACTCAATGGTACCATAAGGATAGACCTTAGCGATGGTAAATGGTCCGGACCAGGATTTGAGCTTCCCGAGAAAATCTTCAATCTTGAGTTGAAAAGAAGGACTCGATCACCAACGTTGAAAACGCGGTTCTTGATTTTGAGTCATGAATCTTCTTTGTCTTTTGTTTATAGATCAAAGAGTTCTCGTAAGCTTGATCACGGAGTTCATTTAATTCATTCATTTGAACTTTCCGATGATCACCCGTGTCGAATATCAAAGTTAGCATGCTTCAAGGCCCAGTATGCCTTGTGCTCGAGCTCAACCGGAAGATGACACGCCTTCCGTACACCGGCTTGTATGGAGTGCACCGATGGGTGTTTTGTAATTTGCACGGAAGGCCAGTGCGTCATCTAACTTATTCGACCAAGAGGCACGGTTTTCACCAACCGTCCTCTACAAGATTCTTTAATCCCGGTTAGAAACTTCCACTTGCCCACTTGTTTGGGGTGGTACAGAGAGGTGCGGTGAGTTACACCATACTTTTGCATGACTCTTGCAAATTGGTCATTGCAGAATCGTACCACGATCACCGATGATGGCTCGTGGAGTTCCAAACCTAGCAAAGAGATTTCAAGAATTTCACCACAACTCGGGCATCGTTGGTGGGTAAAGCCTTAGCTTCAACCCATTTTGACAAGTAGTCAACGCCACGAGTATGTACTTATTTCCGTGAGAAGAAGGAAATGGCCCCATAAAGTCAATGCCCCATATGTCAAAATCTCACACACTTGAATGGCGTTTTGCGGCATTTCATTCCTTTGTGAGATATTCCGTGACGTTGACAAGCGTCGCGGGTTTTGACAATTCATGGGCATCCTTATAGATCGTGGGCCAATAGAATCCCGAATCAAACACCTTCTTGGCGGTGTAGTTGGGGCTATGATGTCCCCAAGAGGTCCGAATGGCGGGCTTTGAGAATGTCAATAGCTTCGACCATGTACACATCGCCGGATGACTTGATCCGCATGATTTTAAACAAGTAGGGTCATCCGAAATAATGTTTCACATCTTTAAAGAATTTATTTTTCCGTTGGGACGACATCCCTTTCACAACAAAGTTACCCGCATGGTAATTTGCAAAGTCGGCAAACCATGGGGTAGAAGAATCTCCATGAAAAGAAACCACATTGAGTGTTTCGAGAGGAAATGTTTCATTAATTTCCTTTTCTCGAACACATTTTGGTGAGGTTCTCTAATCGAAAGATGATCGCACCGTGTTCTCGGCTCCTTTTTATCACGAATGATGATATCAAATTCTTGTAGGAGGAGAACCCAACGAGCAATCTCGGCTTTGCATCTTGTTTTGCAAAGAGATATTTGAGTGCCGAGTGATCCGTATACACCACGCATTTGGTCAAGATAAGATATGGCGAAACTTCTCAAACGCATACACCACCGCTAATAATTCTTTTTCCGTAGTGGTGTAATGGGTCCGAGCTTCATCATAGTTTTGCTCGCGTAGTGGATTGGTGGAAATGCTTGGTTTTGCGTTGCCCCAAGGCGCACCGATTGCAAAATCACTTGCATCGCACATGAGCTCGAAGGGTAAATCGATCGGGGCAACTAGAATGGGTGCTTCCGTAGCTTTTTCTTAAGTGTTTCAAAAGCTTGATGCACTCGGGAGAGAAGATGAAAGGGCATCTTTTCGAGAAGATGGGTCATTGGCGAGCGATTTTAGAAATCTTGAATAAATCTACGATAAAACCCGCATGACCTAGAAAACTCCTAACACCTTTAATGATAGTAGGATGAGGCGGTTTAGCAATGACATCAACTTTTGCTCTGTCAACCTCAATCCCGTTCTTGAAATCTTATGGCCGAGGACAATGCCCTCTTTGACCATAAAGTGGCTCTTCTCCCGTTTAGACATAGATTGGTGTCTTCACACCTTTTAAGCATTTTGTCTAAGTGGGAGAGACAAGTCTGAAATGAGTCCCCAATGACCGAGAAGTCATCCATAAACACCTCCATAGTTTCCCGATCATGTCGTGGAAAATGGCCATCATACAACGTTGGAGCGTGCGGGAGCATTGCATAAGCCAAAAGGCATACGTGCAGAGGCAAACGTCCCGTATGGGCGGTGAATGTAGTTTTCTCTTGATCCGGCGGATCAATGGGGATCTGAAAATAACCCGAGAAACCATCAAGAAAACAATAGTACTCGTTCCTCGCTAATCTCTCAAGCATCGGTCCATGAAGGGTAGAGGAAAATGGTCTTTACGGGTGGCTTCGTTTAACTTACGATAGTCAATACACACACGCCATCCGTAACCAATCGAGTCGGAATCAACTCGTTTTCTTCATTCGTGACAACGATAATGCCACCCTTTTTGGAACGCAATGAATTGGGCTAACCCAAGGACTATCGAGATCGGGTAAATCAAACCGCATCAAGAAGTTTGAGAACCTCTTGTTTGATAACCTCGTGAATCTTAGGATTCACCCTTCTCTCGACTTTGGATGGCGGCTTGAAGTCATCCTCCATTAAGATTTTGTGAGTACAAAACTCGGGGTTGATACCCTTAATATCGGAGAGTTTCAAGCAATTGCTTGCTTGTGTGACTTCAAGACCTTTATGAGAGCAGTTTTTTCTTCCTCGGTCAAGTCAGTAGCAATTATGATGGGTAATTTATCATCACCCTCCAAGAATGCATACTCTAGATGAGGAGGTAGGTCCTTAAGTTCAACCTCGGAAATTCATCGAGAGAAGTTTGTCTTGATTTGATTTCCTCAATTGTGATTTCTTCGGAGGAGTGAAGGTAATGGATCCTCATTAAGCAATTGCTCAAACCAATTTAAATGGGTTTTAAAGGGTAAGTTCCAAAATTTTTGCTTTGAATTGGGCTTTTTTTTTCCCATTAACCATTATTTCATTAAAAATTTTTTTAAAAAACCTTTTTAAAATTTCCCCAAAAAAGGTTTATTTTAAAAAACCTTTTAAAGAAAGTTAATTTAAGGGGTTTCGGGGAAAAAAGTGAGGCAAATTGGGGTAATTCAAAGAGGGATTGGGAAATAAGGGGTTTAATCCTTTTTTCTTTGGGGTTCTTAAAGCCAAACTTTCTTTGAAAATTTTTTGTTCTTGGACAGAAAATTAAAGGAAGTTCAAATAATACTTTAAATTTGGGTTTTTCATTTCCCCCAAACAAAACCCAAAAAACCCCTTTTTTTTTTTGCCTTAAAAAAGCCAATTTTGGGACCAAAAAATTTTTTCCCAAAATCTTTATGTTGGGTTTTTTCTAAACCAAAATTTTTTTTGTTGGGGTTAGTCTTGGGGAAAATTTTAAATTGAAATCCCAAATTTAGGGTTTTAAATCCAAATTTTTTTTCCATTTTTAGGTTTTATTTAAAGGGGAACTTTGGGGAATTTTATTTGGGGAATTTTAAATTTTTGAAGAAAATTTTTCCCTTTAGGGTTTTTTAAATTTAGGGGGTTTTTGGTTCCCCAAAAATTTTAAAAATTAAAAAGGGAAAAATTTCTTAAATTGGTTTTCTTTTTTTAAAAAAACCATCCTCTTTCTTAAAAAACAAAATTTCTAATTTTTGGGAAATTCTTCAAACCAAAATCCTTCTTTTTATGCCCAAAAACAAAAACATTAAAAAAGAATTTTTGGGGACCAAATTTTTGGATTTTTGGGACATTTTTATTTTAAGATTTTCCCCTTTTTGGGGGTTTTTTGAATTTTAGGGTCCCCATTTATTAAAAAAGGGGTTTTAAAGCTTTTCCCAAATTTTTTGGGTTTAAAAGGCCCAAAAATTTAAAATTTCTTAAATTGGCCATTTTTTAAAGGGACCCCCAAAGAATTAAACCCAAAAAGGGAAACAAAAACCAGTTTCCCTTTTTTTTAAAAAGTTTTTGCTTTAAAAATTAAAAAGGGTTTTTAACAAAAAAAATTTTTTGGGGATTTAAAAAATTTTTAAAAAAATTGGGGGAATTTTTTTTTTAAAAAGGGTTTTAAGGCCTTTCCCGGGTGGGATTTTCCAAAAAACTTTGTAAAGCCCAAATTTTCCCTTTTTAACTTTGGTTAACCATAAATAAATTTTTGGGGCGTTCCCCTAATAGGGGGGAAATTCCCTTTTTCTTGTTCTCTTGGGGTTTCCCCTTTTCCCCAAACCTTAAACCTTTTCCCTTTGGGTTAAAATTAAAAGGCCAAACAAATTTTCATTTTAACCTTTTTTTCAACCCTTTATTTTCTTTAAACCTTTTTCCCAAATTTTTTCTTTTTGGTCTTTAAAATATTCAAATTTAATCAAATTTTTCCCTTTTTTCATAAGCTTCCTTTTTTAAAAACCCCTTTTTCTTTCTTTTCAACAAAAATTTTAAAAAGTTCTTTATCTGGTTTCTAGAAATTTTTTTTAACCCCCAAAAATTAGTTTTCCGGAAATCCCATAAGGCAAAATTGATTTCTTTTTGGGGTCTAATCCCCGAGTCGCCTTTTCGTTAAAGGATTTAAGCCTTTCACCTTTTCTTGGGGTTGCAAACCCCCCTTCCTTTTTTGAAACCCAGAAAACCCCTGAAACTTGGACCTTTCCTTAACCCAACCCTTTCCTTAACCCTTTTCCGCCCTTGTTTTTCAAACATCCCCCATTTAAACCATTCAAATTCCCTTTGGGTAAATTTAAAAATAGGACTTCTTAATATTCCAACAAAGGTGAAGAAATTTTTTGGAGTTTGGGGAGGATGGGATGGGATGGAAGGAAAGGTTGAATGATTAATATTTGGGGGTTTAAAGGGAATAAAAATGAGTGGGGATGTTCAAAAAGGAGGGGGTTGATAGAATCAAAGGAAAATTTATTTTTTGGGCCAAAGGGAAAATTTCCCCGGGCCTTTTTCGGGTTTAAATGTTTCAAAAAATTGAAAAAGCAAAGATTAGGAAAAACTTTGGAAAATTCTAAATTAATGTTGGCTTTGGAAAACGTGGTTTTAAAAAACAGCGATGAATCAAGTGCTTATTGAAATAAGCCTTGATAAGCAAATGAGCAAATAAGCTACCAACGGAAGCAGGAACTATGGAATACTAAAATTGACCAAATAAACGAAATCAACAAGCTACAACAAGCGATTAACAAGATAAAGCATTTGGTGATTTTTATTTTAAGCTAAAAGCAGTTTCTATGTGTCCTTTAACCAAACAAACCCGGGGTACAAATTAAGCTAAAGGTGGAAACTACAAATTGGACTTTATTCTAGACCGGTTAAGATCATATACTCTAAAAGCTAGACTATGAGAAGCAATTATAAGCCTGCAAGCTTGGATAAAGGGAAAAGCTCGGTTCGGTGAGCGGGCGAGCAAAAGCTGATTTGAGCTTATGCAGGTTAATCGGATGGCTAAAGCTAAAAGCAGTTATTAGAGCTTAAAGACAACCTATCAAACTACTTATAAACCAAAAAGAACCTACAAAGTCTTATTGAACTCGTGCATCATTGCAATTTCCTAAAACCACTTTTGACACCGGGACTTTTGGGCAGATAAGAACTTTGACTTTGATGAAGTTTGGATCCAATTTAATGACTAATATTGATGTTTATGAATGAAATGAACTTAATACCACTTTGTTTGAGACTTTTCGGCAAAATAAGGTTTTGCAATTCAAAATCCAAAATCACTCCATAAGATAGATTTCAAGAGATATTGACTTTTAATGTTTTACATAAAAACTTGGGAAGATATGAACTAATTTGAGTCACACAAACATAGACCGCAATTATCATACAATGAACTAACTTTTAAAAGTTACTCTAAAACCAAACACTCCTTTCTTTAATTTTAATCAAATCTACTACAATCTAAAAGCTAATTTTATTGATCAATCTAAGTTTGCTTACTTAATGAACCGAATGAACAAGTTTCACAGTTATAGCCTCAAAACGGTGTATGCAAGATTCTTGAGAATCACTTACAAAGGTCCAAGACCACTATGGCTGCCACACAAAACCAAAACACACAATTTATTCAACCCCTTTTATGAACCCATTTCATTTGAATCAACCCTTCAATTTGCCCTTTTTTCTTGCTTTGACTTTTGTTGACCGTGTCAAATATTGTTTGAGATGCAAATGTAAGTTTAAAACAAGCCTTAACAAGCTTATTGACTTGTTTAAGCTTGAAAATAGGTATATGATTTAACAATGATTTTAAGATTGAGAAATTCAACGTGGGTATAAAATTGGGCGAACATGAGGAAATTGATACTTGATTAGAGTTAAAATACACTTGAATACCTTTTTGAGTACAAATTAACTTTAAAACATAAATGAAAACTAGCTAAGATGCTACAAATTAAAAACGACATACAATTTTAGAAACTAAAACTAACTCTCTTGCTTCCCTTGGTCTTTTATAATCCCAAACTTCTTCTCATCCTCAAGGCATTTATATCTTTTGAGCCATTGGATGGGTAGGTACCATTTGTGACCGTTGATGAGGTTTTGCGGAAAACTTTTTAAAGAGGTTCGATAACTTGTGATAGGGAGGTTTGCATTAAATCGTTTTGTTGTTGGGAGGTAGGATGGGAATGATGAGGTTGGTGGGCGTGGGATGTTTTGGGGCTGGTGATGATGGAGGGTGAGGTAAACACGTGGCGGTTTATTCAAACCGTGGGTTTGGGTTGTCGGGTTATGGTTTTGGAGGGTATAGTATTTGGGCGGTGTATGGATTGGGCTTGGGTTAATAAAATAGGGTCCGGATGGTTTGTGAAATATTAACTCCAAGGACCAAATATTAAAACTTGAAATTCAAGGGACCAACATGTAACTTATGAAAATGTAGTCAAGGGTTGGTTTTGAACTTGAATAATCAGGTTGATTTTGACATTTTGAAAATTTCAAGGACTAGTTTTGAACATTTTGGATTTTCGGGGTTTGAATTTTCTCAAAACTTTTAGATTTTTCACCAAAGGACTAAATATGATTTATGATTTTAAAAGGACCTTTGGTGATTTTTCTTTGAAATTTTGGCTCGGGGACTATTTTTGACAATTTTATAAACTTGGGGACTAAAGCGCAATTTTGCAAATTTGATATGTTTTCATCGATTTTGATAATTTGCATTTGAAACACATAAAACCTTTTGATATTTTGATCATTTTGATGTGTTTAGGTTTTCAGATGATTTTGGATTCATTTTTACAAAATGATGAGTATTTACACTCATGGTTGGGGACAAAACACTTATTCAACTTGGTCTAGTAACATCCACCGCATGCAAAAATATCCTAATAGACATACTAGATTGGGGACTTGATGGTATAGTATGTATTACCCCGGGGCCCAATCAACCTATCCTTGGCTTAGGCGATAATTACAAATCCTAGCTGCGGTGAATGGCTAAATTGGCTATGGTCCGGGCTTTGAGGTGCCAAGGCAAGCAGGTGAACCCTCGGCCGTTAAACCCTTTCGTCCATCCGTGATTAACCGGAACCTTGTCCTCAGTGGTTCAACCTAACCCTATATCCAAGAATCTAGGAAGCCCGGTAAAATCTACCTATAAAGGGGCTCTAATCCCCATCGGTACAACTTTCTCTCCATAATTACACACATACTTTTACTTTTCCTCCAAGAATGTGTACTTTTCTCGCGGTCTAATCGTGGGGTCCATCCCCGGTAAATAATGGTTTACCTTTCTTATCAGGGGATCTCATTCAAACTACTTGAATTAGTACAAGACCAACCTTTGGACACTTGTCGGCCGGTCCGATAAGCTACATTCAATCTGTTACCACCCATGCATAAATTGTACTAACGGGGCAAGATTTCCTTGTGACAAATAAATGTCAATTGGATTTTGCTCTAGGTGAGATGAGAATCAACATTACCGATTTGGAGGAAGGAATGAAATGATTGGGTTGTGTGCAAACATGGAGAAGGAATGTGGAGATTGTGAAAATGGGAAAGGCTAGTAGAAAGAAACCTCATCAAATAAACTAACTCCCCCACCTTACCACACAAGACCCATGATTACACAATCACCACCAAATTCACCAAACACCTTCAAACCCTTAACTCAAGAAAAAGGAAGCCATCCTAACAAACCTTGAACAAAATTCCTTGAACTTAATGAGAAAAAGGTTATTGAAGTGCTAAAGATTATGTTATTTACCAAAAAACTAGATCGGTTATGTTGGCTAAACACGGTTGGAAGATAAGGATATTTCGGATAAGGATAGGGATAGGATCTTATTCGGGGTATGCCACGGAAAGAGTATCGGGTAACCGTTTTGCCTATAAAAATAAGGACCACTCCGGTTTATGCTTTGGCGGATCGGGATCAGCGTCAACGTTATGCCTTATCCATATTCAAGACTTTGGGACTAAGCAAACCTAAACCAAATCATTCTAAGCTAACCATGGCGGACAACTCCAAGCTAAGGCTATGGGGAAGTGAAAATGTGAGGGTGCAAATTTACCAACCTTATTTGGCGGTTTCCTAGTCTTGGACATAGGTTGATAAAAGTCTACCTCTCTTACTTGGAAGACCTTTCCTTGCACATGTGGGGATTATAGATATGGGAGGGACTTGAGAATCGATGATGGGATCTCAAAGCAAACTTATTATCCCAAGCCTAGGGGTAAAGTGTTATAATTTATGGAGGATTTGGAACTCTTTGATGGGAAGATGATTTAACTTGCTTTGAAGTTGGGCGTGATGAGGAAATCTATGTATGGGCCGCTTGCCCCATATTTTGATCTTGATGATGAAATGGGGGCCTTTGGAAGCCCACAACCCCTTAAAACATCCTTGTTTACAAAAGCTCCAGTTTCTTAGGATCTCTAGTACAATTGAAAATTTTGGAATGGGGACCCGGGGTGGTGTATACAAAGAAAGGGGGGAATGGCATGTCAAATTGATATACTATGCCCTAATGGAAGGAGATTTGTTAGAAAGTTCAAAACTCATGAAACATTTGTGAGTTGAGGAAAATTCAAATCGAGGATATTTTGAGGCATGAATATTTTGAGGAGTGATAAGGAGAAAACATCAATAATAACAAGCATTTGTTTGCTTGATTTTCATCTTTGATGAAATTTTATTTTATCAATTAGGGATTTTGTTTTCATTTGATTTTTGTTTTTCTTATTATTATGGTTTGAAGTTATTTTAATCTATTCATTTTGAGTTTTAGTTTTAGTTTATGATGATTAGTATGATGATTTAGTTTTTGAGTTAGATGTTGTTGAAATTTGCAAATGGTTGGATGAATGTTGTGTGCATCTTTAATCGGATTTTTGAGTAAACAATTTTTGCTTGGAAGGTAAAATGCCCAAGCAAAGTTAAAAAGGTAAAATTAAAAAAACGGCTTTGTGTCCATGGTGAATCGGTTGGATGCAAGTATAAGTACCAAAAATTCATTTTTCCAGAAAAACACACACACACACACACACTAATCCTCCATCTGGGTTTCACAAAATTCGACCACTTAAAAGTTGTTTGAAGATTGTAAGAGTTTTAGAAGATCATCATGGCACCTAAACAAGTAAGCATCTGCAATCAATTAACTTAATTGGGGTTTAATTTGAGTATGTGGTTCGAATTGCAAATTAGGTCACTAATTTGAGGGTTTTTAATGATATTCGAATTAAGTTGTAATCTTTTAGAATTAAGTGGGTAATTGATATAGGAATGCATTGCAAAAAGAATTGTAGTGATTGATTCAACATGGAATGAGTATTAGATGATTGAATTTTTGGATTTAATTAGGTTGTGCCATTGAATCAAATTAAGTTGCAATTGATGATTCCTAGTTGTTAGATGATGCATTTTCAGTGAATTTTAGATGCCACATTATTGATTAGAACAAGTGATTGATGAATTGAAGTTAAGCTTGTAAGTTCTAAGCATGATGAACATGTGATGATTGGAAGTTTTGAATGTGAATTAAGAGAAATTTGAGGTTATGGAAATCATTGGTGATGTTAAAATGCAGTTTAGGAGTGAATTGGAATTGGAAAAATCTAGTGGGAAGTCATTTGGAAGGCCATAGCCTTAGAGATCGGGAAGATTCGGTTGCATACAAAGCGAGCGGTTGGATCATGGTCGGGAAGAGGGGGATCGGCCCCCCGATCCGGTTCGAGGTTCGATGTGGAAAATTGCAATTTTGAACTAGACCTTAGAGCCTATAAACCTTATCGTTGGTTCTTCTTATATTGACTTATATTTGTGATTTTCTGAGAAAATGTTGTAGGTTGTTCAAGTTCGACGGTTTCCATCGAACCCGTCGTCCCAATTATGCCCGGTTGGAGAAGGTTTGCTCATTTGATAGATGTAGGAAGTGGAAGCTCGAAGGATTGGAGGAACTTGCCGTAATGCCTTTAACGTGGATTCGATGAAGATCATTCTTTGAATTGATTTCAAAAACAATGCTTATGTGTTGGAAAATATTTTCTATCTATCTCTTAACTATTTCTTTAGGATTATTATCATACTTTTTTATTTTTATTTTTAAGTAGCGTTTGGCTTGTTTGTAGTTTGTTTGTTTGTTTTGTGTGTTGTTATATTTTGTAGTTTTGTTTGCGGGATGGATGTAACGGAAGCTTATTGTTGGTCAATATTTGGGTTGGATAACTCCATGCGTGCTTATGAAATATGCATATTGCATATTCTATCCGTGGTATCTTTTTACTATTTCTTTTCCCATTTTCTTTACTTTGAAGTTCATTTTATTACATTGAGGACAACAAAACTTAAGTATGGGGAGGGAAGAAAATAGGAAAAATAATTTTATTTTTAGTTTTTAGTCTTATTTTAGATTTTTTTTAGGAAAGTTTTTGGATTCAAGTAGTTAGTAGAAAATCGCCCTTGATTGTCTAGTTGTTTTCACACGTTATTAAGATATATTTTAAAAAAAAAAACAACTTGGGTGTTTCAATGGTAAAATGAGGTTTTTGAATTTTTTTTATTTGGACCAAATTACGAAAGTAATTCATTTTGGATTCGATAACATTTACTAGCGCGCATGGTAGCCTTTTTCCACTAAATTGTGAGGATTCTTTTTGTATAAAACATATCTTTTTGTTTTATATTTTGCTATGGTGGCCGGTGATTATTCGATTCTAGAACTTGTACTTGTTATGCATTACGGTTAAAATCACTCTCGGTGATAAAAATCATAGGTTTAACAAAATGGCCTTCCATTTTACATCTAATGTTTTTAACCCATCGGTTAGTTAACCACTTTATATGGACCCATTTGTTGTGCTCATTTTAGCACTAGATACCTAGTTACACTTTTGGCCAATCTTTTCATTTTGTTAAATCAGAAAAATACAAAATATTTTACACCTTAAACCATAGCCAACCCATGTCAATGTCTATTGGTTTGTTGCTAGTTGTTTGGAGTGTTGGATTATTTTTTATGATTATGAAAAAGCTACACTTTGCCATTTGTGTGTACCATTCTCCAACAAAGATGAAGGAGACGTCTTTCTCATTTGTATTTTTTTTGTGGTGTATGCTCATACTAAGTGTGGGGGAATTGTATTTGGAAAAAAAAAGTTATGGTTATAGCCAATGTGATATATGGAGTATATTGATTAGCCAATGAGCTAAATTGAGTTATATATGTTTGGAGATCGATATGTGAAGAAGAGGAAAATATAATCATTTTCGGGATTGTGGTTTGTGTGATGGCTAGCAACATGGAGGTTTAGACTTGACTTTATTATTTTCTTTTAAAACCAATTTCATAAACCATCCCATGCCTTATACATACCATTTATAAACTCAAAGCCTTAATATTATAACCCGAATAAAAGCTCTCTTTGATGAATTTATTTTATTTGTCTTGATACTTGTACAAGCTTATGGTAAAAAGCATTAATCATGACTAGGCATTGAGTGATTTACATATACCCACCAATATATGAGTGTTGAGTGAATTCTTAAAATCATTTGTGAGGTGTTTAGTTATGTTATCTAAAGTCATTTGGTTCATTTAAAACTTTCAATATTAAAAGCAAATTAACAATTATTTCTCTTGAGATGATTGTTAGATTTTTGGAACCACGGTATCGAGACCATTGAAATCGATTTTCATAAATGCTAGACTTACTGTAGTAGAACTTAAGTATGGGGAATTTGATAATCAAAATGAGTGTTTTAGTGCGTTATTGGTTTTGTGTATGATAATCGGCTATATTTACTCATAATCGTTGCAAAAGTGCAAAGAAGCGTTTGTATGTGAATGTCCGTATCACAAGGTGAAGAAATGAAGATTTCATGCATATTTGGATAATTCAGGAAGGAAGTCAAGTAAAAGCTCTTGGACTCAATGATTAGGAGCCTGATTTTTAAGTGTCTACAACAAATAAAGATCAAGTTTGTGTTGGAAATCGACATCGAAACAAAAGAAAAGCGCGAATCAAGAAAAGTCAACCAAAGTCAAAGATTGGGTGTACGAGAACTCCCGATCGGTTGGAGCCCAAACGATTCGGCTGGTGATGGACAAAGCAACCGGATGGTGCGTCCAACCGATCGACTTGAACCTGAGTTACACTTTGGTCATTTATTGTTGCCTTAACTTTCATTAATCATTAGGAGATCATTTCGTTAATAACTTGTTAGGGACGTTTTGGATAGTTAAGGGTTTTAGCTATAAAATGAACCTACACAGTACTAGTGTGACCGACCAAAAGAGTTTTTACACCAAAGCTATTACCAACCCTTATTTCATCCCAAAGTCTTGTTACTCTTGTAAAGCGTCCGGAAAAGTGGTGAGACAAATTCTCATCCATTGTGATCATTCGAGTTGTTGATTAGGCTAGACGATTGGAGGCGTATGGTTGCTATATTCTACGATTTTTAATTCTTGTAATCCAAAGCTTAGGTATTCTATTGAACTTGTCATGAATTTCTATTCTCTTGAATTATTTGAATTACCTTTTAACTACTTGTGTTTTGTTATGATTGTCATGGAGTAATTCTTGAATATACTTGTGTGTAAGGATGTAGGAAATTGTAGTAGTGTTCTTATATGTGATGCATATAAATGATCTTGTTTAAATGAGTTTGTTGGAAAAACTACTAGTCTTGTTTGATTTGTCGGTAAAACATGTTTAAGAAAAAGGACGAAAGTTTCTCTTATGTTTTATTCCAAAAGTTAAGTGACAAACTATTTGGGGATATGGGATTGACCCACCATATTTACTTTTGAAACAAGACTAGAAACATTTTCATCACGAAGGTCGAAAGATTGTAGGAACAAGTTTAATGAGAACCTTTTACAAAAATGGATTTTCTAAAGAATAATCATTAGGATAAGGACCAAAATGATTACCTACATGTTTTGTTCTTAAAATGATTTTACAAAACATAAACCATGGGTTGGAAATCATTTGCTTATGATTGTGCATCACATCAAGGTTTACACCAAGCCTTCATGAACACTCTCTATGATTGCCTATAGACTTCACACAAGTATATGTTTCTTAAATTTGATTTTACTAAACCACAACTTTGAGGAAGCTTTGACAAGCTTTCTTGTCTCGAATATTTTAAACAAATTAAAAGCAAAATCTCTTGGGACTATCTCGACTTGCCCACTTTTGCTATCATGACAGTATACTTGCTCGTATGTGTTTTAGTAATTCGGATAAATCGTGTTTATAAATTTTAAAACTTGTACACGGAGCACATCAAGTTTTGGCCTTGGGGTTTGAGTGTTTTTATTTGTTTTGTTTACGTAAAATTTAATATTAGAGTTTGGTTTCAAATTGATAAGTAAAAAAATAATAATAATAATAATAAAAATTTTGGTTTTAGCACCAAGATTAAATTTTTGACAACGATCCGGTTGGTCCCAATAAAATTATGTTTTTATTTTTCTAGTTTCTAGTTTATCTATTGTTTTGTGTTTTTAGTTTATAGCTTATTTCTTGTGATTTACGATTTTAGGCTAGTTTAGAAGGATGCTTATGATTGTTTTGTCATTTTTAGATTTTTGGTTATATGTCATTTTAGTTTTATTTAATTTTCTAATTAATATTGTCTTTATTAGAGTAATTATCTAGTTAATTTTTAGTTTTAGATGTTTAGTTAGTTTTAATGATTAGTTAATATTATCTAGTTAATGTAGTTTATGCTTAATTAGTATAATTAATGATTTTAATTAGTAGGGTAATGAGTAGACACACTTATTAGAGTTTAAGTTGTAATTAATTGTCTTTAATTAGTTTTTAATTAGTAAGTTAATTAATTTTATTTCATAAAAAAAATGGAATTTACAGTCGGTTGTGCCGTCGCCAGGGTGTGTTTTAGTTTGAGACATCTTGTTGAAAACTCCACCTTAACGATCTTTAGCTTTCGGATCGTTAGTGTTGCCTATGTAATCATAAGCAAACTAATAGGCGGTCTCTAACTCGTATTCTATAGCGGAAAGTAAATACAAGTTGTTTTAATTAAGAACATTAGATCCTCTATGGATCTTTTATTCCGAAACTTTATGTTTCAAGTTATTTTCATTACAAACTATGAGGTTCCTTTTATAGACAAGAACCAAATCTTACTACCAATCGACTAAACATGCAAGCATGCATTTAATGAAATACATTAAACAAATAGGGGGTACAATAATACCCATCTAACCTCGGGGCGTTCAAAGATAATGATGGGTTAGCTTTAAATAATCTGCATCTTGATCAGTCGATTCCACCGCCCCGGGGGGAAAACACGCCCGGCTTTTACTCTTGATGAATGTCTTCTTTTGATTACCTTCTTAAGGAAATCCTTGGCGATGTGTGGAAAATCTCTACATAATTCCCCAAAATCCTCCCTTGGAAGCTTGGAATTTTACATGAAAGTCTTTAGATTATATAAAGATTGTTTTCAATTGAAGAAGCCAAAATTTTTTGGATCAAGCTTTGTCCGGCTTTGCGGCAACAAAACATAATTACCTTTATGGTTGAAATACCACAATTGGTTGTTCTCCGAGATAATCTTAAAATAATGGTTTGATTCTCTTTCCTGCCACACCTTTAATTTTGTCAAAATATGGTCATTAAAAGATTTTAAAAGGCCTAATGGGTTTGCTTGTTTTAAAGTTTCTTTGGGTGCAATTTTAGATTGGGAAGTAAAAAAGGGGATGTTGCCACAACCTTCGGGGCAGTAATTCGAATTAAAGGAAATACCATTAATTGAACCATCAATCTTAAATTAACATGGGTGGTTCGGACCATTTTTGGCTTTGTTTTGAAGCTTTCCAAAGGTTTTGGACTGCCAACCTTTATACAAATTTTCCTGGTCCTCAAAATATAAACTGGAAAATTATTTTTTTTTTTTCTAAGAATAACAAAAAGAAAAAATCAAAACAACCATAAAATCCTCCCAGGCCTATCCTCCCAAACTTTCTTAAGGGTTAAGATTCTAATATTGCCACAAGGTTTGAAATTTGGTCCATCAAAAGTTTTTTAAAGACTTATCAATTGGAATTTTAGCCACTTTTAAATGTTTTCTAGCATCCATGTGGTGTGATTTCAATAGGGCTTTTCGGATTTTTGAAATGATAGGATGATTTCAATGGTTGTGTTCATAATTTCCCTTCCAATTTTTACCAAACAGCCCTTTTTAAACATCACCGATGGTTGAAGGCCCAATGGTTTGTTTCTTTGGCCAAAAAATTTTTCGAATTTGGCCTCTTTACTCACCGGAGGCAAATCCTTCACTATATTTCCAACAAGGAGACTTTTGGTAAAACCAAAATTTGGCCTTTTTGTTTCTTGGCATTAGTAATAAGATATTTGCCCGGAAAGGTAAATCACCTTGGGTTAAAACTTTGCCAATTTGTCTTTGCATTCCTATCGGACTTGGGCTTTTGGAAGCTTATAGGGTTGGGCTCTAACCTTAAAAAACCAACAAAATTTATCTGGTGATTTCCCTCTTTTCTTGTTGGAGACCCAAAAGAAAAGCCCCTTTGTCAAAAATTTCCTTTGGATCCTGATTTAACCAAGCCTTTAGTGGACCAAAATATGATTAAAAGGTATGATGTTGATTCTTTTGGAAAAGGTTTATCAATGGTCTTACACCATGCTTGGTATGAAAGTAGTAATGCCCTTGGGTGATGAATCCAAATTTAAGACTTTGAAACGAAGGTATCGGTCCAATCCTTTGGGTTGTGGAATAAATTTTAATTTTGACACCTTTCTATGATTGACATGAAGCCCATGTTGTGCATGGCCGCGAACCTATTCAAGGCAAATACTTCTCATTCAACCCTTTTCCAAACCTTGAGTCAACTTGCTTTTTTCCCCCGCATTTTTTTTCTTAACTTTGTTAAAGTATTTGACGAATTACCAAACCAAATTGTTGGAGAAGGGGCAAGTTTGCATTCCTCAAATCACTTAGTCTTAAGGGTACCTTTGGTTGGTTATTGGGAAAACTGAAAGACTGCTTAAGGTTAGCCTTTTTGTTTAGAATAAGGAATTAAATTTAGGTAGGTAGTCCGGTTCAAAAGCTAAATGACCAAAATTTGGAATGGGTTTATTCTTTTGTACTGGGGTTCAAAGGTTTCAAATTCCTTGGCAAAAGTTGTTCATTGGGTAAAAGCCTTGGGTTGTGATTTCCAAATTTAAACTTGGAACTTCTTCACCAAATTCCCAAGGAATAGGGTTTGAGGGGTTTAATTTAGACAAACCAGGTTTGAAGGTTTAGGGATATTTGAACTCCCAATTCCATTAATTTTTTTGAGGTGAAGGTCCTGAATGGGATTCATTTACCCTGAAGATCCTGGGATTACGAACATTGTTGGGGAAAAGAAACCAAGAATGGGTTGCACTCTTCAAATTCATTCTCTTCGGTACCATTGTTGGGGGTTCTTGGGACATTAGGTTCCTTTTATCCCGGAAATGGTTTATTAAAGCCATCTGACCACCCTTAACAGGGCTTTCCCTACTCGGGTTCAAGCCATTTTTTCGGGGATAAGTTTACCTTAAGTTTTTAAATCCCCTATCCTAAAAAAACCCCAAAATCCTTTTTAATGGTATAACAACCAAAGGTTTGGGTAATGTATTGGAATTCCCAAAGAATTCATAATGTTTTAACAGTAAGGAGCTCATTAAGCCATGCTGTAGACGTAGGTTAGTGGGCTTTTCCCTTGTCTCAACCCACAATTATTTTTCTTTGGACCCCTTTGTTGGGGCTTGGACAAGTCCCCCTTTGAAGGAGTTTTAATTGTTTTGAATACTCCCATTTCACCCCATTTTTAACCTTCTTTTCAAGATTTTCAACAGGGTGAGGTCCACCTTTGGGGTTTGCTTATTTGAAAAAGGTTAATGGTGTAAAAAATAGATTGTGATCAAGCTTCGATTGAGTTACCTAGCCTTGAACTGAAAGGCCAAGAAATTCCTCTTGAGAGGAGAGTTTCTTTTTGTTGTCAACCTAATCTTTGCTCATGAAAATCACAATCCTTAATTAAATGAAATTTACTTCCACAAACAAAACATGTCTTCCTTTTGGAAGATGTATTCAACAAAGAAGATGTTCGATTACATGTAGAAGAACTTAAACCGAAACATTAAAGGAATTGTTTTAACGAGACAAATTATGCAAAGATTTAAAAGATAAGTCTTGGGGAAGCAGGCTTGGAAGTAGATTCCTCGTGACTATCCTAGAAGGCTTGTAGATAGACTTGGGTGCAAGCTTGGGTGTAGACTCGGGTGTAGGCTCGGTGAGGGCTTGGGAAGGTCGACTTATCACTTGGATCATTCTTGGAAGTAGACCCTTGATCGATGAATTGTCACTTGTCGGAGAAAGAGACAAAGCCATAAGATGAAGCATCGTTGTCAGCAAGTCTTTTGACTTTTGCCATACGGATGGTGTGATCCATCAAAGTCAACATTAATGGACGGTCGGTGGGCATGAATTCACCTCTAATAGGTCCAGGGACGACATGTAAATCACCTTCCTTTCTAAAGTGTTCTAAGCTGCGGTGTAGATTTCGCCCATCTTGCCTAGCTTCCAATCCTACATACTTGAAAGCCTAAACCTATTCGGAGTTCACCGACCGACTACTATAAAGTGCTCTAGCTAGTTTGTCACCGATATTAACCATTGTTTATGTCTAGCTATTTCCTCATTAGTTTCTCTTTAAGCTCTAGGTTCTCAAGACTAGCATCATCTTTTTCTTTTTCGGTGCGTTTTAAGTTAATATTAGCAATATCTAGATCAAATTGAAGCACCTTAATCTTTTCTTCATAAGCTATCGATTCTTTTGAAACCATACCTTTTTCTTTCTAATTTTCTAACGATGATTATAAGCTTCATTATCAACATAGCATTCATTGTATCTAGGTTTCATAGTATCATAAGCTTCTTTAAGTTCATTGTATCTTTCACTACAACCAAATATACTGAGTTGTGTACACGAGAAAGTCCCATGAAGGCAAATTGATCATGCCTATCTTCGAAGTGCATCTAGCCGACAATCCTAGCTTCTCAGATCAATGACTTCCTCATTCACGAGTTCATGTGCGGCCAGTTGACTGTTCATCCATGGTGACTAGAGTCTTGAAGTGCTAGCTCCTTTCGATTCTGCGATAGGAATTGTAGCTAGCACCCTCTCCACTCTTCCTGTCTTTGCATTCCGAGAAATGACCCATCCGGTGGCAAGAGAAACATTTGACCTTTCTCTGTCAAAGCGAGTTGGATCCTTTCCTTGAACCCAAACTTCCTTCCCGCCTTCTCTTCAAACCTCTTGATATCTCGAAAGCATGGCCACCGCCATTTCACTTCATCTCCTCCATCTCAAGTGGGTCCACTTGGTCAAAATCTTCATATACCGGATCTGCTGAGTATCATAATCGGCAACAAATGAGTGAAGAACATCCTCCAATATACTTCGACCTTAGCTTGAGGATGTGATGGAGTGGGACGATAGGATGATGATGGTAAGTAAGATGAGCTTGAAGCATGCATCATCATATTTGAGTGGGATGTCCCAACAAAGGTGAATGACCGAAGAGGATGCACGGTAGGAGATCGATATCGAGTTCAAGAGATCGAGTTTGTTGTATAGCTCATCAAAAGTGAGCATGTCCACCCACCTTTAGCTTTCGGGCTATACTCACATGTAGCCAAGATGGAGGCAAAGATCGTAGGAACTTTGAATTGCTATCATCATTGTCGGGCTTTGCATCCGGTGGTTTAGTGACTCGTAATCTTGTGAAACCCGTCGTATCCCTTGTGGATACCTTCTTCTTCAAAGATATTGAACTCTTGGAAGTGTTGTCTCAAGATGGACTTCCTCATTCTCTGGACTCTTCATTTCCACCAAATCTTGCTTTAAGAGCCATCCGGATGTCCTTTGCATCAACCATGTGGTGAAAATCACCCAAGTGATCTTCGAGGAATAGATTGAAGGAGGATGGTTCTTACCTTGTGCTCTCTTTGCACAGCTAAAACCTCTTCGTGATTTTGGGATGAGCAATGGTAAACTTACCATCAAGATCAGGATGGTCTTTTTCGATGTTACCATTCTTCACAATCTCCATAGATTCCAATCAATATTGGAGATCCATTACGCATCTTCATGGTCCACGATCATACTCTTCCTTTTTCGGATAAGGAAACTTGCCATTCTTGTTGGAGAGACTAAGTTCTTTGCATAGAGGTGGTGTTTTGATGTTGTTGTTGGTGGTGACTTCGATTCATCATCGGGCCAGTCATGGTGAATATTTTTTGGTTGTATGGGGTGAGGTAAATAAGGTTCTTAGTATCGTAGAGACTCTCCAGAGGCTCAAACCACTTGTTGAAAACTCTCAGACCTTGACAGATCTTTAGCACTCGTGGATCGTTAGTGTTGCCTATGTAATCATAAGCAAACTAATAGACAGTCTCTACAACTCGTATTCTATAGCGGAAAGTAAATACAAGTTGTTTTAACTAAGAACACTTAGATCCTCTATGGATCTTTTATTCACTGAAACTCTATGTTTCAAGTTATTTTCATTACAAACTATGAGGTTCCTTTTATAGACAAGGAACCCTAATCTATTACTACTCAATCGACTAAACATGCAAGCATGCATTTAATGACTAATACATTAAACAAATATTGAGCAGTACAATAATACCCATGCTAACCTCGGGCCGTTCAAAGATAATGATGGGTTAGCATTTAAATAATCTGACGCATCTTGATCCTAGTCGATTTCACCCTTGGTAGAAACACAAGACGGCTTTTACTCTTGATGAGAATGTCTTCTTGACAAATTCGCTTCTACTTGTGAGAATCCTTGGCGAGAATGACAGAAATCCTACTTCACATAATTCCCAACACATACCGCCAACCGAATCGGTTGGAGGTCTCGATAAGAGTTTTTCTATTTTTTTAAATTTCAAGTTTTAGCTTATGTTTTTAGTCTTAATAAGTGTCTTTACTTGTTTAGAATATGTTTATGTAGTTTGTTTTGATTTTTACTAACTCTAACGCTAATAATTTGGATGTTTTGTTTTTTGTTTTGTTAGATAGTTTGTTATGGATAGTTTGAGTGGAATTTCCGAGTATTTACGCAACTTGGATGAAATGTTTAAGGATACCGGTAACTCGTTGGAGAAGATTGGGAATATCTTGGAAAAAAGTAAGAAAGAGTTGGCTATCGATTTGGAATGTTTGGAAGAAGTTGGAGAAAACAAGGTTCAAGTTCCTAAAAAGAATAGGGTCGTGATTTTCACGCAAGCACCTCTCACGGGGTACGATTCACCATTTATGAGATTTGGGACACCATGTAGTGTTGAAGGGGTGAGCGCGTGGGATGCTCAATTGAACATAGCTTATGGGGACAACTATATTGTGGACAAGGTCCTTGACAAAATTGGCCACGTTCGTTTGGATTATGATGTTTATGGGAGAAAAATTGTTAAGAATCTTCGGATTAATATCCATGGTCATATTTTCGAGGCCGATTTTGTATGTTTGGAAGAAGGGAACGCGGATGAACCGGACGTATGCTTTGGGCGAGATTTCCTTGTGACAACTAAATGTCAATTAGATTTTGCTCTACGTGAGATGAGAATCAACATTACCGATTTGGAGGAAGAGAAGGAAGTGAATGAAATGCTTGCGGAATTGTGTGCAAACATGGAGAAGGAGAATGTGGAGATTGTGAAAATGGGAAAGGCTAGTAGAAAGAAGATCTCATCAAATAAACTAACTCCCACCACCTCTACCACCAACAAGACCCATGATTACACACCATCACCACCAAATTCACCATAACACCTTCAAACCCTTAACTCAAGAACAAAAGAAAGCCATCCTTCGGTGGTTCAGTGGCCTATTTGTAATTGGTTACACCAGCTAACCTGAATTTCACCATTCCACTATTAGAATCAGGGTGATTCAGTGGCCTCATAGGTGACTCCATACTCATAACCCTTTACCAGGTATAACCTGAATCCCCCAATTGCACTAAATTTCTTAACACCGAGTAATCATAGGTCCGGGGACAAGGGCCCAACAAATGATGCTGTAGCGTGATGTCTTTTAAAAAGTGATAAACATAGCGCTCACAGACCCATTAAAAATGTTATGTGGCTGTGCTTTTACCCTTTTTGATGGTCCAATCTTCCCTTCACTTTTTCACTTCCTTTGGGGATCTAATTCGGCACTCTCATTCGTTCTCAATTGATTGTTAGTGTAGATCTCCTCAACCCATATACTCATATGTAAACAAGTTGATTCTAAATCAAAAGGTATCCATCATGAGTATTTAATGTGTCATATGATAGAAATTAGCAAATAACTTATCAAGATATGCCTCAATAAATGTGGGTTAATTGCATGATAAGGAGCATAAAATTTAGTCTGATACTCTTTGTGCAGTGGTCACCAACTTTGTTTAGCACCATAGAGTAAGGATCAAATGAGAAATATAATTAAGATGAGAAAAATGAGAAAGAATTACAACCACAAATTTAAGATGCATCTACAAAAATAGATGCATCTCCCTATTATTTCTCTCCCTCTATTTAAAATATGTGGTTAGTGTTTCTTCTCACTCTTCTCATTCTAATATATCTTCTCACTAGATCCATTAAGGGTAACAAAGTTTCAAAGTTCGATTAAGGGTAACCTTAAAAGTAAATGGTTTCAAAATGCCACATCCTGATAAGGGATGAAAAAACTTAACATGTGAGATTATCCTACACCATAAAATTTGAAAGCTGGTTACATTTAATCAGTGGTATAGTACGTTTATTAGTGTATTATGCTTTCCATCTATGCATAAAATTACGCTTCCGTTGCCTAAAGCCTGTACGGCATCAAAAGAGCAAAATATGGAGCTTCTAACTTGGATAGAAAAATGTGCTGACATGAGTTCTTTGGTTAAAGTAAAAACAACCCAATAAAAGGAAATGATAACTGGATTAGGCATCTTCATATTCGTTATAACTTCTATTTATTCATTATTTCTTAGCTAAAAACAAGAACTATATAGATAGAAGTATTTAATCTAGCTCCACATAATATAGTAAATTGATGGCTAAAAGGAAGCAAATATGATAGTGGTGTGTGTTTTGTTGCACATTTTATCTCCCAAATCACGAAAGATATACACCACTAGGAGTTGGAATAAAGATATGGGTGATCTCTAGAGTCCATCTGTCTATATTGTACGCTTTTTCTCATACGGTAAGAGTGAAACAAAATCTTGGCCTAGTATTTTGATGAAAGTTGTACTGGACCACACTTCGTAAGGGAAAGGATCTACTTCAATATAACCGCATTTTAACTTTGACTACACCTATGTAACCCTGTAAATTCGGTTCTATTTGTAACACGCCAAGCCAAAAAAGTTGCAGACTGACTCAGTAACCTTTAACTCCGTACTCTACTTTTATGTGGGACTATATGTTACAGTAAATGCATTGATCATAGATAAATTTGGAAGAATTTTAGCTTCTCAAAGATCTAATTTCAGTCCTAATTTGAAAACATCAACACTGGTATAATTTGTGAGTTTATGTATTCATGCGAGTGTATTGAACAGGTTTGGTGCATCTCTGTTTGAGTACGCACTAGGGTAATCAGGAGTAAGCTTGCAGTTAGCTATTATAAATGGACAGATAAAGTGGCCAGCAGGTTCAAAACCACCTTATCCAGAAGCTCTTCATCAGTTTGTATCATGGATGCTTCAGCCTCAAGGTTCGACCACATATAGATGACATCATCATTCATGTCGACAAGTTGATCGCAAAGTTCTCTCAGTAAACTACACTTAGGTTTCTAAATGACAGTTTATATAAAGGCTTTTTTTTTTTCATTATGATTGCAGTTGCATACATCTGCCCTTGTTAGCTTGATAAATGCATCGAATTTGATTAGAAACATGAGTTATATGTTAATGATTGTTATGGACATAAATAATATGAGGTTTTATTCCTTATAAAGAAGCATACATACCTTGGCACTTGGTAATGGTTTGGTCAACTTGTTCTTTCTTGCATAAGACTCTCATTATGTACCTTTTTACCTTCTTTTATAGTTGGCATCCTTTTTTTTTCAGATGGTCCACTTCAGACTCAATTTGGCTTGAAAACCAACTTCATCATCCATCCAAAATGCCTACAGTTGCTGATGAATTGCTGTTTAAAGTTTTACTTTGTCACAAATATACACATAAGGCGGTCCAATAATTAAACTGTCAATTGACCTGGAAAGGTTACTGGTCAGACGGTTCAATACTGGTTTAAATGTTGTTGAACTGTGCTGTTATTTCTAAATTACTGATTTTTGCAATGTAATACACTAACAAAAATTATGAATACCCAAACATCTCAATATTTACAATTTATATCAAACAATATGGAAATACTTTCAATCTAAAGTGAAAAGCATGGCTATAGGAAATCAAGATACATAAAAGGAACAGTTAGTGTACAGAAGTTGGAGCATTTAATTTGACACTTCCCATTACACAGTTAGCAACCTGATCTACTTATGAACATGTTTAATATGTCTTTTAACCGAAAGAGATTTGGGACTTGCATGGATTTAACTCGACATAATGAACGTGATTATTGTGCAAACTACTGGAGCATGAAATTTCCCGATAATGTCGAACACCTTCAATGTCTTCGACCTGAAATGATAAATGTGCAAATTATTGTGCGTATGGATATGTTGATATGAGAACTTACATGGACTTAAGTTGACATAATGAACATGATTATTGTAAGAATTACTTGAGCATGAAATTCCAAATAATGTTAAACATCATCAATATCTTCGACCTGAAATGACTGAAGTATATTCAACCACAATCAATTCACACATATTATATGCTAATGACCTGAAATGACTAAAGTGTATTCAACTACAATTATCCATCCACATATAATATGCTAATGATCTCTAATGAAAGAGAATAATCAAAGTCAAAATCTATATTACACGCAAGTCTTTTGACAACACTAATTTAGTGATGTCAAAGGAAAACATCCTACATGCAAGGTTTCAATAGCAAGTTTCTGCTAGAAAAAATGAACTGCAAACAACTAATGAACAAATAAGGCATATACCCTTCACAGCAAAATACTTTTTAACATGGAACATTATTCACCATCACTCACACGCGCGCACGAGACACAACTTGAAAAATTAGAGCCAAATAAGCAAATGATGGGTCCCATGGAAGCATCTAAGTTCCTCTTGAATTACTCTCTAGCCACAAGGTTGTTTAGTAGCTTCCTCAGCCACTCACAATCCTTCACTTTTCTCATATTCGCCCTCTAGCACATAAATTACATGCATATATAAAGACTTGAACATAGGAAATGATCAAGTACTTGCTAAAACGATTAAATAAAATGTGGAGTGATAATTCAAGTACTTATGGTCTTGGTTCTAATAGGTGTTGTATGTGCTACACACCATATTGCCATACTGCTACAACACCTTGTTTATGTCTCAACTGCCATGCAAGCTTCTATGCTTCCAACCCAATGACCCAATCATACAATAATGTACTGCCAAATTACCAAGGTGCCCCTCAAAATCCCATCTCGAGCTACTCCCAAGTTAGCAATCCTGTTAATCCGCTATTTCACGTAGAAAATAATCAGGAAGTTGGTGAGCAAATAGCTAAGAATGAAATTGATTCTCGGTTTCTTCCCAATCCTTATAATGGTGAAAATTTAACCGGTTTATCATCGCACCAGATTGATGGGTGTATGAGTTTTAGAAGTTACAGCCCATGGGCTGGAAATCAGTACCAGGGTCAGTTTAGTCAGATGCAGCCTCAGGGTATTGAAGTAAATTACAATGGAAACTACGGTATGTTTCCGGTCCAATCTTCTTCAAGGGAAGAGCAAGAACAAATATTAAAATTCTCTCAAGGAATTCAAAATGATTTTTCAAGAACCATCTACAATAACACACCAGCGGATTTTTTTAATGTAAGCTTCCGTGTTGTTATTGTTGTTTTGCTTCTGAAAATTCCATAAGCTGACTCATTATATTCTGACTTTCATCTCTAAGATATCATATCTAAGGAGTTCTTTTTTCACTTTTTTACTTTATCCAATGGTCCCTTGATCCCTTTTTGGCTTAATTTCAAATTTGTTGGTGTACTTTATGCCAGGGATGTTCTAAAAGTAACAGCCTTTCTATTTTTCTATGAAGGGCTTATGTGAATAAGCTTTGTATCATTAGATAAATTTCCATTCGGCATGTAAAAGGAAAAAAAGTTTTTCCCGTCTATCATGAGCATATCACATGGCATAAAGCACTTGTTGTCGAGGTATGTACTGATTTGCCCTTTACATGAAAGGCTTCTTATCATAAGATTCTATCATTCTAGAGATCCATGAGGATTTCCTCTTGATTTTCACTCCAATGATACGAGATTATAGCCATGCATGTGAAAGAAAAATATAACACTTTAAAGATCTTCATGAAACAAGTCTTTGTAATTAGTTCAATAACCACTACACAGATCTGGATTTTTCCTATGATGTACAGAGACGTGAGCACCTACTTCATTGTTTACAATTCCTGGTTACTCAGATAATTTTTTTGGCTTACTTATATTCTTTCTAAATTTCTTAATTTACATATATTAATCCTCAGGCATCTCTCCCACCAACGGATGATGGCATTGTACCAGAGGCAAAAAGTGGCAGCTTCTCAAACACCATGAATATGCCACAAGAATGGGAACAAAACCATCTCTCTTTTCTACCTTTTCATCATAGAAATTTGATGGAAGAAGCACTTGGAAGCCATTCAAACTCAACAAGCATATCCTCCGAAGGGACACACCATCTAATTTCAAGAGATGATTCAAAAAAGGCATCTAAATTACCTCCTATGAGCAGGCAAGATAGAATACTACGTTATTTTGAGAAAAAGAAAGCAAGGAAATACGAAAGGAAAATAAAATATTCTTCACGGAAAACATACGCACAGACACGACCTCGAATTAGGGGTAGGTTTGCAAGGAGTTCTCAGACAGATGCTCAGTGATATGTTGTTATTTGCTGATGACATAGACAGCTGGTTTAGTGAACCGCCGTAAATATCAAATAAGATAGCACAAGGCGTAAGTGCATGTTGCAAAAGCAATGTTTTAACTTTCTCAAGTAGATAGAATGTGTCGGTACCTTATTGAAGTTCCGTTATGATATCAAATTAGTAATGTGCTGGATTGATTGTGATAAAAGGTGGCAACTTTTTAACATTCCCCTAGAAAATGAGTTGTTCATTTTATACTTGACCTCTAATGGGTCAAATGGGTAACCTCTAAACTTGGTACAAAAGTGAACAGGTTGCAAGTGATCCTAAATGATCAAATGCTAACAACATCTTAAAGCACTTACTCCAAAAAAGTTAGATTAGTATCTTATAATATTGTTTCGTAATCATATTTCATATGTTAGTTAAATCTAGCTTCCCGAAAAAAGAGCCCAGATATTGTTTGCACGGTCGACGCCACCTGAACTGTTTTGAACTATATACATAGACCCGAAACCGTCTAGCCATTACCCGACCTGATCACTTTTTCATTTCTTAATATGATGTAATTTTCGGGAAGGGCATATATCATTATATCTGAATACTATCTAAAGTCTAAACGATATTCTTTCGTAATAGCCATTTATAAGAAGAACCACTTCACTAGAAAATTTTGTGTTCAGAAAGTGGAACCCTTTTACACCAAGACTTCTAAGCTATGGCAGCATATAGGGACCTTCAATCACAAAGGAGTACACTTGCCCTCACAGAGTAACCATGTCACCTTATACTAGGAAACTGAAAATGCACATTTTTTATAATAAGAAAAAAGGAATAGTCTGAATGGAAGTGTACCTCCCGTTTGGAACAAGGGACCACATTTACAGAATTACAAGGTAAATAACTATTAAAAAAAGTAGAAGCATACGTAATTAAGCTTGCATTTACTCATGGTTCCCGCAGTGGGGACTATCCAATGCTAATTCTCACAGGCACGTTAACATCCAAGCAAGATCAGATTCTCTATTATTGGGGCTAATAAGAAAGATGTTCTAACTTCTGTACTTTACAAAGAAATTTTTCTAAAGATGGAATTTACCTTGATGGTCAAATATCAATTTTTTATAAACAACAAAATATGTTATTCAGCTTATTTGTAACAAAGTTAGATGTAATTATCAAATTGTTTGTTTATTTGAACATGGGCAATCTATGTGTCATTCTTTGTAATAGAGGAGTAACTAGTTTATCAACTTTCTACACTATCGTTAGTACAAAAAACCTAAAAATATTGTTTTTTTACGTATTGCATCTACTATGGAAACTATGAGGACTTGTTTTTTTATAACTGTTTATCCTCTAAAAAATAGAGGCTTACAGGTTAAAACTTTAGTTTTACGATATCTAGAATCAAAGAACAGGAAGCAAAATGGGCAGAATCGGTAATGTGTTATATGGGTCGAGGTCATTATTGGCAAACTTTTAGGGTGAGTCAGAATGGGTTGGATCGGGTTGAGTTGATACCCAAGAACTATTTTCCATTGTATTAATTTTTCTATAAATACCGATCATACCAAATACGATTATAAAATTATTTGTAAAATATAATTTTAGGAGGTGGGCACTTGACTATACTTTGGGCGATTTTTAACACGTCTAGCGTGTTTCGTTTTCTAGCTTAGCTTTAAATTTTATGGTTTTATCCAATGTAGCCCATAATTGATCACTTTCACATAAATAGGTTCAGTTTCCCCGTAAATCAAAGTATCATCTTTCTGGATAGGAAATTGCATGTTAGAGCATTCAAGTTCACTTAAACAACTTCCAAATTTAGAATTTCATAGTTATTGTGAAAAGGAAGACTGCCACTGTGAAACGTTTACCATATATGGCCTCTCAACTATTTGAGATTAAGGTCTCGGATATTATCTTCACTTTTACACACGTAAGAAAAAAGTGCATAAAGTGTACATGTTGCACCCCACAAAGAATGTGCAGAGAGGATATGATGAAATGATTCTGTAGTGTGATGTATAAAAAGTGATAAACAAAGCGCTCACAGACCCATTAAAAATGTTATGTGGCTGTGCTTTTACCTTTTTTGGTGGTCCAATCTTCCCTTCACTTTTTCACTTCCTTTGGGGATCTAATTCGGCATTCTCATTCGTTCTCAATTGATTGTTAGTGTAGATCTCCTCAACCCATATACTCATATGTAAGCAAGTTGATTCTAAATCAAAAGGTATCCATCATGAGTATTTAATGTGTCATGTGATAGAAATTAGCGAATAACTTATCAAGATATGCCTCAATAAATGTGGGTTAACTGCATGATAAGGAGCATAATTTAGTCTGATACTCTTTGTGGTCAGGAACTTTGTTTAGCCCCATAAAGGGTAACAAAGTTTCAAACGTTCGATTAAGGGTAATCTTGTAAGTAAACGGTTTCAAAATGCCACATCCTGATAAGTCATAAAAACTTACCATGTGAGTTTATACTAAACCAACACTTTTGAAAGCTGATTACCTTTAAGCAAAAGTTTTGAAAGTAAATTACCCTTTTTGGGGTATACAAAGTAATCAGAGGTATAGGACGATACTATATTATGTTTTCCATCTATACATAAAATTATGCTTCCTTTGCTTAAAACCTTATGTACGGCATCAAAAGAGAAAATATGGAGCTTCTAACTTGGATAGGAAAATGTTCTGCTGTGGTTAAAGTAAAAACAACCCTATAAAAGGAAACGATAACTGGATTACGCATCTTCATGTTAGTTATAACTTCTATTTATTTATTATTTTTTAGCTAAAAACAAGAACTATATAGATAGAAGTATTTAATCTAGCTCCACATAATATACAGTAAATTGATGGCTAAAAGGAAGCAAATATGATAGTGGTGTGTGTTTTGTTGCATTTTTGATCTCCCAAATCACGAAAGATATACACCACCAGGAGTTGGAATAAAGATATGGGTTATCTCTAGAGTCCATCTGTCTATATTTTACGCTTTTTCTCATTTACGGTATGAGTGAAACAAAATCTTGGCCTAGTGTTTAGATGAAAGTTGCACTGGACCACACTTCGTAAGGGAAAGGATCTACTTCAGTACTACCATTGGCTATCCACTACCTTTTACTTTACCTAAATCACCACAAGTATCGAAGCCAAATTTAATTTTTAGCACCACTAGAGTAGATCTCCGGTAATGCGCTGTTCCATACAGGAAACAGATAAAAATAGCCATGAATGTAAGAAAAGTTATTCTGTGTTATTCTAAAATCTAAACACGTTGCAGTTGTCCTTTTATTGTGTGGACAAATCTTTACCTGTAGCATATGTGCATATGTGGATCTACTTGTCAATATATGTCATTAAAATTCAAAAGTTCCGAAGGTTCAAGGAGCATAAATTAGTCAGGAACTCAGGATAAAAGAACAATTTCTATTTTTCATCTACTAGACGAGTATATGCACATAGCGATGAGACTTTATAGCAGCAAATACTTATAATTATGATATTTTGGTTAAGTGTTTCACGTAACGTTTATACATGCAACGTAAAATAATCAAAATGTAATTAATTTTTTTTAACATACAATAATTCAACTCAAAATGAAACATGACAACAATTACTTAAAACATTTATTGTATTATAAAAAAACAGATTTCTAATTTTTTCTACAAATGATTATATGTATATATATATAGTTGAAATTATAAATATATATAGTATGTATTAAATGTGATTGATAAACTTTTTAATGATAGTTATAAGGCAACATATTCAAAAACAAGTCAAACTATTTCTTGTGAGAAGGTAGGTATTTTAGGTACTAGATTAGTACCCGCGCCTAGCGGCAGCAGTGTCTAGTTTTCTGCAAAATTCCGACGACCCATAAGTTTCTTTCAACACACTGTATTTGTAACGTTAGAGAATCATTTTCGAATAACTATAATTCTGATGCGTGGTTGCATAACAGTAGAAATCTACAGTTTTCAAAAAAATTATTTGGAGTCGATCTAAGTGTGGGAGTATATTTTCTAATGGGAATGTTTTAAGTTATTAAGATTATAGTAATAATATATTCAAGCATTACAAAAAGCAACGGTATTATGTAGTTGGCAATATTATATTGTAGTTTGGAGGTATAGCCAACATGTGTGATAATTTATTTATTTTTACATGTGTAGCGTTTATCATTTGGTGTGTGGCTTTTAAACTTGTAACCTTACAAATTTGATATCACCATAATAAGATTATCTTATACTATCAATTTGCATAGGTATTTAAGCATTGTTCAAAGCTATTTGTTTAGGGTACAAATAATTATCGCTAAAGATAACAATACTATTTAATTTTTGTGATTCTAATAAACTTACATAACATTATTTATATATTGGACAAAGGGCTATACAATATATATTAACTTTTAAAAGACGATTCATATATGTTAGTCCCTTAAGTAGTGCAAGACCAACATTTTTTAAAATAACATTATACAAATGACAAAGTACATGTGACAAAGAAAAATAAACAACAAAAAACTACAATTACTTTGTCTTTCATTTTTCCAAATTTGTCACGGGTTCCAAAACTACTTCATCATTTCTCATATACTTTTGTCATATATGAAACACAGTTCGACCCGGGTGGTTCAACCGTTCCCGAAAAACAGGTCGATTTAAACCGAGTCAACCCAACAGATTGGGTCGAAAATAGGTCAAATTAAACCGGGTCAACCCGCCGGGTTTGAAGCGTCCCGAGTCAACCCGGTTTTCGATGTGTATTAATAGTTTCCTTTTGAAATATATGTCTTCAACATTTTCACTTTTAGTTTCAACTTTTCACTTTTAAAATTTTTGGTTTTTCCTTTATATATAGTATATAGCAGGGTACCCCGCGCATTTCGGCGGCGGGTACCCTGTGACGATTAACCGAAAAAATAGATCTATATGAGATCTGATTCACCAGTTTGTATCGGTTTCAACGAGTCCTCTCTGATTCGTCTTCGGATGGCTTTAATTGGTTAGCCGAACCGGTGGCGACACCGTTTCCCGGTTGAACGCGTTGGTCCGGTCTGGTCCGGTTTTCAAAACTATATGTACCATCAACTTGTTAGCTTGTATGAAGTTTTGTGTGTTTTATTAATTTGTATAATGTGTATAATAACATGTACTTTTCATTTTAGGGTATTTTAAAAATAACATTAATTAGTGTGTTTAATTATTTTATATTTTGGATTATATTATAGCTTCTTTAGTAAGGGGTGTTTAATTGGTTGTTTTTAATTTGATATATGTGCTTTTAATTGGTTGTACAATGTGAATAAATTATTGTACTTTTAAGTAATAGGTGTTTTAAAAAGAGTATTAATTACATTATGCATTTCTCTCTCCATTGACCAGTTTCAACTTTTCAACAATTCAACAATTCACCTTTGACTGTTTTTCTATTATATGTAGTATAGATGTGTATAATAACATGTACTTTTCATTTTAGGATATTTTAAAAAGGGCAAATTGCATAAAAAGTCATCATACTTGACACTCTTTGTCATTGTATGTAGCGAACTATTTTTTTATCATTGTGACATAAACCTTTTAGATCGTCTTTATTGTGTGTATCGGTGACTTGTTTTACTGTTGGAGCCGGTCATGTTAACAACCGATAATTTTTTATTGCACCGTCCTTTTAAATGCATTTTTTAACGACCGTTATTATATTATTGCACCGTTAGTCATTTCGCCCGCTTTTTACGTCGCCGCCCGTTTTACACTTTTTCGTCCGCTTTTTTGCGGTTTCGTCCGTTTTACGTTTCCGCTTTTGTTCGTTTCTACGTTTTGCAGTTTAGTCCGTTTTACGTTTTCGTCCGTTTTACAAGTTTTTGTTCGTTTTGCACTTTTTACGTTTTCGTCCGTTTACACGTTTTTCGTTTTACGTTTTGCAGTTTCGTTCGTTTTACATGTTTCGTCCGTTTTAGACGCTTTTGTTCGTTTTACGTTTTCGTCCGCTTTTACGTTTTTTTGTTTTACGGTTTCGTCCGTTTTACGTTTTCGTCCGTTTTACACGTTTTGTTCGTTTTGCACGTTTGTTTACGTTTCGTCCGTTTTACGGTTTTCGTTTTACGCAGTTTCGTCCGTTTTACGTTTTCGTCCGTTTTACGTTTTTGTTTTGCGGTTTCGTCCATTTTAAACATTTTTTACACGTTTCGTCGGTTTTACGTTTTTTCGCTTTTTTGCGGTTTCGTCCGTTTACACGACGAGCGCGTAGAAAAGAACAAAACGTAAAACGAATGAAAACGTGAAACGAACAAAACGTGTAAACGTGCAAAACGAACAAAAGCGAACAAAGCGTGTAAAATCTAACAAGCGTGTAAAACGACGAAAACGTAAAAGGACGAAACCGCAAAAACGTAAATCCGGCGGAAACGTAAAATCGGACGAAAACGTAAAACGGACGAAACTGCAAAAACGTAAAACGAAAAACCGTAAAACGGACGAAAACGTAAAACGCGCAAAACGAAAAAAACGTAAAACGACGGCGTGGCAGACGAAACCGTGCAAAACGTAAAACGAAAACGCGTAAAACGGACGAAAACGTAAAAACGTGCAAAACGAACAAAGCGTAAAAGCGGACGAAAACGTGTAAAAACGGACGAAACCGTGTAAAAACGGACGAAACCGTGCAAAAACGTGTAAAAACGGGTAAAAACGGACGAAACCGTGCAAAAACGGACGAAAAAGTGTAAAAACGGACGAAAACGTGTAAAAAACGGGCGAAAATGACTCACGGTGCAATAATATAATAAGGGTCGTTAAAAACAGACGAAAAGGACTAACGGTGCAATAAAAAAATTAACGGTCGTTAACATGACCGGCTCCAACAGGTAAAACAAGTCACCAACACACACAATAGCACGATCTAAAAGGTTTGTGTCACAATGATAAAAAAATAGTTC